>JAHDVE020002897.1:0-530958 GCA_022606495.2 Halesus radiatus
GCCGCCGCGCCGCCTGCCGCCGCGTGGCCTGCCGCCACGTGGCTTGCCGTCGGGCCGTCTGCCGCTGCCCCACCCCCTCCTGCGCCCACCCCTGCGCCCGACGCTGCTCCCGCCGGTGCGCTCGGCGCTGCGCTCGGCCCTGCGCTCGGACCTGCGCTCGGACCTGCGCCCGGCGACCTGCGCTCGGACCTGCGCTCGGACCTGCGCTCGGACCGGCGCTCGGCGCTGCGCTCGGCGCTGCGCTCGGCCCGGCGCCCGGCACTGCGCTCGGCGCTGCGCTCGGTGCCGCGCCCACACCCACCACTGCGCAGTCCTCCGATGCTGAGAACAACTCCTCCACCACAGAGGACACCGTGAGACAGCTACAACGGGAGATGCGCGCCTTGAGGGAGCAGCATGCCAAGCAGCTCGCCGCGCTATTGTCGGCCATGCAGCCCGCCAAGCAGGACGTCCCCGCAGCTGTGCAGCCAATCCCCGAGCCGGTGCGAGTACAGATGACCGACGCAGAGGCGCGTGCTGTGCGAGCCCCGGCTGAGGGGTACCCCCTCTCCGCTGCAACGTTCGGCCCCGCTGTGCTCCCTTGCCCCGCAGCGCCGGCCGGACGCTACGCCGAGCCACTGCCGTTTGCCGAGCCGCTGCCGTACGCCGAGCCACGAGCCCGCGCACTCTACGCGCAGCCCTATGCAGAGCCGTCTACCTCGCAGTTGCACGCGGGGTCCCAGCCCGTCAACATCGGGCACCTGCATCCCAGCTACTCGCCGCTGTTCCCGCCCCAGCCTACCGCCGACGAGACTGCCCGGCATACCAGAGAGTGGGTCCAGCAGGGCGAGAACCCTACCGTGGCACGGATCGGCGCTATGATTGCCGAGGCGATCCGATCGACACGCGTACCAGAGAGCCCCCGCCCGTCCGTCGAGGAGGATGTCCGGATGACTGCCCTCATTGCTCGACAATCTACAGCCAAGGACCTCCCCACGTTCTCCGGGGACCCCCTCGAGTGGCCTGCCTGGATAGCGCAGTACCACCAGCCGACCAACACCTGCAGGCTGACACCCAGCGAGAACCTCATCAGACTGCAGCGCGCGCTGAAAGGCAGGGCCCGGGAGGCTGTCTACTCCCTCCTGCTGGACCCCGAACAGGTCCCAGAGATCCTGGCCACCCTCGAGACGCGGTACGGTGGCTCAGGATCCATCGCCAACCTTATGCTAAATAAGGTGAAGAAGCTGCCGCACCTGTCAGCGGAAGCTTCACTCGAGGAGATCGCCGACTTCTCTGGGACGGTCCAGAACTTGGTGGCCTCCCTGCGAGACCTGAGGACGGAGGGCTACCTCACCAACCCCGCCCTACTAGCCGACGTCACTGCCAAGATGCCCTGCACCCTGAGGATGTCTTGGCTGCTCGAGTTGCGCCAGCTAGGCCAATCCACCCCGGCCACACTATTGCAGCTCTCAATGTTCCTGCGAAGCGTCGCGAAAGTGATCCCGATTAGCGGCATGCTCGACCCGGTTCGACCGAATCGAGGGCGCCGCGAACAAGTGTTAGTGAACGCGGCGGCCGCGCCCCCGACGAGCGCGGCTACGCCCGGACCCAGGAAGCGTGCTGCGACCGACTCTGCCCACCGGTCTTCAGCCGGGAAAAGGGCGACAGTGCGAAGTGACAATTGTGCGCAGTGCAATAAGTTCCACGCCATTCGGGATTGTGCGGTATTCGCCGGGAAATCTGTCGCCCTCCGCTGGGAGACCGTGCGCGCAAGCAACCTGTGCCGAAAGTGCCTCGGTCGACACCACTCGAGGGAGTGTAAAGTGAAAGTGTGGTGCGGGGTGGGGGAGTGCCGGCATCCCCACCATCGGTTGCTCCATGAAGCGCGAAAAACGGAGCCGGTTGTGGGTGAAGTAAACTTATGACGCCGAAATACAGACGATAGCGTACTGCTGAAAATTGTGCCGGTTGTGCTTCGCGGGCCCGCAGGGAGTGAAGTGTCAGTGTTCGCGCTGTTAGATGAAGGCTCTACCGTAACCCTTGTAGACGCCGAGATCGCGATGTTGACCGGTGCAAGCGGTCCGGTCCGTGCCGTACGGCTTCACGGAGCGAAGGGCATGTGCACCTCCGACGCCCGCTCCCGACGTGTGAAGCTGACCATAAGAGGCGCAGGGTTGAACACGACCTTCTCCATCACCGCGAGCACCATAGCCGAGCTGAACCTGCCGGAGCAGCAAGTGCCAGGACGACGCATCACCCCGAAGCTCTTGATCGGGCAAGACAACGCCCACCTGATTGTATCAAGAGAGGTCCGTGAGGACAACACTACGCGAATAGTGTCGCGGACCGCTTTAGGGTGGATCGCTCACGGGGGAACAAACCCTGGCGCTGACGACCCAGCCACTACTCTGGCCCTGCAGCAGAGACCGCCGCGGACGCCCGCTTGAGGGAGTTGGTGAGGACAAACTTCGCCATCGACTCCCTCGGCGTTACATCAGCAGCTCGGGTCAATGCTCAAGACGCAAGGGCACTAGCGATGATGGGAGAGACCACCCGCCCCCTCGCTACCGGGAGGTGGGAAACCGGACTCCTGTGGAAAGACCCGACAACCGTGCTACCCGACAACCGGCAGTGCGCACTGAAGCGGCTACAATCTCTCGACAAGAAGCTGGCGGCGGACCCCACCCTGGCGGCCGCGTACGCCGACAAGATGTCACAACTTGTCGCCCAAGGCTACGCCAGGAAGCTTTCAACCCACGAGGCATCATTACCTGCCCCGCGAAAGTGGTACCTTCCTCACTTCGCGGTGACAAATCCCAACAAGCCGGGGAAAATCAGAATCGTCTTTGATGCCGCCAGCCGATGCCGAGGGACGTCTCTGAATGACCAGCTGATGACCGGCCCTGACTTGCTGTCCTCACTCCTGGGGAACCTCCGTCGCTTCCGAGAGGGAAATGTGGCCATCGCTGCAGATATACAAGAGATGTTCCTGCGCATCCACATCAGGAGAGAGGACCAGCCCTCCCAGCTGTACCTTTGGAGGTCGCCTGGCACACGGGACCCAGAGACGTACCAGTTGACATCTATGATGTTCGGGGCGACGTGTTCCCCCAGCAGTGCCCAGTACGTGCGAGACAGAGTGGCCGGGCACTACGAAACCGAGCACCCCGCCGCCGCAGCAGCCGTTCGTTTCAAAT
Source organism: Halesus radiatus (assembly GCA_022606495.2). Lineage (NCBI taxonomy): Eukaryota > Metazoa > Arthropoda > Insecta > Trichoptera > Limnephilidae > Halesus > Halesus radiatus. Next base: position 3,177 of record JAHDVE020002897.1, read on the forward strand.
TCTATATGGACGACTATTTGGACGCCGTGGATAACGTACACGAGGCTGCCGCACTGGTCCAGAGCGTGAAGGCCCTCCTTGCAAAGGGAGGGTTCAACCTGACCAACTGGGCCTCCAACAGCCCGGCCGCTATAGCACGGATTCTCCCCGGTGAACGAGCAACCGCCGCAGTGCAGATCAACAGCGGAACCACGGGGACGGAGCGCGTACTGGGACTGGTCTGGGACCCGTCGACTGACCGATTTCTTTACACCTTTCTCGACGCGGTCAGCCCCCAAGAAGCCACACGGCCTACGAAGAGGCAGCTCCTATCCATCATCATGAAAATCTTTGACCCGGTGGGTTTCGTCGCCTGCCTCACTATTCGGTCGAAGATTTTACTGCAAGCCGTGTGGCGCTCGAGCATCAGCTGGGACGACCCCATCGCCCCTGAGCATGCCGAGCGATGGAGGGACTGGATGAGTCTGCTGAGGGAAAGCAGCGTGTCCATCCCGAGACGGTCACTCCGACACAAGCTGAGCAACGTTACACTGCACCTCTTCAGTGACGCGTCCGAGCAAGCCTGCTGCGCCGTCGCCTACTTCGTTGAGGAAGTGCAAGGCGCGCCGCGAGCCACCTTCATCGCAAGCAAGTGCAAGGTGGCGCCACTCAAACCGCTATCAATTCCCCGCCTCGAGCTGCAGGCCGCGCTCATGGCGGCTAGACTGGCCAAGACTATTAAATCTGAAAGTCAGGCACGAATATGCAGAACCGTCTTCTGGACCGACTCGACCACTGTGCTGTGTTGGCTACGCACCGACCCACGGACATATTCCGCCTTTGTGGCGAATCGGTTGGGCGAGATCGACGAACTCACCAACATAGCTGACTGGAGGTGGGTTCCAACCAAACAAAACCCCGCTGACATCGGCACCCGAGACTTGGCACTACCCGACCTGTCCCTGCAAGGAGAATGGTTCTGCGGACCTGCTTTCATCACGAAACCCGACGAGGACTGGCCCGAAGAGCGCGCCCTCACCACGAAGCCCGATGACTCGATCCTGGAGACTAGGCCCCAATATGTCGGCCTCATATCCACGGCCGGGGAGGCCCTGCCCGCTATCGAGAGGTTTTCCTCATGGTACCGCCTCATCCGCGCCACAGCATGGATACTGCGCTTCATAAGGCGTTGCCGGATGGGGTCGGGCCGACCTACCGAAGGCCCGCTACGAGCCGAGGAGCTTAAGGAGGCTGAACGCAGATGGGTGATCAGGTCCCAAGAGAATGCCTTCACCCCCGATCTTCACAACATACAGCACGGCCAGGCGCTGCCCGCCGCTAGCCGCCTAAACAGCCTGACGCCTTTCCTCGGCCCAGACGGAGTCATGCGGATGCGCTCCCGTTTGCAAGCAGTAACCGGAGCCACGAGCGTAGCCAAGACTCCGATCATCCTGGATGGCGATGACCCTTATACTCGGCTGCTGATCCGACACTACCACCAGAAGGCGGACCACCCGAGCACCGAGAAGACCATCGCAGAGGTACGGGGCAGCTTCTTCGTACTGCGGCTACGTACCACTAGCAGGAAGATCGCCCACGACTGCCCAACGTGCCGAATGCGGAAGAGCAAGCCCATCCCACCCATTATGGGAGCGCTCCCAGAAGCTCGCCTGACGCACCATGTCCGCCCGTTCACACACTGCGGACTGGACTACTTCGGCCCTATGGAGGTCACGATTGGCAGGCGCCGAGAAAAGCGCTACGGGGCCATATTTACATGCCTCTCCACTCGCGCCATACACCTAGAACTGGCTGCGTCGCTGAGTGCTGACTCGGCCATCATGGCCCTGCAACGGATGGCGGCCCGCCGAGGACAACCAGCAGTGATGTACTCCGACAACGGTACCAACTTTCATGGAGCGAACAATGAAATCCGAGATGCCGTGGAGTCGCTCAGCCAAGACGCAAGGATGCAGGATACCCTAGCCATACAGGGTATCGAGTGGCGCTTTACCCCACCTCTGAGTCCCCATATGGGGGGAGCCTGGGAAAGGCTAGTACGTTCAGTGAAGCGAGCCCTAGGAGCTACACTGAAAGAAAGAGCCCCGAGAGAGGAGACGCTTCTTACGGCGCTTGCAGAAGCCGAGTTCGTGGTCAACAACCGACCCCTGACCCACGTCTCGGTTGATCCGAGAGACGAGGAGCCCTTGACCCCCAACCACTTTCTAATGGGGTCAGCGGGAAAACGCCCTCACCTGTCACTATATGACAAAAAGGAGGAGGAGGTATGCCTCCGCCGCCAGTGGCGCATAAGCCAACAGCTGGCAGACATGTTCTGGAGGCGGTGGCTTCGTGAATACCTCCCCACCATGGCCGCCCGGCAGAAATGGCACCACCGGGCCGACCCCATCAAAGAGCACGACTTGGTGGTCATCATGGACCCCGCTCTACCCCGAAACAGCTGGCCACGCGGACGTGTAATCGAAGCTAAGCCCGCCGCTGACGGACAAGTGAGAATTGTCCGCATACAAACAGCCACCGGCATCTACGTGCGCCCAGCGGTCAAAGTCGCGGTCATACTCCCGGCACCGACGCTCGCACCAGCTTCATCACCCGCATCAGCTTCAACACCCGCATCCGCTGCAACACCCGCATCCGCTGCAACACCCGCATCCGCTGCGACACCCGCATCCGCTGCAACACCCGCATCCGCTGCGACACCCGCATCCGCTGCAACACCCGCATCCGCTGCAACACCCGCATCCGCTGCGACACCCGCATCCGCTGCGACACCCGCATCCGCTGCGACACCCGCATCCGCTGCACCACCAGTACCAGCTTTGACGCCCGCACCGACCCACGCCAGCCCAAGGGTGCCGATGAGGACCGCCCTCCGACGGCCCAGAGGGACTGGCCGGCGAGGTCACCGCCGGAGTACACGTCTTCACAGCTAGGCACAGACGTTACTGCACCGAGGGGAGAATATACCAGACGTGACTATCAAAGTTCGTAATACCCTCCGTTTGCATAAACATCAACCAGTACATAACTCAGTAGGTGGTACGACTAGATACGAAATCAACTACTGAGTTCGTGCAGTTTCGAACGAGAGACGACTCGATACGTTCTCGATCGAGCTGGCATGTAGTACTGGTCAGGCTCATAACAGACGACCTGACCACAAACGAGAGAGAGAGAGAGAAGCGACTAGATACGCGTCTCTGTCTTGTTTGTTTGTCTGCACAAATAATTAATTGTGCAACGCCCGACTTTAATTTTAACCTGATAGAAGCGACTAGATACGCATCCCTATCTTGTTATGTTTGCACAAAAAGAGGATTTGTGCAAACGCCCCATTTCAGTACATATTGGCTTTCGACAAGCGTAGTTCCGGGGTTTTCGAAGAAGTGATGATGACAGTGCACGTCATCGTTTTCTTTTTCCTACGCCCCTGAACCTCGTTTTCGTCCCGAGACGCTACTGGGTGCTAACGGGACATTTCTCCGACCCCCGCCACCCCTACGGTCGCTCCCGGCGACGGTCCCGAAACAGAGCGGGCTCTCATTGGTCGAGCCCCTCTGATCCACAAAAAACCTTTCAAAATTATTGTTCTACCAAAATTGTCTGTCTTTGTAAGCGATTCCTGCGGCCGCGGTGACTGATCTAAATAAACGATATTTTCTGATCTGTTCATTAGCGCCCGCGTAATCGAGTAAACTTACTTATTTTATGTTTGTACAATGCATTTTTTTGTAAATTGACGGCAAAGTATTACCTGTCCTACTTTGACCCCCATGACATACTTTGTAATAATTTTGGTTGCTTTAATAAAAAATAGGTGAAGATTGCAATAGGCTCAATTCAAGCAGAAGGTCGTGATTGACATCCTAATTTTTTGATCAAGTCGATCCAAGATTGACAGAGTCTACGGCAGCTCGCGAAATATTCACGAGTTCAAACTGCCCGATTCGCCGCACGGTATCGCACCGAAGTACTTGAACGATGCGTACAATTCTAAAATTCAGAGTATTCTCACGGATTCAACACGCCTTCTACCTACTTCGCCTGCATCTTCACCCGGCCTGAAAACCGACCGTGACTTTCTCTTCGCCCTCACCACCTCCTTGCAAGAAATCGTTTGCCTTTTTCAAGGCATCTCCCCCTTCCTTCCTACCCTGCTCTGAAGCGTCGAAGTGGCCAGCCTGATCTTCTTCTTCTAAAAACGTGCGGCAAGAGTTTACAGATCTTGTCCCGTACAATATGAATACATGTTTTTAAAGCCATTATACTTTTCACTGGAGTTACTTATTCTGCTTCAGCTGATATATTGTTAAATATCTGTCTTCTGACTAATGGCTAACCGGGATGATACGATTTACGGTCGCTTCACCAATCGTAACTACTAGCAAAATACTGACCAACCGTCTACACCAAAGCGGAAGTAGGAATTCAAAAGGTGAAGAATTAGCTTGCTTCTAGCTCACTAACATTAAACGTACCAAAATCAAAATACATCCGTTTAAAGCCACTCTAACTATCCGTTAGGGAATCGACATAAACCTCATGCGTGATACCGACAGGGAACTGCGTCATACATTTCAATGGGCGCTAGCTCATGACTCGGGGAGGAAGCGGGAGCGGCGCGACGTACTTCTGCTATACCACAAGCGGGACAACAATTCAGTAGCTTTTCGGTAAACACGCAACCAGTAAATCTTTGCACTGCGTTTCAATCGTTTGCGCGCTATTTATCCTTTGGGGGGTTGAGGAGAGATTCAAAAGGGAAATCCTCTTGATGCTTGAACCCCCCATTGACGCGATATTCACCACCGAACGATTTATTTGTGATTGTTTTTTCTCTCTCTATTTTAAAATCTGTATATCTTTTATGTAAATGTATAATAAGTTTGTAATGTATAAGAAATATACAATAATATTTTTATTATTATCATTATAAGAGAAACATGTTTTTACCAGAATTCGAAGGATTTCTCCATTCCACGTCTTATTTTGACTGAACGTTCGCTCGATGCCAACAGATAACATAAATGTAGTCAAAGTATAATTTAAGTCGTAGGTCTTCAGTTCTGACTGCTGTGCCTGAGTTATCCTGTCTGCCACACAGTTTCTAAACACTTTTAATGATCGCTTACATAATATATACTCGTCAGGTATAATTTCACACATTAATCATTATGTATGTATTGTTTGATGATAATTTGGTTGTTATCTTCTTTATAGCCACCAGTGCCAAGGAAACCCTGGTCTGGAGTCCGCAACGCCACCCAAGAGGGGGAGATATGCGCCCAGCTTGATATGTTCAACGGCGTCTTTCTCGGGACGGAGGACTGCCTATTCCTCAACGTCCACACACCAGTGCTGCCTCAAGGCGAAGGGGAGCAACTCCTTCCCGTAATGCTCTACATCCACGGCGGAGGTTTCATCATGGGCTCCGGGAGTTCACTCTCATTCAGTCCGGACTTTATCGTTGCCAAGGATACGATTTTAGTCACCATTAATTACAGGCTTGGAGCTCCTGGATTCTTAAGCTTGAATACTCCAGCAGCCCCTGGCAATGTTGGTCTCCGAGACCAGAACCTCGCTATGAAGTGGGTGCAGAACAACATTCGTGCCTTCAACGGCGATCGAGATAATGTTACAATCTTTGGAATTAGCGCTGGTTCAGCGTCTGTTGACTACCATTTACTATCACCCATGTCCAAAGGACTGTTCCACAAAGCCATATTACATTCTGGTACATCTCTGAACCCCTGGGCTAGAACAAGAAATCCTGAAAAGCTTTTAGAGAGTTTACTCAATTCATTGGAAATCACCTCTGAAGACCCTGATCAATTACTTAAAGCCTTGCAGAATGTTGACGCAGAAAAACTTGTGACTTTTGCCTTTACCGCTTTGGATGAGGAAGACATTAAAAATGGCGAAACTTACGCATTCGTACCGATTATAGAGAAAAATCTACCCGGAGTAGAAGCTTTCTTAAATGCAGACCCGATGGATCTTTTGATTTCTGGTCAGTACAACCAGGTGCCCACAATAACTGGATTCGTTGAAAACGAAGGCGGTTTATTCAAAACGACTTTTGGAGATTACTTAGAAAACCTGAAGCAAAGGGAGTTTATCGATTACTTGCCTTCTAGTTTCGATGTAGACAGAGTTGAATTCGATGTCAGATTTAGGGAAACATACAATCAGACCGACGACATTGAAGCTGTGGATGCCTTCCTGTCTGATGTGTGTTTCATAGGAGGGATCAGCCAATCTTTGAGGAACCGACTGAGACATAACATGACAGATAAATATATTTACATGTTTGCGTATGATGGCACGATAAACTTCATCAAAGCATTACTCCAAGTCGAGGGAAAGGGAGCGTACCACAGCGATGAGTCAACGTATTTGTCAGATTCCATCTTTATTAGCCACATAACTCCAACAGCCCAAGACTCCCTGGTGAGAAGTCGGATGGTGCAGATGTGGACAGATTTTGCAAAGACAGGGTAAGAAAACTGATAAGTTATTATTAATTTAATAGAGGAATTATTAAAGTAATCGCTAGTTAAAAAAATGGCAAACGAAGAGGGGCCAGAAGTTCATAATGTAGTTGTGAGATAAATCCTGATGCATTGCATAGAGGCAAGGAGCTGCCAAGGGAAGGACGAAAGAAACCTGAAAGTAGACTGAATGCAGTAGTGCTGAATGAGAACCCTGTGACGCTTCATCATCTCCACCTACAATCTGCGGGGAAATGGTGTGATGTTTAGTTTATTACAACGGAAACAAAACAGATACTAACAATAATTCACAATGGCAATCTCGCTCGACGCCTGTCGCGTCTAGATCCTACAAATCACATAACTCTAAAATTAAGCAAATTGCAGAACTTCCTTTTCTAGGCGTTAATACTTCAATTATTACGATCGATAGATTTTTTTTTCTTCATATTAATGTTTACATATTTTTTTTATAAGGATAACAGGATGGAATATATAAAACCAGTTTCATGGTTTATTGTTGTACCTCACCAAAAAGAGACTGGCGCGGACTTGCACTCGCTTATATACCTGTTGTGGTTATAACATTACACGGTGTAATTTAATTTATATTTTTTTTAGTTTCTGTGGGTAGATTGTTAAATCGGGTCGACGGGAAGGGCTTTCTCAACTAGATTCAAAGAACATATACGATGTTATAAAAATAAAATCACTTCTTCAAAATTTGCAGAATATCTCTTAGTGAATAATCACGTCCCGCTTGACAACAACGAGCCTAAACCCTTACATATAGAAAGAAAGGGTCTTAGATTAAATTTACTCAAACAATTAGAAATTTATAAACGAACGAATGATCCTAATATAATATTAATTAATAAAGTACGTAAAATACATATTCACCGCTTCTCAGTATGTTCACACATTTAACACATTTAAATAAATCAAATTAAAAACATTATCATTTAAAAACAAAACCTCACAGAATAGTGAATTTTAATTATTTTCTAACTAAATCGGTTTTACCGATAGTAAATCATTATTTTTAAAAACCCGTCCAAATTAGAATTGGGTGCGAGTAAATAAAATCATATAAATAAGTCGTCACAATGTGGATTAAGCGTTGTTATTTATTTTTGATATTTAAATGGTTTGGATTGTATTATTTTACTCATATTCCTTCGTCTGCAGGAATCCCACTCCTGAGCTGTCAGAGCTCATCAAGGTAGAGTGGCTGCCTTCAGGACCTGACCAGCTGACCGTCTTGAAGATTCAGGAAGAGCTGTCAATGAGTGACTTCCCCTTTTCTGAAAGAATGGCTCTGTGGGAGAGTCTGTACAATGCTTAGGCGAATTCTCTACCTTTTACTACATACTCGTACTTGCACAGCTATTGTTAAAATGTATTTGCCCTTCGATAAATAAAGTTGAAAATATAAAATATCTTGATATACATATAGACGATTTTCTTAAATGTAAAACTCAAGTTACAAACTTTACGACAACACTAGGGAAACTTGTCTATTTCATTAAAAATGCATGGCATCAGCCGATTGATATGCCAACATCCTCTGCAACTTCCCTAATAGTGATTCATAATAACACTACGACAGTTTTTAAACAACAATTAATTCGGTGGTGTTTGAGAATAACCTGATAAGTGTAAAACGGGAAATTTTTTCATGTTTTGACCAGGGCCGGTTCCACGATATTTCGCACCCTGTGCAGTAAGTACCGATTGCTCCCCCTCCCATTTAAAAAATCAAGCTCTCAACGTGTACACGTCCAAGAAAAAGGGTAAATAAAAAAAATAATGCATTGGGCGGGAATCGAACCCTGGCCGCCCGCGTGGCATGCGAGTATTCTACCACTGAACCAGAGTTGCTACGCCATACCATTATTATGCTATAATAATATTTTTTCGAAAAAAAAATGTCTAGGATGATTTGATTTATCAAACCAAATAATGCTATAAATCGACAATAGAATTTCAGAAAACCTACCTTACGATAATGTGGCCGATGGGACTTGGCAACAACACAGAAACACAAAAAAACTTTGAAAAATAATCTTTTTGTATAATAACTTACTGTAAGCATAACATTATTTCCAATATATACAAGTATTTTATTTATAAGACCCCGAAGACTGAACCGAAACCGGTTGGTTTATGTATTCAGTAAAGTGGTGCTAAAACAAAAATACATGTATTCAAATCAAATTATATCTAAGAACAAAGTGATTGCTTCCTGTCAAAACATAATAATTGCATTTGACAGCGCCTCAACCTTGCTAGAGACTAGATATGGCTGATATCTAAAAGGGATGGATGTCACTGTCACTGCTACTTCGTTTACCTATTTAAATTTTAGCTGTTTTTTTTAACCAATTCCCGATATACGGAGACTTTATATTATATTTATGATATTTTTGTTGATAATGTATAAGTTACGTATGATTATAAAAACAGCCTTTTGGTTTCTCTGAAAAATAACATCTTGCGATCCAGTGACTGCAAAGTCACCGAAACAGTTTAATAGGGATAGGTATATTGACCATCTCTAACCGTGCCATTTGAACTATTTTGAACGCTGGAAACAAAAGTCTGGACTCCCCATTGGTTATTGGCTGCGCAACGCGGCGATAATGACTCTAAGCACACGATAATGTTCATAGAAAAACAGGCTCTACGCTCAATCAGCTAATATGCAATTCTTAAAAAAATTCCGTGACAAAAACTTTTTCCATACATTTTTTGACGATCGTTCAGTGTACAGATCGGCGCCCTAGAGACCTAGAGACGAGTAATTTTGCCAGCGCAATATAATACTTTATAGGTAATATTAATGATTTAGGGAATAATTTCAGCGCCTATGTTTTTTGCACAGTTTGAACCAAAATAACCATTATAATAATAATAATAATAATTGGATGATTTGGATAGCGCCGTTTTTGTGAAAAATCACTTCTAGGGCGCTGTGATTATGATTGTAACAGACGCGTATTTATCCAACATCTTTAAGATAATACCACTGAGATGAAACGATTACACAGCCTTGATAAGAAGTGTTATCCTGTTGCTACGACCGTCGGTTGAGGACGCAGTAAATAATTATTCAATTCTTGCACGGCGAACAATGATCAAGATCTCTTCGTATGGGTAGTGGTGTATGTCTGAATAATGTATCTGCAGATGGAATGTATTGAAGATCTGCAGATGGTTGTAGATAATTATATCTTGAGGTAGTAGTAGAAGGTGGAAGTTCCGTAGAATAATGATTTATATATTTTATACAATATATATTTATTTAAAGAAGACTTATAATATTTGATTAATTAACTTATAAGTACAATAGAAAATAGACAATAGACAATAATGAAGAAGGATAGCGTGGAGACTGTACTTCGGGATGTTAAAATATGAACTGAGAGGAGCGGGTTGTTCCCGTTTATATAATATTCTAGTATCCCGGAATGTGGGAAATTTCCTGGAGTTAAAAAGTCCAATGGATGCGTAACAAATCGATAATGAGTTTACTTAATTGGTTTTCTAAAATAACACATTTATTTGAAAACGCCGAAATGCACAAAGAATTTACGCTTAATTTAAGCCAATGGCAGGGATTATAACATTATGAAGGGTTGACATTAATGGCGCTTGATTTATAGGAGGGGCTGGGAATATAACACTGTGCATGTGCGAATTACTTTATAATTTATTTTTTAAATTTATATATTTTAATTTATTTTATAGTTATGTTATTCATATTTTTATATGTTCATTCATAATAAGATACATCTTTATTAAATTCATCACTGTTCACACGAGAGGTTTGCATTAATTTAATAGTCATTTATTTTCCTTTTTTATAGGTTTCTAAATATTCGTGAGATGATATATCTTTGATAAAGGATTTTATTACTGTAAATGGATTTGTTTTAATGGATTCATCTTTTCTTGTATTTTTTCGGCATTCACTATATAGAAATTTCTAGACATTTTGAGTATGTAGGTATGACTACTAGAAATTTAAAAACTCCACCCGAGAACACGAACTCTGTTTACGGAATAATAACTATTCCGAGTTTGCTAATCATTTAATAGAGACAGGCCATAGCTTCAATAGAGAAAAAAACTAAGTTTAAACATTCAAATGTTGATAGATATTTTAAATTGTGCTCCTTAGAAACTTTAGAAATCAACAAAAAAATTAAATCTAAAATTAATTTAGTAAACAAGATAATAGCTCCCTGTAAATCACCTTTACTAACCAGGTTTCCTATTAACTTTGACTCCACTCCCTCTACCCTCACCTAATTTCTGTAGTTGTCTAATTTAAGTTAGTTTTAAGAACGCTCGTCAATGGCACGGTTGTGTCGAAACCGGCAGCGAATTTATTAATCCAAAAATAGCAAAAGGATTCATCTTTGTTATAGTTTTGTTGATCATCTTTGCGGGCCTTTCTTTCTTGAAAATGATTGCCCCCATTAATAATAATTACCCCTAAACGTGGAACAGTTGTTGTATATTTTAAAATAAATACAGAAACAACTAGTACGGACTATGGAGAGTCAGTTGTCATTCAAGAGCCCAACAAGTCTTTTACTTATCTTGCCTCGCCAAGCCTGAACTCTGCCTGAGGATATCTTAGTACCTACCTCTTCAAAACTAGCCGGCCCTGTAAGGACCCGCAAGTACCAGGATCAGGCAGTGAATCAGCCCATCCAGTGGCCCACTTTCAACACTGGGTGCGTGAGGCCAGCACCCCCCACTCAGCATCCCCAAAAGTAGAACGAGAGCGTGTTTGGAGCCAGCAACCTACATTTCACAGTATTGTGCGGACATCTGTCCAGTAGAATGATAGTTCACATATCATCAGATGATCATGGTGTTAATAACGGTTTCAAATTAAATACTGATATCAGGATTTTACCAATAGAAAACAAATGCATCAGTAACCATATTTTAATACTTCAGAAATCGACTAAAAATACAATAAGGAACTCCAATCCTTTTTATATTTTTTATCAATAACTAGCTGATGTGTACTCGGCCTTGCTCGGCTTTATCTAAAGTTATGATGTTGTGAATTCTTGCTTGTCATTAGGGTGCCATAATTCATTTGACAGCGAAAGTAACTATCTCCAAATAAAGAAACATTCATTTGAATATTTTATTTCATTCCAAACGTTTATTTTTTCAAAACATATCTAAATAATTAAGTTCTTAAGTAGGTACCTACTCGTGTTTTTAATTTTGAAAATATTCTACAGAAAAAAACCTTCTTCTTTTGAATATGCAATCTGTGGCTAACCAGAGTGTTATATCTATGGACTAACCTACATAAAATCAATGTTTTTCATACTAATTTTAAAACGTTACAGCAACAGTTTTACATATTGGATTTCATTCAAACTACTTTTCAAACCTTCCCGGCACTAATAAAAACAAACTGTGCTATTTTCAGCGAAACCGGTCCAGAGATTTCCGATAACATCGAGGACAAACAAAAATAGAAACTTACATTGATTTTTATATATATATATATATATATATATATGTATAGAAGAAGATGACGTTCATACTTAAATACCAGAATATTTCGTTTGTTACTAAAGTTAGTTTTCATAGTTAAAATAATTTTGAAAGTTTAAATTTTTCAAATCCAGGCAAAACGCTCCAAATCTATGGCCGGTTGGTTTTAAGGTTAGAATGTCAAATGTCAAACAAGGATGAGATTTACCGTACATAATTTCATATTCTATTCATAGTAAACCTCCACTAAACATAACTAATAAAATTATGTACCTTTTTAGAGACCTTTACTCAAAGAATAATGATAGTATTGAGCATTAATATTATCATAATATCCGTATTGATAATTGGTTTGCTCATGAATACTCTAATTTCTTTAATTAATAATATTATTTTAAATTGAAAATACAATTATATCCGGATGACTTAAATTCATCCGAATAAATTCAAATTTGGCAAAAACTACAAAAATACAAAATAAAAACTTCCATACTAATCCAAAAACATAATGCGCACGTAACGTCAGATATTCAAAATGTAATGGTACCAACATAACGAGGTGTATTGATGAGATGATTTTTTAAGCACTTTTAAATTACGATTTATAAATTCTACGTATAATTATATAAAATCAAAAGTTACGTATTCGGAATCGGCGTTTGCTGATCTATGTGAATACATATTTTTAAAGCCTGTATATTTTTCACTGGAGTTCCGTATTATCATGTTATTTCCAAATACCACCGAATAATATATTTATTCTTTGTGAGTAGTGGAGAACCAATGGGAAAATACTAATAACTTACTAATATTAATACTAATAATAAAAATACTAACAAATTAAAATTAATGAATGTCCATTAGATGATTATGCTATAGTAAAAGACAATCTACGAGTTGACGCAAAATTGGGACACATTCAACCCACCAAATATTTTAACTAATGCCTTATTAATAAAACATGGTTGATTGATATCCAATACATTGTTTCCCCAGTTGATTAATAAATATAATTACGTTGTCGTTACCAGGTGAAGCGTTAACACAATAGATAGAGCACTCTTTATCAGTTAGTTTTCTTTTAGAAATGCAAGAATTTTGTTCAAGTCCAGTTTCAAACTGTGGTTAATCCACATTGCGATTACTTACTTATACGATTTTATTTACTCCCACCCAATTCTAATTTGGACGGTGTTTAAAATAATTATTAATTACCGTTAAAACTGATTTAGTTAGAAAATAATTGTCTTGTGAGGATTTTACATTTATAATGGGTTTTCCCCGCATGTAAATGACAATGTTTTCTTAATTGATTTATTTAAATTTGTCATATTGATTTGGTCGTGTGAACATACTGAGAAGTGGTGAATAAATAATTGTACGGAAAAATAACAAAATTTGATATATTACAAAAATTAAATTAATTTCAACGAAAATAGCGTTTTTAGGCAGCATTTTTGATTTTCGCACACAGGCGGCGACTCTGCTTGTGGCGCCCCTGTTATCAGCTGACGGTGCCGGAATAAAAATTGTATTTAAAATACGTAAAATCACTTAGTTCAGCTTAAGCCTCCTCTCCGGTCGCAAGTACGCTACTGTCTGTTCCGCTGTCGCTCGTATATCGGAAAAAACACAATTGTCATTGCAGTAGACACATGCTTCAGTGACCAGTGACTAGAAATGACACAACCGCGGGTGAAAGTGCTGGAGGGAGAGCTGGAAGGGACAGTGGTGACCTCTGTAGAAGGGAAGGAGTACTATAGCTTCCAGGGGATTCCCTACGCAGAGCCTCCTCTGGGGGAACTCAGATTTAAGGTAAGTAACTACAACCCATTGCAGCACCCTTGAGGTGATGTTTCACGAAAACAGCGCTATAAAGACTATCATTACTATTATTACTCGTCCATACTTACCCCCTCCGTCTCCGCCCAAATTCCACCTTATACCCTCCATTACCTTAGTGAGGGGGCTTAAATATAAGATTGCCATCAGCAAGTACCGCTAGCACATAAAACACAGTTTATAATTCTTTAAAATAAAACTAAATAAAAACCCTACAGTTGCAATAGGCAGCCCGCTCACTGGGTAGAGAAGATTATCTCCACATGTATGCACCTCTAACCACAGTTGACACAGGAAGAGGGAGAAATGTTCCCTGGCACTGTACACAAAAAAAAAATACAAAACGATATTATCGTCCGTACTTACTACTACTCAATCCGTTGCCTTCGCACGTCCTTCTGCCGTCTGTTACAAACATTCCTATGAGAAAAATACAATAGGTAATTATATGTAATCTGTTATTTTTCCAAGGAGTAAATTAAATATGTGTAATTTCACACGAGATAGCGAGTAACAGTTAATATCAAATTAAATTGTCAGTATACAAACATATTCTATTTATTTTTAATAACTTATTGATGTTTATAAACCTCATTGTAATATTTAATCATTGAAGAAGATAATATTAACAACCTAAATGAAACACGAAACCAAAAAAAAACACAGAAAATAAAGACTTCTTTTTATTTTTTTGTTTCATTCAGGATATGTTAATATTATCTTCTCCAGTGATTAAGTATAATAAATATATAAACAGGTATAGTTGCCAAGGTTCAGTTAAATTGATACGCGTGCTGCTGACGTATCACGATGACAATTCAAATGTTCAAACGTGTAGTAAGATAAAATTTCATGAATTACACTTTTTTTTTAAATGTATGTTCAGTAATAAAGTAAATGTAACTAAAAGAGAGCACACCTATTTTTAAATAAAGCTATGAAACAATTATTATCAACACTTGAGTGAGTCCCAGCTGCTCTCAACCGCCTGGAGCCAGTTGGACTATGGCATGCTGTGAGGCTAAAAGTGTTAAAGCATTTTTTATTTGTTTATAAAACACATGATATTTAATGGAGACATTTACATGGAGTAGATACATTAGATCACCATACTAGGCGACTGCCTGTTTCATGGTGACCAATGGAGTATAGTTACTTTGTATGAAGTCTAGTGTAAACATATGTATTTATTATATTAATTACATTAACATGCTGACAATTGGAAAAATTATAAAAGAAAGTAAAATATAGAAAGGAGAAAAATAGATAGGGTAGAGGAAGTTGGGGAAGTACCTGGCTATTCAGAGCTGATCACCATAAACGGTTAAAGTCATTTCAAGCAACGTTTCGATTCTTACACCAGGGCGATACTGAAAGTATCTACGACTTTGAAACGTGCCACAAATATATCGTATATTATTTTAAATGAATAAATTGTAAACAAATTAAGCAAATAAAATTTACTTGCGCACGCCGGTATTTGAACCCGCGACCTCCGGATTCAACGTAAGCCGTCACGTGAGCCTATAAAGGTTGCCTTGATAGCTCAACAGTAGAGCAGTTGCATGGTTTAGTATACCGATGGCGACATGTGTAAGGTTTAATATACCGATGGCGACATGTGTAAGGTTTAATATACCGATGGCAACATGTGTAAGATTAAATATTAAAATATTTTTTGAAATTTTGTTTTGGTTTATCTCTTGCATAAAAATGGTTGATTTGTTTAGTTGGTGATAAGAGTTAAGTATCTAACGAAATAATTAATCATGAGTGGACTTTAACGAAATAAAGTTCGTCGATTGAATTGCACAATCGGATAATACTCTAATCAGGAAAATCACCCGCGTCATGAGCGCAAATGATAAACACGATTTAATCTAAATGATATAGAAACATTTCGTGTTATAAAACCACTTTCGGACAAAAAAAACTACATATAATTTGCGATAAAACTCAACAACATCCTTCCCGCAGATGTAAAACAAATCGAAAAGTTTAAAGAGTACAAGCCACGAATAAAAGTCCGGCTGAAAGAGGTCAATGAAACAACATTAAAAACCACACTAAAAACGACATGGAAGACGCACTTAATTACATAATATCAAAATAAATAAGTCTAGTCCACCTCAACACATGTCCCCCCCGTGAGGAGGACTAAGAAAAACTCAAAAAGATCAAATAGTTTAGAAAATATAATAAATAAGATATGTAACGTTTCGTATCTTCAACTTAATTCTGTAAACATTTTCATACTTGTACCTTATTTTTTATTTCACATATTTATAAAAAAATACTTAGAATCATTTGCTCAACTGGCATGTAATTTTATTTTTTTAACGTCTCAATCAAATACACAATGTCCAAATTTCAAAGAACAATTTCATTTGGTACATCTTGTTCGTTACACTGTAAGGATACACTGAACTCCAGAGAACTCAAGAGAAGATGACACAAATTGAACTTGTTTCATTAGCTAAGTCGGTTTAGCGTTGCCCCGGATAGGCAGAGGACCTGGGTTCGAGTCCCAGATGCGACTGAAATATTTTTAGTTTCTGTCCTTTTATCCGGTTTCATCTTTCATTTAGGTTATGTTAATATTATCTTCTTCAATGATTAAATATTACGATGAGGTTCTTAAATCTCAATAAAAATAAATAATAATTAAAAATTTAATTATTTAGGCTTTTACAAAAAGTCAATAGATGTCTCATATAAATAAAAAGTCGGATGTAAATCCGAGACACTGTTTAAGTTTGCAATTGAGTTCGGGTAGAACTTTGGAAACATCATAAAAATAGCTGCCAATAATATGAGATTAAACAATGGAAGATAATATTCACAAATCTTGAATTTGAGATATGATATCGATGAAGATGACACAAATTGAACTTGTCTCATTAGCTAAGTCGGTTGAGCGTTGCCCCGGATAGGCAGAGGACCTGGGTTCGAGTCCCAGATGCGACTGAAATATTTTTAGTTTCTGTCCTTTTATCCGGTTTCATCTTTCATTTAGGTTATGTTAATATTATCTTCTTCAATGATTAAAAATAAAATGGCTTTAAAAATATGTATTCATATAAATCAGCAAATGCCGATTATGAATATATAACTTTTATTATATATATATATACGTAGAATTTGAAAATGATTAATTTGAGTGACTTTAAGCTCTATAATTGTTGTTCAATATGAAAATATTATTATTAGTGAAATTAATTAAAATATTCATGAGCAAATCAATTATCAATTCGGATATTATGATTTTTTTTTTTTATATGAATACCTCACAAGAGTCCCAACTGCTCCCAACCGTCTGGAGCCAGTGAGACTATGACATTCCCAATTGGAAAATGTTGTGAGGCTGAAGGTATTGGGGAGGGGAAGGAGAAGGGGAAGAGGAAGGTTGGGAATACCTGGCTATTCAGATCTGGTCACCAAACACGGCTGAAAGCCATTTCAAGCAACGTTTCAATTCTGAATGGTGGTCTTTCACCAGGGCGATACTGAGAGTATCTTCCACTCTGGAACGTGCGCAAATATACTATATATTATTTTTAAATGAATTAATTGTGAAACAACACAAATTAATTAAATAAAAATTACTTGCGCACGCCGGGATTTGAACCCGCGACCTTCGGATTCGTAGTCGAGAGCCTTACCCCTCGACCATGGAGGCCGTCAATGATAATATTAATGCTCAATACTATTAGTATTCTTTGAGATAAAGTTTCTAAAAAGGTACATAATTTTATAACTTATGTTGAGTTATGGTATATTTAGCTATGAATAGAATATAATATTATGTACGGTAAAGCTCATCCTTGTTTTGACATTTGACATTCTAACCTCAAAACTGAAAAGCCGATTAGGAGCGTTTTGGAGCGCTTTGAAAAATTGACACTTTGAAAATTATTTAAACCATGAAAACTAACGAAATGTACTGGTATTTAAGTTTGAACGTCATTATTAATGAAAAAATATATATATAAAATATACTTGAGTAATTATTAGAAACGGTATAATAAGAGTAACTATACACATAATGCTAATACAAGATACCGAAGATATCAATAAACTCAATAAAAGTGTCACATGCTTAATGAAAAAAAAGTTTTAAGAGAGGAGAAGAAACAGCTTAGTAGATTGGATTGGTAAAAAATGGATGGTGTTGATTATGTAACATAAATTTATGGTAGAATATACATTTTATAGAATATACATTTGATAGAATATGTATACACTTACACGTGATTAATTATGGATTTCGATTTCTGCTATTATTATTGTATTATTTATTTACGCCCATTACAGGCTTTATGAACACAAATAATATTGAAAAGATACATACGTATTATAATAGATGATATAAAAGAAACAACACTTTTATCCAGAGTTAAATAGTTTCAAATAACCTGGCTCTCTACTCGATGAACAAAAAAACGTATAACGTAACGATTTCACGCCGATTTACACGTAGTTAGTCTAAAATAGTATTTTATTGGATATTCCATTCAATAATAGAATATTTTGTCGGCCAAGAAAAAATAAATGTAGCAACCTTTGCAATGGAGATAATGGACAAATTTCTTCAAAATAGTCTTCAGAGCAATAATATTTACACAAATGAGAGTTTCCTAAACTAAGGTCTTACAGACGCATACTTATGTAAATCAAAATCCGTTATTAGTAAAATCTGAATATTAATGAAAGATTGTTGTCCAATTTGTTAAAGCCGCCGGTGCCAAAGAAGCCCTGGTCAGGAGTTCTCGACGCCATCAAGGATGGGGAGGCCAGCCTCCAGCTAGACAAGATCAACAGCATCGTCGCCGGCTCGGAGGACTGCCTGTTCCTTAACGTCTTCACGCCCAGTTTGCCGCTCAACGAAAACGAGAAAGAGCTGCTTCCAGTCATGTTCTTCATCCACGGCGGTGGCTTCGTCAACGGCTCGGGAGGCAGGGACTGGTTTAGCCCGGACTTCATCGTAGCCAAAAACACCATCTTGGTGACAATTAATTACCGCCTCGGAGCTTTTGGATTCTTATGCATGGACATTCCCGAAGCCACCGGGAACGCCGGCCTCAGAGATCAGAACCTCGCCATGAAGTGGGTACAGAAAAACATCCGAGCTTTCAATGGGAATCCAGATAATGTCACCATATTTGGTATAAGCGCTGGTTCAGCGTCTGTTGAGTATCATTTACTATCCCCCATGTCCAAAGGACTATTCCATAAGGCCATATTACAATCTGGTTCATCGTTGAACCCTTGGGCTCGCTCGAGAACTCCTAAAAAGCTAGTTGGCAATCTTGTGAAAAAACTAGAATTGATCAATGAAGATCCGGGACAATTGATCAAGGACTTACAGAAAGTTGATGCAAAGAAGTTGGTGAAATTCGCGTTCGATGCCTTGGATGAAGAAGATATAAAAAATGGAGAAATATTCGCGTTTACTCCCGTTGTAGAGAAAACGTTTCCCGAAGTGGAACCGTTCTTAAGTGAAGAGCCGTTGGAACTCTTGAGAAGTGGAAATTTCAACAAGGTTCCCACCATAACTGGATTTGTTGAAAACGAAGGCGGCGTCTTCAAGATTCTTTATGAGAAAAGCACCGAAAATATTTTACAAAGGAAGTATATCGATTATTTGCCATCCAGTTTTCAAGTAGACAGAGATCGCTTCGCCGAAAAATTTAGTGAAACATACAACCAGAAAGACGACTCGGAAGCTGCTGATGCATTCCTGTCGGACCTGTGTTTCGTGTCGGGAATCAAAGAATCACTAATCAATCGTTTGAAAAATAATGACGCCGACCATTTTATTTACTTGTTCGGATATGCTGGCGCTATAAATTTTGTAAAAGTTTTATTCAAGTTCAATGATAAAAGAGCCTACCATGGAGATGACACCACTTATCTAGGAGATTCCATTCACATCAAACACGTAAAGCCTACAGAAAAAGACCTCACAGTTAGAGGTCGGATGGTGCAGATGTGGACAAATTTCGCACGGACTGGGTAAGAAGATTATTATACGTCCATATTCCTATTAACATACAGAAAATAAGTTAAAATCGATATGAACTAGAATAATAATTTGAAAAGTTGAGTGCACTTTCGTGGCTGCTACCGGCTTTGTATAATCGCAGTTTATCTTGAAAATATTGGGAGGTTCTCTATTTTTCCGGTGTAATCATTTTTGGGTTATGTGAATAAAAATAAAATATTTTTATTGTCGCTGTTTCGGGCTTAATTACAGTTTTATATTTAAAATTCAAATATCTAAAGTTGAAATCTGCCACGTTGTTTTTAAAGGACACCATAATAATGGAAAAGGATCGGTCATCGGGTGAACTTGCTCGCCATATGTGCAGGGTGAAAGACTGCGACCAGTGCCAACCATCGATCTATAAATATCAAGATATGGCGTTTCATACGAATTTCCGAAAATATACGTCTTTCTAGGGATAATTTCATGTTATTCTATTGAAATTTGACAAAATAATAAGAATTTTCTATACTCACAAATGAAAACTATCGCCATTTCTCCTCTATTTGTTGATTGTCGTATTATGACATCGTCAGAATGGTCGCCAATACTATGAAACGCGTGACGTAGGTGTCCTGTATGTCACGTGATGTGTCTAGTGGATTCGACTAGACACGGGATTATTTTAAAATCCTTAGGGCATATCTTGGTATTGTAGATCAATGGTGCCAACTGTGTGAAGTGGGTGATTTACATCGGGTATTAATTGAGCTATGAATAGTGGTGGTAAACAAAGTCGTGTACGACCAGGCCACCCTATTCAGTAATAATAGTAAGTTTTATTTTAACCTTTTAGCTGCAAAGATAATAATAATAATTGGATAATTTGTATAGCGCCGTTTTAATTTAAAATCTTCGAGCGAAGTAGATTTAGAGGCGGAAAAGATTCTGCGATTGTTTTTTGTAAGAGATTGTGGTGGGGCGGAGATTGTTAGGGCGGGTATAAACTATTTTTTTTCATAAAAAACTTCTGACAGTCTTAACCGAGTTCCTAAGATGACGTGGGTTTTTTACGTTCTAAATCGATCCTATTTGTCCAATATTCAGACCTATTTGAACGATTGTGTACTTTTTTTGAGCCCGTATCCAATCGTCACGTGAGGGGTAGGACCGCTGTTTGTAGGACCTCTTCAATTTACGCATCAATCTCTTCTGAATTCGACATTCTTCGTCAACCCAGTCGTCAGATTACCGAACTCTAGTTTTTGTAGAAGTTGGAGAAAATTTATTTAAAGGGGTTGATATTACGTTGTTGTCATTTTCTGCCAGTTTGGTTGGTGACTTTATTTCTCAAACGTTTTGTATGCAAAGCGGAGAGGTTTTTAGTTTTGCCAAGAAGTCGTCAAAGTAAAAACTACGCCATGCTATTGATATGATAGTTGTGTAAGGCATTTTTGGTGGATTAAAATCAATCTCAGCGCGAATTAGCCGATGATCTGATCAGATTTAAGAATTATTATTTTTTAAATAAATGATTTAAAAATTACTTTGTATTCACCACTTTATTAATATAAACATATCAACATGTTTCGAAAGCGATGCTTTCTTCATCGAGAATATATAGAATACAAACAAAAGTAAAGTATAGACAAATGATAAACATAGAACACAATAATGTAAGAATAGATTAATTATAAAAATAAACAAAAATTGATTAAATTATGTAAGTAATTAATCATAAATGTCATTAAAAAATTATTATAAAACATTGAATAACAAATTTACATTAGAAATTAAAAGAAGACATTTTTTTTATTAATATGAAAATAATTTAAAGGACAGCAATTTAAGAAAAAATATTTGATAATTAATTATATCTTTTTTCTGATATCTAAAATTTCATATTTGTATAATTGTAAACCGGTTGTATTTGTATTTGTCTATACTTGACATTATTATTTTTTAGTATTTCCGATGAGGAAAGCATCGTTTTCGAAACTTGTTGATATGTTTATATTAATAAAGTGGTGAATACAAAGATTTTTTAAAATTAATTTATTAATAATGACGCCACAAAGTGAATACCAACCTTTTGAAGAAACCGTATTATTTATTCTTCAGGAATCCCACCCCGGAGCAGTCAGGCCTCATCAGCGCACAGTGGCTGCCATCAGCTCCTGACCAGTTGACCCTGCTGAAGATAGAGAATGACCTGTCAATGGGTGACTTTCCTTTCTCAGAAAGGATGGCCCTTTGGGAGAGTCTGTACACCGCCTCATAAAAAATAAATCTAGCTATCGATTATTCATTAATATGTGTGAATTATTACATACTGTACCGTATGTTTGTATGATGATACGGAAAAATTTAATCCTGGGGAGTGACGATTTTTTCAATTTAAAAATCAATTTCGAAGTTCTCCCACGTTCGTGGCGCAGTTTTTCTGATTTGGAAACCTGCAATGTCACCCAGCCTTCCACCATAATGAAAAGGAATATATTTAATGGTTATTTTTATCGAATATACCCACTCCACAGACTATAAAAATATTCACAAAATCCACTTGTGATAATTTGCTAAATATTAGTCGAACATTTTACCGATCTTTTTTGGTTCGTAGAGGAGTAAAAGTAAAAATATTTAAATTATCTTCGTTAGATCGGTAAAAACTTTGTCGTTCCGTAATTTAATAACCAGTACCTATGAATACATATTAAAAAATGACATTTCTGAATTGTTTAAAATGATAATTGGAACACAGTTTAGGTGCCACTTTTATGAAATGCTGTCACAGGGGCGTGGAAAAAAACTTTTTATGTATTATAAAAACACTTACTGCACAAATTTTAAAACGTGGCAAAATAAATTGAATAAATAATTTTTTTTGTAATTATATTTAGGTAAGATGAACGAATTTTTTTAATAAAGCACAAAATTGCACGACACCTTGATTTTTATTACTGTTGCTAGAGTTGGGGAACAGTGTGAACCTAATGTAAATCAAATTTAATAATGTCATTATTAAGTTCTGCAAGTATTTTTAGTTGTTATTATTGTGACAGCTCTTTCGGCATTTTATGCCATTTTCAAACTGTGGTTAATCCACATTGTGACGACTTACTTAAATGATTTAATTTACTCCCACTCCTTTTAAATTTGGACGGGTAATGATTTATTATCGGTAAAACAGATTTACTTACAAAACAATTAAAACAAGTAAACACATAAATGTGAAACCTCACAGAATTCAGAATTCTAACTAAATCGGTTTTACCGATAATAAATCATTACCCGTCCAAATTTAAAAGGAGTGGCAGTAAATTAAATCATATAAATAAGTCGTCACAATGTGGATTAACCACAATTTGAAAATGGCCTTAAACGCCGAAATAGCTGTCACAATAATAAAAAGTAAAAATACTTGCAGAACTTAATAATAACATTATTAAATTTGATTTATATTAAATTTTTAAAAAAATTAAATGGAGTTCTACGAATTAAACACAAAAATGATTAATAGTGTGAACCTAACCTAACCACTCGATATAAATATTTATGAATAATTTACCAGGAGTACAAGCGTTTCAAGAGGTACAATATAGTGAGAAAATATTATTAAAGATTAACGCTTATTGTATCTCACTCTGGCACAACTCACCATTCTAGAGATGTACGAGTATGCTGATCGTTTATAACGGGTGACTAATTTGAACCCCATCAATGGAATTCGCGCAGCTTGCGTAGCTTTGAAGTTGTGTTGATTGCGGAATCTATCTCAAACAGGCGCCAAGTTAACTGAGCATTGAACATCATAAAGCTTTCGGCCTTAGAACATCGAGCTTTAAGGTACGAGGTGTGTATTTTTTGCTTTCTATTTCCAATTTTTTCAATCGACCACAAAATGCCGAGGAGCTAAATTATATTTTAAAGCACAGGTATCATTTTTTTTTTAATTTGTACAAAATATACCACGACCAGGAGCACATAATACAGGAGTGATATGAAACATATATATATATGTAAATAAAAAAAATAAAATATATATATATATATATATTTTTTTTTTTTTTTTTCAGTTTAATAATTATAATCAATCTGCCGGGAGCACAAGAGTTTGGAGAAGTAAAATAATATAAAAAATGTACCCCTGATATCAATCACTCCAGAGCGCACATTGCAGACTTGATAAAGTAAATTTGTACTAAATATACCAGGAGCACATAATGCCGAAGAGGTGCAAAATATCTAAATTATAATTAAATTTTTGTGACTGCAAACCACTCAATAAACGAATTTAATGATAAATTTACCATAAAAATATACTATGCCTGCTGTATCTAACTTCTGCAATACTCTGAACACCGGAGTTATGTACATTGCAGAAACGTATTTAATAGGTGCGCAATTCGCTCCTTGGCAAAGGGCAAAGCGATTTTGATAGAACGGCAATTAAGCACAGTTTAACTCTTCATAAAAAGGTTGCAGCAGGGGTGGTTTGGACATTATACACTATAATGCGAGAAGGCCGACTTTTGCACAAAATACTCCCGGCAGTTCCAGAGGGAAGACGCCCTCTGGACCGCCCCAGACAAAGTTGGAAAAAGCAACTCCAGAGTCTGTGCGAGGAGAGGAGAGACCTGCAATGAACGAAGGCCGCTGTAGTAGCCAAATACAGAGACGCCTGGCTTGTCGAAATGATATGTCCCCTATGGAAAGAGATATTCATAATACACGCAAGTCAAAAAACTTTGGGAATCGCTGAACTAATGCATCAACCAGACCTCAACTAATAAGTATCTTAGATGTTTAGATTATTAACATCGCTGTCTACTACATAACAAATTAGTGTCATAATCCATGAAAAATCGATTTGAGATAATGAACGACAACAATCAGATAGCTGGGTATGTGTTGCCAACGTTAATACCTACCATTGCTTCATAGGGTACACGGTCATTTACGAGATAACCAGATCCTGATCTAGTAATCATTTCAAGAACAAATTTTTTGTCGATAAAGTATGTTTGGAACTATGAATACCTAAGTATAATAATTTTTGTGAGGTTCTCGAGGGGGCAAAGTTCTGTAGCAAGGAATTATTTTGTATTGGGAAGTGAAAAGTGCCATCTCTTGGGAAAGTTGCAAACTAATATTACTGATCACGTCGCCTTACGAGCAAACTAATGCACACTACTTGCACTACTGCTTGCAATTACTTTATTTCAGGATATGCCACGTGACCTTGCTTTTATTTTACTCTCCGGTGAGACAGGGTAATCAGAAATAGGACAACTTTAAATAATAACCCGACTTCTACTAACATAAACTAATGATTTCATAATATCATGGATCATCAATATATTATACTAGCTGAATTAGCCGGCGATGCCCGGGATTATGAATGGTGTTTTGGTGTTGTTTATTGGTGAAAAGTGTTGTGGTTGTGATGTATTACCCCTACCCCTACCCCCACCCCTACCCCTACCTCTACCCCAAGTACCCCTACCCCTACCCCCCACCCTCACCCTACCCCTACCCCTACCCCTACCCCCTCTACCCCTACCCCTACCCCTACCCCTAACCCTACCCCACCCCCACACCTACCCCTACCTTTACCCCTACCCCTACCCCTACCCCTACCCCTACCACCACCCCCTACCCCTACCCCTACCCCACCTCTACCCCTACCCCTACCCCTACCCCTACCCTACCCCTACCCCTACCCCTACCCCACCTCTACCCCTAACCCTACCCCTACCTCTACCGCTACCCCTACCCCTATCTCTACCCCTACCCCTATCCTACCCCTACCCCTACTTCTACCCTGACCCTTCCCTACCAAGTAGTTTTATCTTATTTTTGTGTGCAAATTTTCATCTAGAAGTAGGGTACAATGTGTATTCTGTTTTCTGGGGTGGGAAAGGGGGATGAGGGTGGTTTTAAAAAATCTTATGTAGAACCTTCCTCTTTTTTTAAGGTCAAGTGTGAAATATTGCATTAAGCTCGGAATAAATCTGTAGGTTTGTATATAAAACAAACAAACAAATACCGTCCGGAAAAACTTTTCTTCACACATACATATATAGATTTTAGTGGATACTGTAGAAATTCACCCTAGACAAAAAATGTTAGATTTCAAAATATTAATTAAAAACCGTTTTTATACTGCATCTTTTACATACTTAGTGTGATATTACACATTGTTTTCATCAAATGTATAAGCATTGGTTTCTGATAAAATTAAAAGGAATAAAACAAAATAATCAAAATAGTTCTGGGTTCATAGTTTGCTTCCACGACGAGTCTAGTGGGAGTGGGGATGAGATTATACTTAACCTTCAGCGTTAATGAATGTATTAGTTTCCATACAAGGTGGCACAAAAGTAACTCACAGTCTACGTTACCGCATACGAGTATACATATGAAATAATTAAAAAAAGATAATCGAAATGTGACGTTGTTTGAGGTTTTAAAATACCAACATATTTATTATTTGCTTTTTGATGTAAAAAATTATTATAATAATGATTGGATTACTTCTATAGCGCCGTTTTCGTGAGAAAATCACCTCGAGGGTGCCTTACAACTAATTTATTAAGATTTATAGCTAGTAACCAACTACTGAGACTTATAACTAGTGACTTACATACATCTATGACTTATAGCTAGTCATCAACTAAAATTTATAATTAATGGTTAACAAGTAAGACTTATAGCCAGCAATCAGCCACTTAGACTTATAACTAGTGACTTATAGCTAGTCATCAACTAAAATTTATAATTAATGGTTAACAACTAAGACTTACAGCCAGCAATCAGCTACTGAGACTTATAACTAGTGACTTATAGCTAGTCATCAACTAAAATTTATAATTAATTACTGACAACTAAGACTTATAGCTAGTAACTAACGACTGAGACTTATAACTAGTGTATAGATTTCAGTCGCATCAGTCCCAGATGTGACTAAAATCTTTTTATTTTCTGTTGTTTTTTCCGGTTTCATGTTTCATTTAGGTTATGTTAATATTATTTTCCTCAATGATTATATGTTTAATTTATTTTAAAATTTCACGACTACCTCGGAGGGCCAACTGACATAAGATGTTTATTATAAGGTTGTTTATCAAACATCAGTCAGATATTCAAATATTAATTTAATATAACATCAATGAAATATGACACCATCTATTGGCGCAATCATGTTCGATCAGAACTTTGTACTCCCATACAAAGATGGCAGCAATATATGGGAAATAATTTTTTTTTAAATATTATTCTCAAGGGAAGTATGAGATTGACAGAAATTACGAAATTCAACAAGGTCTCGATATTGGTAGAGATACAGTTTCGGATAGACCAGAGGTTTTGAGTTCGTGTCTCAGTCGCGACCGTATGTTTTTTTTATATTCTGTGTCTTCTTCTGTTTCATATTTTCATTGAGAGTTAGTGATGTTATTTAATTAATATAACAATGAAGTGTAAAGTTTCAATAAGTTAATCCCCATTTTAAGAGAAATTTAAACATGCAAATCGATGGAAAGGTGAATTTATGTTATGAGTAGAAAAGCTGCATATTATATTAGTAAGCTAGCAGTCCACAATGGAGTGCTGATACCAACCCTGATGTATGGAAGTGAGGCATGGAACTGGCAGGGGAAGGACGAAAGTAAACTGAATGCTGTAGAAATGAGATAGATAGACAGAAAGGGACGCTTAGA
The DNA here is from genome assembly GCA_022606495.2 of Halesus radiatus. NCBI lineage: Eukaryota > Metazoa > Arthropoda > Insecta > Trichoptera > Limnephilidae > Halesus > Halesus radiatus. Next base: position 30,749 of record JAHDVE020002897.1, read on the forward strand.
TGGTTTGGGTATGTAGAGCGAATGAACGAAGAAAGGAGTGTAAGAAGAGACGAAGAGAAAGCCGGGACGCTTGAGGGAGACGTGGTACGATCAAGCGAATTAAATACTTGATCCAGGTCATGTCAGAAGTCGGAAGATAATAAGTATAGAAGAGAATGTATAAAGCAAGAAGTGTATGCCAAGATCGAATTGTTTGGCGGTCCGTCATCTCTGCCTACACCTGCGTGAAACGGCGTGATGGTTACTTAATTAGTTATATCAGTAAGACCGTTCATGTTCCAATAAATAAATAAATATCATATTCATTTTACAAAGAACTTTGCAATTAGTATGAAGAACCGTTAAAAACATTATTTTTTAATGTAAATTAACAAGAATAAGTAACATTTTACATTCGCAATTTCCTTAAGGTGTATTTCACAAAATGTCGACACAAATATTTTGAAAATATTGTTATTATTATTGTGTAGAAGGAACAAAAGGACCCCAGGTCCGAAGCGTCACTGACTACCTGCGTACCTTAGAGTATTATATTGTTACACTAAGCTGCGTACCCACTACCCACTTACATTATGAGGTTGGTTATGTGTATCACTTCCCCTTGTATTTGATTAAGCCATGTTTTTGCAGTTGCCCGGTGAAGCCGTACTAGAATCTAGAATAGATAGTATGACCGCGCGCAGTAGATTGTTCTGTCCTTCACTCTACAGTCGGCGCCCGGCGGCACTCAACTCCGTACTCAGTTCAGTTTTAGCTTTCTCTCCGGTCGCAACGCGTTGCGTCTCTCGTCGCCCGCGCAAACAGCATAACAACAAATTATAACCACTGCTGTCATTGCAGTTGACACTTGATCAGTGACTAGTCATGGCAAATCCGCGGGTGAAGGTGCTGGAGGGAGAGCTGCAAGGGACGGTGGCGACCTCTGTGGAAGGGAGGCGGTTCTACAGCTTCCAGGGGATTCCCTATGCAGAGGCTCCTCTGGGGGAGCTTAGATTCCAGGTAATTACCTCCTAACTCGTTCCTCTTTCTTGCTCCCTGTTAATTACATTGAATTTGTTACAGTTTCAATTGTATTTTATTTTGTCTTCGCACGTACTTCCATTATCTATTCAATTTTATAGGATGTGTACTCGTAACTTTATTGATCTGTCATTAGTTATCATTGAAGTCAACGTATTTTACATTTACTGAAACTATTCAGAGAGAATGAATGAAAACTGATAGCACCAATTTACATTTCGGCTCCTAGGTCCCAGACAGGTCAATAAAATAGATTATTTAAAAAATATATAATTTCCATATTTGGAAATGTTGATCAATTTCATCTGAAGTAAGATAAAAATAACAGTATTTCAGTCACAGAGACACGCTCACACCGCACTTCTATGGGTTTATGTCTTCAGTGACATGAAGCACACTTGTAATTTAGAAATTGCTAGCAAGGCCACAGCAGTTAATCTATAAAGCAAATATTTAGGGCAGGGGATTACAGGCAACGGTTATAGTATTCGGAATTCGGACAACATTTTCGAGCAAATCAATACAAGAGTCGGTGTAGCGTAGGACTAAACTGATGTTTTAAATGGAAACATGATGTGGATTAACCTTTCCACGGTCAACGACGATAAAATGGAGTTATTAAATAACTGCTTACTCAGTCCGGGCTATTAGCAGAGCTTATCACTTCATATGTAAATTAAAATATTTCATCTCGAACGCAGAGCGATTCTGTGAGAAGATCAGCAGGGTAAAAGGGAATTAAACGAGATTAAAATAATAATGTTTGATGAATTTAATTACCTATTAATTTTATAAAAACCGGTCACGTGACCTTTGGGTTTACAATTCATTTTTGATTGAGTTTCATCGTGAAAAATAAATTCTTGTGAATATTCTTGTACCTCAGAAACATACGACATCAAGCCAGTTTTTACCAAAATAACATTTAAACACAATTTAGTTTTTTCTCTGTTTATATCTAGAGGTGTTAAACATTAATATTATTTCCAATCTATCTATCTATCTATATATCTACATATCTATACATATTCTATATATACATATATTTTTTTTTGTAAAAATAAAGACAAACATTCCCTGGTTACGAATAACCCGACAATATTTGAAAATATCCTACTACCATCACAGTAAGCGGAAGATGTTGCTTGTGTCGTAATGGAGGACTTAGCCAGCCGAGGAATTGAACTCACGACGCCTGGGTGAGACCCAAACGCGATGCCAACTCAGCCACTGGCCGGTCGTATATATATAAATAATAGTGTTCCGGGCAGTGTTTGTTTGTTTGTTTTGTACACAAATCTAGTTTTATTCTGAGCTTCAAGAAAATTTTGCATACCTGACCTTCAAAATAAGATGAAGGTCACTGTCTACATGAGATTTCTAAACATCTTCCCCTTTACCACCCTTTTCGAATTTGAACTAGGAGAATTTTCGTTCTTCTTGATGAAATTTCGCACACATGACTACCAAAATAAGAGGAAAACTACTGGGTAGGGGTGGAGGTAGGGGTAGATGTAACACATCACAACCTCAAAACTTTCCTCAAACCATCCACAACCCCGGGCAACGCCGGGTACCTCGGCTAGTTCAATATAATAACTGAAGTAGTATTGTACAGTATAACACTATGTGTTTTATTGTTCATGAGTATTATTTTTTAAAAATTTTATTGCAGGCAACCCGAGCGTTTATTGGCATAAAGTTTAAACATTTACATTTACTTTACCCGTCTCACTAGACGATGTCTGTTCTGTGACGGGTAGAACACTGAATATGACACTGAACACTGTGGACATCTAGTTTAATGACTCTGATTATACTATTTTCAAGAAATATCAAATTATCATGATCAATTCACATATATGTGTACACGAAAATAAGCATTTGTAGAATTTTGCACACCAAGTACAAGACTGTCGTTGATATTAATAAAATTGACATATTAGCTTTTTTCAATGCGATTGTTTTAAGTGATGACACCAAGATTTATGATTGTCTTACAATCAAGATACCTACCCATTCAAAGTGTTCATATTACTGTAGATTAAACCACCTTTTTGATGATTTTGCATCTTGCCTTGCGCTTGGTGTTCGATTTCAAATGATTATCAACAAAAAAAAATTGAAAAATCGTCTTTCTGTTTTTTTGCAAAGTTTTCAAAATGGACATGGTGTCCTATGCCTCCCCGGTACAGACACAGACACAGACACAGACACAGACATACAATTAATTTTGACGGTCTCCGTGGTTGAGTGGCTACGCAAATAAATTTTATTTGATTAAATTGTGTTTGGTAGATACTGTCAGTATCGCCCTGGTGAAAGACTACCATTCAGAATAGAAACGTTGCTTTAAGTGGCTTTAGCCATGTTTGGTTCCCCACCTTTCTCTTTCTCATCTTCTTCCTCTCCTCAATTCCCATTTTCTTCAGCCTCACAACATATCCCAATTGGGGATGCCATAGTCTCGCTGGCTCCAGACAGTTGGGAGCACCTGGTACTCTTGATTATATTGTGTTAACAGGTAAACCCGTAAAAGGTGTTTGTATGGTGAGATACAACGGTACAGAGCGAAATCTCAATGCCAAAGTGAAAGACCTACACATTTTAGTCATTCTCTCGCCAAACACAAGAACCTTGTTTCTTTGTGGTGAGGAACAGCTATATTATGTTTTCTTAATATGTACTCTACACATTATACGTGTAATATTTATTTTTTAACCTTTCTATTTGTAAAAATATATTTTAAATATATATATATATATATATTTTTTTTTAAATCTCTCTAATCGTAAACGTAGGAATATTTTGATATCGGTAACAAATTATTTGATATATTATGATGGACCAATGAATTATGAGTGAACTTCAGCAGAGTGTTTATTGTTTGTATTAGTTTCGGGCAATAATCATAATCAGGCCTCACCTTTGCCTCGAGAGTGGATGATAAGAGTGATTCAGTTTGCATTACACTGAACATGATGATAATTTATCATTACAAACACCAAACTTGAGATACTGTATATTTACGATTTTACATTAGCATAGTTTTCCTATTCGGAGTTGAATTGAGTTGAAAACTTCGTTCCCGGTTTCCGCAAACAGAACCTTGGCGGACTGAACTAAACTTGTTTACGTTCTCTTCAGTAAACTTCCTTTATCATAAGTACCTACATTCCTATGTTCAGTGTTCACGCTTTAATTTATATTGCTCATTCAGCAATCATTAGAACGACAATATTCTACCAATTACAGAAGCAATTAAAACAAACACACGATGTTCCTTAGTGGAATGTTTTCCTTAGTCTGGAGACGTCACGAGTGTTATGTGTATCTAAAGACGGGTATAAATGTTTTTTTTTTAAATATTACACAAAAAATGTTTTCCATCGGAGACGGAAAACAAAAATATTTTAAATGTGATAATATTCTTTAGTGCGTATTGCCACGCCCTAATGTTTTGTTATTTTTGCGGAATACAACAAAATACATCCATAAAACAAGGAGCGTCCAACCCTATCATTACCCTCATAAACCACATCTCCTTATCTGACATTTTTTTCCATCTTTAAAAAGAAACCCCGCAATGGTTGGGCAGAGTATTGGCATATTGCTAGTCAATTCAAGGGAGCCTACTATGCCTCAATTCAGAGGGCTATCCCATCAAAACCGTGGCTTAAGGAACTTCAGTCCATTTTTTTAGTTAGAATATTTTTTTAATTTTTCATAGACCGCCAAAACGCTCCAAATCTATGGCCGGTCGGATTTCATAAGTTTTGAAGATAGAATGTCAAATGTCAAAACAAGGATGAGCTTTACCGCACATTATTTCATATTCTCTTAATAGTAAACCTCCACTAAACGTAACTAATAAAATTATGTACCTTTTTAGAGACTTTAACTCAAAGAATAATAATAGTATTGAGCCTTAATATTATCATATATTCGTATTAATAATTGGTTTGCTCCTAAATATTCTAATTTCTTTAATTAATAATTTTTTTTATATTTAACAACAATTATAGAGCTAATAATATTCACCCAGATTAAGTTTGAATTTCGCCAAAACTAAAAAAAAATACATATTTCAAATACAAAACAAAATCGAAAAATAAAAATTTCCATTCTAATCCAAAAACAGAATGCGCACGTGACGTCAGATGTTCCAAATGCAATGGTACCAACATAACAAGGTGTTTTGAAGAGATGATTTTTTATTCACTTTTAAATAACGACTTATAAATTCTACTTATAAGTTATGTATTTAGAATCGGCGTTTGATGATCTATATGAATACATATTTTTAAAGCAATTATATTTTTCACTGGAGTTCCTTATTCCTCCATTTTTCCAGAAAAGAAATTTCTTGTCTTATTCGGATGAGAATGGACATTGCTCAGTTCTTTTTTAAATTCACGTGCTTGACTCCCCCCTGTGTTCTTTCTGTGGTCTAGAAGTGGGAACAATAGATCACACGTTTTTTTGGTTGTCCCTCTCTAAACAAATATTCTCTCTTCTATCAATCCTTATCTAAAATTTCCTCCGCTTCATTCAACATCTCATCTCTTCTATCAATCCTTATCTAAAATTTCCTCCGCTTCATTCAACATCTCATCTCTTCTATCAATCCTTATCTAAAATTTCCTCCGCTTCATTCAACATCTCATCTCTTCTATCAATCCTTATCTAAAATTTCCTCCGCTTCATTCAACATCTCATCTCTTCTATCAATCCTTATCTAAAATTTCCTCCGCTTCATTCAACATCTCATCTCTTCTAAGTCTGAAGTCGACTCCAATCTCCCATATAAATTAGAAATGTTCCAATTTAAATAACATTATATATTAATCCGCCTTCCCAACTAACTAACTAACTAACCATCACGCCGTTTCTCCCACAGGGGTAGGCAAAGAGGACGGACCGCCAAAAAACTCGATCTTGGCATACACTTCTTGCTTCATTCACATTCATACAACGCCTCATACATTCTCTTCTGTTATTCCGACTTCTGACATGGCCCGACTCGAGTATTTGATTCACTTGATCGTGCCATGTCTTCCTCGGGCATCCCCGGCTTCTTCTTCCATTCACATTCGCGTCATACATTCTTCTCACACTCCTTTCTTCGTTTATTCGCTCCACATGCCCGAACCATTTTGAAATGATGGCCAAGAACACCCTTGAAGGAGTCATAAAAAAGAGTAGATAAAAAAAAAAAAATTATGCTTCTCCGATAGGAAATTCTGTTCCGAAATAGAACAAATACCACAATCTTCCATATGCAAATTATTTTAACACTGCGACGTGAATAAGCATTGAAAATATTTAACATGAATGGCGTCCGGATAATATATAATTACAACGCTAAAATAATGATTTTGTGTACGGCATAGCGGACAAACGTGTCAAGTCCTATTTTATGTAAATAAAATTACGGCGTTTATCACTCAAGGTGATTTCATAAGTCCACAAATGTTTAATGTGAAATTTACAGTACCGATTTCTTGTGCAATAAGGAACTCCAGAGAAAAATATAAAGACTTTGAAAATATATATTTATGTAGATCAAGCAAACGCCGATTCTAAATATATGGATTTTATTGTAAATAATTATGCGTAGAATTTATAAATCGTTATTCAAAAGTCAATAAAAAATCATCTCATCAAAACACTTTGTTATGTTGGTACTTATTGCATTTGGGACATCTGACGTAACGTGAGCATTCTGCTTTTGGATTAGTATGAAAAAAAATATTTTTCGGTTTAGCTTGTATTTTTTCAGTTTTGGCAAAATTTTTACTTAATGGGGGTAACTTTAAGATCTATAATTGTTGTTCAATATATACAACTATTATTCATGAAAGAAATTGGAGTATTCATGATCAAACCAATTATTAAAACGGATATTACGACAATGTTAATGGTCAATACTATTATTATTCTCTGAGTTAAAGTTTCTAAAAAGGTACATAATTTTATTACTAATGTTTTACTTATGGTTTACCATGAATAGAATATACAATTATGTACAGTAAAGCTCATCCTTGTTTTGACATTTGACATTCTAACCTCAAAACTGATCAAAACCGACCGGAAAAATTGAAAATTATTTTACTAATAAAAACTGACTTAAAAAAAAGAATTATGCTGATATTTAAGTTTCAATGTCATTATTAATAAATAAATAAAATGATAATAAAAGTGGACTGGAGTTCCTTATTCCAGGCATCTTCCAGCGCTCCCTGGGTGACTTCTGTCTATTGAATGCCAAGTCTCTCAAAAAGTACTCGTATATGTAAATTTTGATATAGTATTCAGTGGGCAATGACCGTTGTAATCCAATTCTTGCTGATTAATTTATGTAATCAGTTTCGGGAAATCGACAGTTAACTTTTTATCACTTTGTAGTACACCAAAAATAAAACCGATTTATTATGGATTCTCTCCGTATGACTTCACCTCTAATAAAGACAAAATATAAAAATTTATGAAATTTATAATAAAAAAGTCAGAAAAATATTATTTTATGTAGTTCTTATCCAGGTGGCAATAATGAATATTTTTTTGTAAAATTAATATGAAATGCTTTTTTTACACCACTGCAAAAATATCAATATGTTTCGGAAGCGAAGCTTCCCTCATCAGGATACACAGTATACTAAAAAATAATAAATATAGAAAAATAATTATATACGAGTACTGTGTGTAATTTGTCTATTCTAATAATTATACACCTATTGAAGAAAAAATTAATACTTGATTTGTTATAGGCACCAGTACCAAAGAAGCCCTGGTCTGGAGTCCACGATGCTACCCTGGAAGGACCAATGTGCGCCCAGTTTGAGATGGTCAACAGCATCTACTTCGGCTCCGAAGACTGCTTGTTCCTGAACGTATTCACACCGAGTCTACCCCTCGAGGGAGACGAGGATAAGCTCCTGCCCGTCATGTTCTTCATACACGGCGGTGGCTTCGTCAACGGGACAGGCAGCGGGGACTGGTTTAGTCCGGACTTTATCATAGCCAAAGACACCATCTTAGTGACCATTAATTACCGCCTCGGGGCTTTTGGCTTCTTATGCATGGACACTCCCGAAGCTACCGGGAACGCCGGCCTCAGAGACCAGAACCTCGCTCTGAAGTGGGTGCAGAAAAACATCCGCGCGTTCAATGGAGATCCAGATAACGTCACCATATTTGGCATAAGCGCTGGTGCGGCGTCTGTTGAGTATCATATTCTGTCCCCCATGTCCAAAGGACTATTCCACAAAGCCATATTGCAATCAGGTTCCACTTTAAACCCATGGGCTAGATCGAGGAATCCTAAAAAACTAGTTGCAAATCTCGCAAAAAAATTAGAAATTTCCACCGAAGATCCGGCACAATTGATCAAGGACTTGCAGAACGTTGATGCAGAAAACCTGGTGAGATTAGCCTTCACTGTCTTGGACGAGGAAGACATTCAAAATGGAGAAATGTTCGCGTTTGTACCCGTTGTAGAAAAAACGTTTCCCGGAGTGGAACCGTTCTTAAGTGAAGAACCCTTAAAACTCTTGACCTCTGGCGATTTCTACCAGGTCCCCACCATTACGGGTTTCTGTGAAAACGAAGGTGGCTTGTTCAAAATCCACTACGGAAAAAACACTGATAATCTAAAGAAGAGAAACTTTATCGATTACTTGCCCTCTAGTTTCCGCGTTGACAGAGTTCACTTCGACGTGCGATTAAGGGAAACATACAATCAGAAAGACGACACAGAAGCCGCCGATGCCTTCCTGTCGGACCTGTGTTTCCTGTCAGGAATCAACGAATCCTTAATCAATCGTTTGAGAAATAATCACATGGAAAATTATATTTACATGTTCGCTTATGATGGAACAATAAATTTCATCAAAGTTTTATACAAGCTCAAGGACAAAGGAGCCTACCACGGAGACGATACCACTTATCTGGGAGATTGCATATTCGTTAAGCATATTAAACCTTCAGAAAAGGACTCCCTCATAAGAAATCGAATGGTGCAGATGTGGACAGATTTCGCCAAGGAGGGGTAAGAAAGCATTTTTTATTATTTATATAATTGAAAATACACTTTGTATATACCACTTTACTTAAAATATATAAATATTTCTACATGTTTCGATAGCAATGCTATCATCTTCAGGAATAAATGAATACAAATGTATTTATTTATTAAATTTTTTTTATTATGTTTATATCCACTTACAAGAGTTCCCTAATTCTAACTCCTCGTTTTGTTACCAATAATAACACGCAAATTACCAACATCGACAATCATAAACGGATCGAGTTATTGAACAAGAATTATTGTCGCTAGCTGTTATCGAAGTCACAATCAAATGCACTTTCGTAGAATTATCACCTACTCATTCTTCCGTCGGTAACAGTAATTCCTACTACTAATTTCGTGTAGGCACTCTTATATCCGATTAAAGCAATTTCCTGTATTACGCATTGATAACATTTAGTCATTTTCCACAGTACAGTCTGCCCAGGTGTTTGTTGATAAGTTTGATTGATAAGTTTGATTGACCCAACAAAAATGATATTTCAGCTGATGACGTAAGGAACGACATATGAGCAGTGCAAATCCAAGGTCTTATCGTGTAATGCGCGTAGGTAATACAGTTATTAAAGTGACTAATAATTGATTATAACATACCTACACTTACGCATACGTACTGGAAACTACGAGAGTACGATGCTACGACCCTCGGTTGAGGACGCAGTAAATAATTATTCAACTCTTGCGCGGCGAGTAATGATCAAGATCTCTTCGTATGGGTAGTAGTGTAAGGCTGAATAATATATCTGCAGATGGAATGTATTGAAGATCTGCAGATGGTTGTAGATAATTATATCTTGAGGTAGTAGTAGAAAGTGGGAGTTCCGTAGAATAATAACTTATATATTTTATAGAATATATATTTATTTAAAGAAGACTTATAATATTTACTTAATTAACTTATAAGTACAATAGAAAATAGACAATGACAATAATGAAGGACAGCATGGAGACTGTACTTCGAGATGTTAAAATGTGAATTGAGAGGAACGGCTTGTTCCGGTTTATATTCTAGTATCCCGGATTGTGGGAAATTTCATAGAGTTAAGCCCAAATGGTTGCGTAACAAATCGATAATGAGTTTACTTAATTGGTTTTCTAAAATAATGCATTTATTTGAAAACGCCGAAATGCACAAAGAATTTATGCTTGATTTAAGCCAATGGCAGGGATTATAACATTATGAAGGGTTGACGTTAATGGCGCTTGATTTATAGCAAGGGCTGGGAATATAACATATCTCCCTCCATAAAATGAAAGCAACGATTTTTTAAGCTTTAGTTGCTGTAATTATATTTTAAATTATTTTCGTTAGAAGATAGAACTTGAAGAGGTACATCTTCATTTTCGTGATCATTCAAATTTCTGAACGTCATCGTTGGTTGGATCCTTGTAGTGGATCGTCTAGGATTATTGCATTGATTATAAATCCTGACACAACATTTATTATCATCATCATTTGGAAAATAAGAATTCAATATTCTAAAGAATCTACAACATTTAAATAGTTTGTAAATTACAAAAATAATTAGAAAGGTAGACAATGTATAAATAATAATTTGAAACATTGATGAATGTTTAACTATAAGAGGTTTTGAATTATATGATTTTAATTCATCGTTAAATTGATCGATTTTATGTGATGCCAAATTTAGGTCATCGTGTTGCAAGTTTATTAAATTTATGGGATCAAGTTCATTAAGAGTTTCATTATATTTTTTCATATTGCAACAATTGTCATCAACAATATTTAAAGTTGAAACAGGGTTAACATATTCAGTAATGATATTACTTTTAGTAATCAATTGTGTGAGTCCTGCATAGGCTCTACAACTTGAATTTAAAGTTAATATTCCAGTTTGGAATAGTTTAATATCAAAGATATTGTTTCTATCTTTGCAATCGATCGTTATTTTAGAAGGATGAGAATAAGTAAAAATCCATTTATTATTTCTAATAGGCTGCCATAAAAGTATGTTGCCTTTAATGATTCTACTGAAACATTCGTTTGGTATTTCATTAACATAAGCAGACAATAAAATCGTCTCGCATATTGGATCGGAGAAAGTGGATAACACATCTAGATCCTTACATATAAAATTTTCATTAGTAATAGTTTTACAATTATTCTTAAAATTATCAAGATACACATAAAAGATTTGTCCTTTGTAATAGCTAAGTATTTATGCTTAGGAATAATTAAGGAAAAGGTATTTGGGATGTCAATGTTTGGAACAGGTAGAGGTACTACATGAAAAAGGTTATATTCTTGCGATGTGACTAAAGGTAACTTCGTTATGAAGATAAGTTTACCATCAATATAATATGCAATTAAATCTGATACATCGATTAAAGAATGAATATTTTCAAGTTTTAAAGATAAAGGGAATTCTTTTCCGCTGGGTAAATTTTTAATATTAGAGCTAAGTTCGAAATAGAGTTGTTGAGGAGTAATTATATCTGGATGTAAAATTCCTTGTTTAGAAAATAAAATAGCATTGATTAAAGAATCAATTTGTTCATAAAAGTATTCCGTTGTTTCGAATAGAGAGTTTGTTTGCGAAGTAAGAATGTTTTTAATTTCTTGCATGTTCATTTTATCGTGATCTTCCTTGAAGTAATTATTTATTTTTATAATATTTTTATTCATAGTATATTCGTCATAGTTAAGTTTAGCAAGGGTAATATTGAAATTTTTAAGAGTTGATTTTGTGACTTGTAATTGATCTTTCATGAGATTATAAATTTCTTTATCATCTGACATGACGCGTTCAATCGCATCATCATAATATTGGGCATCTTCGGAATCTAGAGTTCCGAAAACAGCTTTGAATATTTTTCCAACACCATCGATTAAACCGCGTTTTGCGCGTTGGTTGGAGACGAGGTGTGTTATTGATTCGTGTTTAACTTTACATTTCTTTATAATGTTAAAAACTGGTTTTAAAAGATCTTTGCAATTGTCGTTAGGTATTATTATCTTCTAGAGGTGATGTACTATCATCAAAATTATTTTCTATTTCTAAGTTATTCGTTGATAAATTATTTAGACAAGTTTCTAAATCATCGACATTTATTTCGTCGAAACATGGTTCATTTAAGAGTTCGTTAATATCTGGGGAGGGTGAATTTTCCTCTTCGGTTATCATATTTATAGGAATACGAGACAAACAATCGGCATTAGAATTAATTCTACCTGGTTTGTATTCAATTTCGTATTCGTACTCTTCTAATTTTAATCGCCAGCGTAACAGTTTGCTACTGGGATTGGTAACATTCATTAACCATTTTAGTGGTCTATGATCAGTATAAATTTTAAATTTTCTTCCAAAAATATATGGACGGAAGTGTCCAACAGCCCAAACAATAGCTAAAAGTTCTTTTTCAGAGGTACTGTAATTACCTTCTGCATTATTTAAAGTTCTGGACGCATAAGATATTGGTAAATCTTCTCCAATTTTTCCTTGACTCAAAATTGCACCTAGTGCATAATTTGAGGCGTCAGTAGTTAGAACGAATTCTTTCGTGAAATCAGGGTATTGTAAGATAGGATAGGAAGTTAATTTTTCTTTTAAAGTATCGAAAGCATTTTGCTGTTCGGTTTTCCAATTATATTTTATGTCTTTCTTTAAGAGACTAGTTAAGGGTTTTGTAATTTTACTGAAGTTTTCAATAAATCTTCGGTAATAACCAGCTAAACCTAAGAATGATTTAATTTCTTTAGGATTCCTGGGAAGAGGAAATTCAGAGACTGCTTTGATTTTATCTGGATTAGGAGTAACACCTTCGTTAGAAATTAAATGACCTAGATAAGTAACTTCTTTTCTCATGAAATGGCACTTATCTGGTTGAATTTTTAAGTTATTGTCAGCAAGTCTTTGAAATATAGCTGTAAGTTTTTTAGCGTGATCTTCTATAGAATTTGCATATATGACGATGTCGTCTAAATAAACGAAACAATATAATCCTTGTAATCCAATTAATGCGTTATTCATCAGTCTTTGGAAAGTCGCTGGAGCCGTCTTCAGGCCAAAAGGCATACGGGTATATTCATAATGTCCATTGGGAGTTGAAAAAGCAGTTTTTGGAATATCATCTTCATGCATAGGAATTTGATGAAATCCACTTACAAGATCTAGTGTTGTGAAATATCGACAATGACCTAATTGATCTAGAATATCGACAATGTGAGGTAAAGGAAAAGCGTCGCCCGCAGATACATCATTGAGCTTGCGATAGTCTACGACTATTCTCCATTTAGGTTTTCCTGAGTAGTCATTTTTCTTTGGTACAACCCATATAGGAGCTGACCATGGTGAAACACTAGGTTGGATAATACCGTCTTGTAACATTTTGTCTATTTGTTTGTTAACTTCTTCTTTATGTATTTCGGGGTATCTATAATTTTTTGAATGAACTGGACTTTCAGTATTTGTTATTATTCGATGTTTAATAGCATCGGTTGCCGTAAGTTTGTCGCCTTCGAGATAAAATATTGAATTATAATCGTCACAAATATCTAATAAAGAGTTTATTTCTTCAGAGTTTAGATGATCGATACAAATTTGATCGCGAATTAATTTTTTACGTTTTTTACCATCTTCATTAGAATTTTGATTAAAATGGTAAACATTTTCTGGAATAGGATCTAAATAGATTTTCATATAATTTATATCAACATATTCGTCTGTTGAATTTAATATAGTACAATACGATTTATTATTCGCATTTACTTCAGTTATAGCATTAGCTAAATATACACCTTCGATAGGTATTTTTACATCAATTATCCCTTCTTTAATTTCAGGGTTTAAAATATCAACTTGTATAAGAGTTTCTGATCTAGGAGATAAGGTATATATAGGAGTCAAATGCTCATTAGGATCAGAAATATGTAATTTTATACTAGAATCGTTTATTCGTAGTACATTATTTTTATAGTCGATTTTAGCATTTTTGCTTTCAAAAAAGTCGTTCCCCAAAATTCCATCGTATCCCAGGTTTAAAAATTCACTATCCATCACGTGGAATTCATGAATAATAGTTTCATAACAGAAACTTAATTTAATTAGAACAATTCCATTAGATTCAATCGAAGTTTTCGATCTACTTATGCCATTTATCTCTATAATTTTGCCCGAATTTACGGAAGTACCTTCGACAAGACAGTGAGTCTTGATGAGGGATACGGCTGCTCCTGTGTCGACAAGAAAATGTCTTTTAATAATAGTACCATTTGAAGGTATTTGAAAAATCACATGACGCAACGTATCAGATTGAGATGGCGAATAATTAATAATTTTATAAATTTTTTCATTTTTAATTTTATTTGATGTTAATATGGAACGTTTGAATACTCCTGAGCCTAGCTCGTGACTTACAATAGATCGGCTCGCGGATCTACTGCAGATCTGGAGTTTAAATGATTTATTTTAGAATCATTTTTCCTTGGTAGGGAAGACGAATTGGGAGTTGCAGAGATGTTAGGATTTGGATTTTCATTTTTTAATTTTAATATTCTGCAATCCTCTATTAAGTGACCAGGTTTTTTGCAATACCTGCACATTTTATTATTATTATTTTGTCCCGAATTTGGACTAAATGTTTTATTATAGTTATTATTATAACTTGGTCCCGAATTTGGGTTATAAGATTTGTTAAAATTATTATTATTATTTTTTACGAACATAACTTTTCGTTTATCGAAGTTAGAGTTATTATTATGATTTTTATTTTTAAAACAGTTATAATTATTATGTCACGATTTTCCACATATCGTACATGTTTTTATATTATTATGACTGTTTTTAGAAGAATTCAAGAGTTTATTTATTCTTTCTTCTTCTAAGGAAATTGTGAAAGCTTCGTTAAGGTCTTTCGGATTACGCGATCGCAATATCGTTGCGATAGACGGGTTTGTTCCATACATAAATGTTTGCATACCAAGTTCTTGTATGCTGGCTGTTCTGCCTAACATTTCTAAAGGATCTTTATTATTTTGGTTAATTGATACTAGAAGGTTTTTAATGCAATTTTCAATTCGTAAAATATATTGAGATACGCTTTCGTTGTGAAATTGTTTACAATTTTGTAACTCAAGTAATAAGTGTGCATAATGTTTACGCTCACCAAATGATCTTTTCAAGAGATCTTTTAAATCAGACCACCTATTGGTAAGATGGTTGGCACAGATAACTTCTGCTTGGCCTTCCAATGAAGTTAAAATGAATAACAGTAAGGTATTTTGTTGATTAGGTGCAGCTAGCGCCACAGCTCTATCACAATTAGTTAAAAATGCACAGAGTTTATCTCTATTTCCATCGTAAGGTTTAATAAATTTAAATAAAATAGGTACTGGTAAAATTGTTTCGTACGAGGAAGAAGTAGTTGGTGTGTCATTCATTTTGAAATGATTTTTAGTATTTTTTATTAAAGAAAATGAAATTTAATTTTACGAGAATTAATTTAATGAATTTTTTAACTTTACGCGAATTAATTTTTAATTTTACGCGAATTTATTAAATGAATTTTTAACTTTACGCGAATTAATTGAATGAATTTTAATTTTACGAGGATTTATTGAATGAATTTTAATAAAATGTAATATTTGAAATTGTTAAATTTATTATTACGCGTTGTAAAAGAATAAAAGTATTTACTTTAAAAGTAAATAAATTTAGAAATTTAGATATTCACTAATACACGGTTCACGGTGTATATAGTGTGAAGAAAATACACTAATTGTCAAAGTTGAAAGGATTGGGAAAGAATAGGATAAAATTCTATTGGACAAAAATTTTTATGTACTCACAGTAGAAGAAGGACGAGTTGCCAATTCATACTGCAGTGAAGTGAAGTGAAGTTCTTGATGTTCGTCGTCGGAGTTGACACGATTGGATCTTTGGCTGCTTGAAGAACTGAAGTTCACCGTAGATGTTGTTTGTCGCTCGAGGCTTCCCGCGATCTACGTTGTTGCCGGTTTCTTCTCTTCTCCAGGTTACGTCGATGTTGTGAGGTTGACTTCAGGTTGAGCCGTCCCTGCTTTCCGAGGAAAGATTTCTCCGAGGAGAATATCCGCCAGACTTGTCGTCGTTGTCCTGATGAAGATGGAGTCTTCCGTCGTCACAGAAGTTCCTTTTTGATGAAGAATGTAATCAATCTGCTATCCCACTTCTGACACCAATTTGCTACGACCCTCGGTTGAGGACGCAGTAAATAATTATTCAACTCTTGCGCGGCGAGTAATGATCAAGATCTCTTCGTATGGGTAGTAGTGTGTGTCTGAATATATCTGCAGATGTAATGTATTGAAGATCTGCAGATGGTTGTAGATAGTTATGTGTTGAGGTAGTAGTAGTAGAAGGTGGAAGTTCAATACAACTTATATATTTTATACGATATATATTTATTTATAGAAGACTTATAATATTTGATTAATTAACTTATAAGTACAATATAAAATAGACAATGACAATAGTGAAGAAGGACAGCGTGGAGACTGTACTTCGAGATGTTAAAATGTGAACTGAGAGGAACGGCTTGTTCCCGTTTATATAGTATTCTAGTATCCCGGATTGTGGGAAATTTCATAGAGTTAAGCTCAATGGCTTGCGTAACAAATCGATAATGAGTTTACTTAATTGGTTTTCTAAAATAATGCATTTATTTGAAAACGCCGAAATGCACAAAGAATTTACGCTTGATTTAAGCCAATGGCAGGGATTATAACATTATGAAGGGTTGACGTTAATGGCGCTTGATTTATAGCAAGGGCTGGGAATATAACAACGAGCTGAATCGCACGCATTGCAGATTTCCTGGTAGGGATAAACTGAAGTAAACTTAATAGAATAATGCTACGACCACACAATCGTCCAACGTTCCAACTACGAACTCCAAAGTAGTGATGCCATTTTAGCTAAAATCTATCGATATTCATAGAAAGTCTACCGAAATTTATAATATTATTGACACAATTCGTTTCTCATAGGTACTCGTAATACAGGAAATAAATATAACGGATAGCTGTTGCGCCTCTTTTAGCTCCGTATAGCCTGAGTCAGATTACAGCGCAAAAAAATATAACAGCTATCCCCGATTATACATCGGATTATGCATTTCGCTATTGAGGTGATTTTTTATGATAAACGGCGCTATACAAATTATTCTATTATTATTATTTCTATTATATGCATAATGTATATTTGGGTATTTATTTGTTGATTAACTGCATATTTGAGTATTTTTTTCATCAATATAAACAAAGTTCAGTCATGTTTTATTCTTCGCGCAACACGTCCGTCGGGATCGCTTGCCGAATTCACACTGAACGGCCAATGTGTGAAGGCCGGTTTGTGCGAGTTCGGCCAACTAGGTTGAAGGTTCGGTCAACTAGTTCGCCGCCGCAGCGATCTCGGGCGAACTCGCCGAACTCGAGCCAACATTGGCCCAACGCGTACGAACTACCCCTCTACACAATCGCCCAAACGTTAGAGTTGGTAGGTTGGGCGATCGTGTAGTCATGGCATGAAACTAGCTTACCTACGTGATCTCATTTCCTTTGTTTTTCGGTGTAGGTCAAACCCATACACATGCTTATAAATATGTATATCGCTAGTTAACCTCGTTTGAGGGTTTTATGATTTAATTACGTGTACCTATAGTCAACGGCCCTTCACACAGCGAAATAATTACAGAGCAAATAATACATAGAGATGCCTTAACACGCAAGGGGAAAAACCAAAATAAGAGGGGCGGGGGGGCGAGCTAGGCTTGCCGCCAATTTAAATAAAATATACAATATGCATGGTGTAACCGAAAGTGACCAGCTCAGGTATGGGGGCTCCATCGAAGCCAGAGTAAAGTTAGCCTCTCAGAAACTGGGCGTACTTTACAGAGACCGCAGATACTTTAATAGTACACAACTGCTCACCCTGTATAAATCGCAAGTGGGCCCCACTGTAGAATTTGGCAGTCACCTCTCCGTCCGTTTGATAGATTCGCCTGTCTTGACAAACGGATTGCAAACTTTGGAGCACAGACGTCGGGTGGGAATGCTGTCCTTGTTATACTGGTATTTTAATAGAAGATGCTCTAAGGAACTAGCGTCATTGATCTCTTCGGCACCGATGCATAGTCGGGAAACGCGCCCTTAACATTTGCACAAGGTTGACATTTGTCACATGAGAACGGGTCGCCTCTACGACTCGTCGTTGTGTTTAACAACTCGGCTGTGGAATGATCTCCCGACCTCTGTGTTTCCTCCCTCCTTCAACATTCACTCCTTCATATCCTTTAAAAGACCCTCCACACAGCATCCCCAAAGATGATATAGGCTTTGAGAGAAATTATTTCCCCCAGGGCCTAAAGTTGGTAGGCTTGACTTTAGGAATGGACGACCGGATGGTGAAACCTTTCGACGTCGTGGTTTTTTTACTACTGGGCAAACCAGTCGCGTGGAAGGCCTATTAAGTACCTTTATGGAATGCACGCCTATGACTACCTCCGGAGCCGAATGAGTAAGATTACCGGCATCATAAGATATTTTAAATGAACATAAAATACAAATTAAAACATCGAATTCGATGAAAAAATGTATTTCTCCTTGGGTAGTAGAGTTAAATTTTCTATTTGTTTTTGATTTATAGTTTAGATATTGGCCTGAATCTGAATATCAGAAATCATAATTGTTTTACAAGAATTTGGTCACTAATGTGATTCTGGAGGAATGTTAAATTACTTTACTTGGATAACTAATTTCCTAAGTGTGAGTATGTAGCTAATGCCTGCAAAGGGAAAAAAAAGTCTGCTTCCATCTATAATTTAACGGCATCCGCGGTTCAGTGTTTACGATCCTTGGCTACGAAGACGGAGGTCGTGGGTTCAAATCCCAGAATGCGCAAGTTAATTTTATTAATTTGTGTTGTTTCACAATTTATTTATTTAAAATAATACGGCACATTCTAGAGTAGTAGATACTTTCAGTATCGTCCTAGTGAAAGACCACCATCCAGAATCGAAACGTTTCTCGAAGTGGCTTTAATCGTTAATTTTTAATTGTTGTTCTTTAATTAATTTTGGGTTATCAGATCTGAATATCCAGGTACTTCCCCACCTTCCTCTGCCCCATCTCCTTCTCCTTCTCACTGCAATCAGCCTCACAACATACCCCAATAGGGTATTTCCATAAACTATGGATACCGTCAAAAATGTGTGATTTATGATTCTAATTATTAATTTTAATATTTTTTCCATAATTATAGATTTTAAAAACTATCCAAAATCTCACATTCCGAAATATTTCGATCTGACTAAAATGTTATTGATTCGCAAATATTAAATAAATAGCTATCGTTATCATTATTTTTATCTTAACTTTTGTAGACAATGAAAAAATACAGTAAAAATACCCTATTGGGGATGTCATAGTCTCACTGTCTCCAGATGGTTGGGAGGGGCTGGGACTCTTGTGCAGTACTCACATAAAAAAAAAATTAAAAAACCCAAAGAACATTTGACATGTGTTGATTGTATCACGTTTTCACATCGAATAATTCATCTATACTTCTCTTTGTTAAATATTTTGTAAATCATTAATAAATAATCAACGAATTGTATTTTGTTTTGCAGGCATCCAACTCCGGAGCAGACGAGTCTCATCAACACGGAATGGCTGCCAGTGACCTGTCACCACATGATTCTGATGGAGATTGGGGAAGAGTTGTCCATGAACAAGTTCCCCAACCAGGAGCGCATGGACCTGTGGGAGAGTCTCTACAACTCCTCTTCCATTCCCCTCTCCAGAGTATGAACTGCGAACCGGGAGTTAGCCAAATTACTCATTATAGATAGACACAATTTTATATGGAGGGTTACCAATGTCAATACAAAATCATTATTGTTATGGGATCTATTGAAATATAAGCTTAAATAATAGTTTTTGTAATGGAATCTATTGAAATGTAATCTTATTGAACAGTTATCGTTATGGAATCTATTGAAATGTAACCTTACTGAATAGTTATCGTTATGGAATCTATTGAAATGTTACCTTACTGAACATTTATCATTATGGAATCTATTGAAATGTACCCTTATTGAATAGTTATTATTATGGAATCTATTGAAATGAAAGCTTATTGAACAGTTATTGCGATGGAATCTATTTAAATGTAACCTTATTAAATAGGTATTGTTATGGAATTTAATGAAAACTAAGCTTATTGAGTGAACACTTATTGTTGTGGAATCTATTGAAATGAAAGCTTAAAGAATAGTTATTGATATGAAATCTATTGAAATGTAAGCTTATTGAACAGTTATTATTATGGAGTATATTGAAATGGAAGCTTATTCGAACAGTTTTTGAACACTATGCACAAATATTAATTACTCGAAAAAAATCACTGCCTGAAAATAACTACCGTTAGAAATAAAAATAAAAATATTGTATCTTCTTTTATTTATTGTTTGTTTCTTTTTATTGGATATTGGACAATGTCATTGATATCGAATCCATCGAACTAAACCAAATATGTACTAAAGGTAACAAATATTAAATGGAAAATTACTATCATTTGCCGTATTGCATATTACGAAGACGTGGGTAAAAAAAATAATTCTAAGCAGATAACAGATGATTTATTACATTGAAAATATAACGATATTCATATCAGAATATGATAAAACTCGTTCATGATCTTCAAGCATGGGTTACGTAGGTATGGTAAAAATAGTATACAGTCATAATTATAATAATGATGCATTAACATTGTGGAAAAATATGATCCGAATCAGAATCTGAAAAGTAGAAAACTTAATATTTGTATCTTATTAAAAACTACGGAATCATGAATTTTACCACTACATTGTCTGTCAGAAATTTTTGGGTCAATGTAATTATTGACTGTTGGCCAAAGAAGCGAAGCTAGCAGTCCACAATGGAGTGCTGATACCAACCATGATGTGGCCCTTAGGCATGTAACAGGCAGAGGAAGGATGAAAGCAGACTGATGCTGTAGAAATGAGATTCCTAGACGTGAAAATTTTGAGATTCGCAAACAGTGCAAGGGTGATGTGAGCGTAATCAGTAAGATTAAGAGACACTTAGATGGTTTGGGCACGTATAGCGGATGAGCGAAGAAATGAGTGAAAGGAGAATATATGATCAGAATGTGAATGGAAGAAGAAACCGGGGACGCCCGAGGAAGAGATGACACGATCAAGTGGACCAAGTAATTCAGTCAGGCCATGCCAAGAGTCAGAATAACAGAGGAGTATGTATGAGACGATGTGCAAATTTGAATGAAGCACGGAGTGTGTATAAAGACCGAGTTGTCTGTCCTTTCTTCCTACCCCTGCGGGAAACGGCGTGATGGTTAGTTAGTTAGTTAGTTAGGCTACATCATTTCTATCGTAATCTATGAAGCGTTAAAATAACCATGTAACCATAAAGAAATCTTTGGGTATCTACTATTGTTAGTTTTGTAATTTTAAGACATTTCTTGAGGCAAGCTAGGTAGTAAAACTAGTAACATTAAAAAACATACTGTAGTGTAGTTCAAACCTTACTAATTAATGGTAAATGAAACGTGATACGCGCTCACAGATGGCGCAAATTGAAATATGTATTTTAGAAAAAATAGTTTTAGAACGTAATGCTTTTAAATATTGAAGTGTATTTATGTGCATACGGAATATGAAATGGATTAAATTGTTAATTGTATGTTTAAAGCTCATGGATCAGCTTTTCTTATTGCGTGTGCTCACAGAGAAGTTTCTGGCAAAAAACCAAAAACTTTCCTGTGCTTTTGTAGATCTACAAAAAGCATACGACTGAGTTGACAGAAAAAAGTTATGGAAGGTGTTGTCCAAGTATGGAGTGAATACAAATCTATTACAGGCAATCGCACCTCTTTTTAAAAAATTTTTTTTATATGAATACCGCACAAGAGTCCCAACTGCTCCCAACCTTCTGGAGCCAGTGAGATTATGGCATCCCCGATTAGAGAATTTTTTGAGGCTGAAGGTATTGGGGAGGGGAAGGAGAAGGTTAAGAGAAAGGTGGGGAAATACCTGGCTAGTCAGATCTCGTACCAAATACGGCTAAAACCCATTTCAAGCAACGTTACAATTCTGAATGGTGGTCTTACACCAGGGCGATACTGAGAGTATCTTCCACCCTGGAACGTGAGCAAATATACCATACATTATTTTTAAATTAATTAATTGTGAAACACCACAAATTATTTAAATAAAATTTATTTGCACACGCCGGGATTTGAACCCGCTATCTTCTGATTTGTAGTCGAGAGCCTTACCCCTCGACCATGGAGGCCGTCAAATCTCTGTACGAGGGAAGCGTTGCATATGTTAGGGCAAACGGTGATTTTACGGGATGGTTTGACATCACAAAAGGTGTTAAGCAAGGCTGCGTAATGTCACCGTTGTTATTCAATCTATACATGGATAATTTGTATGCAAGAATTGAAAGAGGTGGGCTTGGGCGCGAAAATAAGTAATCTACAAAGTATGATGCCTGTTGTATGTTGATGATGCGGTGCTGATTGCTTACAGTATGGAAGATCTACAGTCCCTCGTGTCTAGGATGAACGAAGTATGTATGAAGAATGAGCTAATGATGAATGTAAGCAAGTCTAAAGTCATGGTATTTGAAAGAGAGAGTACGAAAACAGTGTGCAATATAGTGGTGAATGATGAATACTTGGAACAGGTTGATGAGTTTGTATATTTGGGAAGTATGTTTACGAGAGATGGAAAGACTGATAGGGATATTGAAAGAAGGGTGAATGTAGGAAATTCCATTAACGGAGGGCTGAACGCGGTTGGAGCAAACGAAAATTTGTCCAAAGAAGCGAATCTAGCAGTCCACAATGGAGTGCTGATACCAATCCTGATGTATGGCAGTGTGAAATGGAACTGGCAGAGGAAGGATGAAAGTAGACTAAATAATGTAGAAATGAGATGTCTGAAACAAATGTGTGGTAAAACAATGTATGATCATGTGAAAAATGTTGAGATTCGTAAAGAATCCAAGGCTGATATAAGCGTAATGAGCAAGATTAAGAAAGGAACGCTTAGATGGTTCAGGCATGTAGAGCGAATTAACGAAGAAAGGAGTGTAAGGATAATATATGACCCGAATGTGAATGGAAGAAGAAGCCAGGGACGTCCGAGGAAGACATGGCACGATCAAATGAATCAAATACTTGAGTCGGGCCATGTCAGAAGTCGGAATAACAGGAGGGAATGTATGAGATGTATGAATGTGAATGAAGAAGTGTATGCCAAGATCGAGTTGTTTGGCGGTCTGTCTTCTCTGCCTACCAGTGATGCCATTCCTACCGAAATTTCGGCATATCCAGTGATTTCAGCGAAAATTTACCGAAAATCACTAAAAATCTACAAAAATTTCAAAACTTTTTGACAATAGGTTTTTCTGAATTCATTTGCCAATTTTTTAAAAGTCTTCTTTCGGAAACTTAGACAAATTTTAATGATGTGTAAACATTTTTTCTTGATAGTGTATTTTTAATTTAAAACCTGCCCATACACTTAATAGCTGTTGCACCTGCTTATATGGGCAGGGTTGCAATTTTAGAAATACATCACTTTTTCAAAATATTCACCATAAATACTTACTTTACAGATTTTCGTCGTCAATCTACCGAAATTTTCATCTCCCATCTACCGATTTTTAATTTCGCAGTATGGCGTCACTGCTGCCCACCCATGCAGTGAAACAGTGTGATGGTTAGTTAGTTAAGTGTCTACTTGCGTTATTGTCTCAAAGATCACTGAACCCTTTTTAAGAGTTGTGAGTTAATGTTGAAAATTGCTTTCCTGAAAGAAAAATAAAAGATTTTTTAATTATTAATTATTTTTGAGATTTACAAACCTCATTGTAATATTTAATCATTGAAGAAAATAATATTAACAAACCTAAATGAAAGATGAAACCGGACAAAAGGACAGAAACTAAAAATATTTCAGTCGCATCTGGGACTATTTCAGTCCCAGATGCGACTGAAATATTTTTTCTGTCCTTTTGTCCGGTTTCGTCTTCATTAGGTTATGTTATTTTTTTCTTCAATGATTAAAAAAAAAAATAAAAGAGTTCTGGACCATACAAAAAACATTCATTTCATTGCCGGTAACCTGGGCATTTATTGGCACAAAATTTAAAAAATTTATGTATACTTTACCCGTCTCACTAGACCAGTGATTCTTAACCGGTGCGCCAGCGTCCCTTTGTGGGAGTTATGGAGGTCTAGCGAGGTGTTTTTAAACTGGATTTTACTGTGGTAAAGAGGGCGATTGTTTCAATACCCTTTCTCACCCAATTTAATTTCTTTAGATAAGAAAAATATTTAACGTTAGATTGTGCGTAGTGGAATTATTTGCAAATTTTCGGAATATAAATTTTTTTTTTTTACTGATAGTTTAGAAAATATTCAACGTCATTTTAAAACGACTGTGGCTCTGAATGGTATATAATTAATTACTATGTAGACGGATGAAACATTTTTGTTACCTTATAAACTGTTTTTATTTACATATTCATTGAGAACTTTTGGGACGATAAAAACATATATAATATATACTTTATGTTTAGAATTTGCTTGTAACATGTAAGAATGTACATTATTCTTTAAATACAAATAATAAAACAAATGATATAACAATAAATACATTGTGTGTTTTGCGGTAGTAGAGAAGTCAAATCACAGAATTCCAAAAGGAGCGAACATTGGTTTTTGTTTGTGATATAAAGTGTGTACGCAGCGCATCCAACCCAATGAAAAAAAAAAACAGTGTTGCCAGGGAAAGATCACTAAATCATTTAAAAAAAGCCGCAAATGAATAGGGTTAGTACTTACTTTGTAAATAATTCTCAAAATTTGTGTATTTTTTAAATTACTCTGGGTGAGAAAGGGTTAAGAAATACTGCACTAGACGATGCTGTTCTGAGACGGGCAACAATAATAAATAAATATATAGGTGTGCAAATGAATAAAAATGCTAAAATTGCATGAGGAAATGTGTAAAACATACTCGTATATAAAATAAAATTTTAAATAGAAAGTTTAAAAAGTGTACATGCGAACCTAATAAATAAAAAAAAACGTAAAAAAATATTACCTAAAAGTGCATAATAAAAACGTTTAAATTAAGAAATATATATATATGTACTCGTATATATATATATATATATTATAATAGTAATAAAAATAACAATATCGGATTAAGGAGATTTTACAAGTAATGGTGATGCAATTCCTTTTTTTGTTTATTACCCAATTTTGAAGTTTTTATATATCCATTTTAGGTTGTTTTGCGTTATATGTTGAGAGGTTTCTATTGGAAAGATGTTGAATATGTAAGGTGCGAGGTAGGATTCGTGTGTCTTGGCAAAGGTGGATTTAATGGACCTTTTACAAAAAGACTACATTGAACTTTTAAAATGGTCTCATGATTCTGGATTAATTATAAATGCAAAAAAAAACTAAATTGATGCACGTAAGATCCCCAAATGCAAAGGTATATATTACACTTGAAATAAAAACACATACTTCAGATTGTTTACACAATGGCATTCCTGCATCGTGTACATGTGAAAATGTTGAACTTGTGAAATCATGTTTATTTAGGTGTTATTATTGATTGTTTTTTTAAGTGGGATTTACAAATAAATAAGGTTTGTGTACGATTAAGATCAATTGTTAGTAGATTATTTAAATTAAAATTCTTTATTCCAATCTGTACACTTCGAATAATTTATTTATCATTAGCAAAATCTGTTATAAGGTATGGAATTACAGCCTGGGGACTTTCCTGTAAAACAAACATCAATCATGTTCAATCAGTACAAAATTCACTGGTTAAATTATTAGCTCATAAAAGTTTATACGAACAAAGGCATAATATTCCATACTTTTATCAGAATCTCAAAATTTTTTTAGTTAGATCAATTCTGTGGTACAAAATTATATTTTAGCACATAAATAACCCTATATTTAATACAAATAGACTAGAGCACAATTACAACACTCGTCTCAATTTGAATGAAGGTTTAATGGTTCCTAAGCATAAAAACAAATATGGACAAAGAACTTTAGAACACATGATTCCTAGTTGTATAAATATGTTACCTGCTGAAATAAAAAAACTGTAATAAAACTAAACCATTAATAAACACATTGAAAACTTGGCTGGCTGAAAGAAGCTATTTGTATTAGAAATAAGGAAATATTATTTTATTTAAGATTTATTGCTTTCGTTTATGTTTTTATTTTATTTCATTTTTTTTTAATATATTTTTGCAGAAATATTTTAGAGTAATATTATTTATAAATATTAATGTTTTAAGCTTGTTACATATGGCTTGTATGTTTTTATTTTATATATTGTTTTTTAAATGTTTTTATTTTACATATTTTGTAACCTTGACTGTAAATTTTATGTTTTTGATAACAAGCTCCCGTTAGACAAACTACAAAAAAGTTTTTTTTTTTTTTTTCATATGAAGCGGTAACTTGGTGATGTGACATTATAATTTATAAAATAAAACTTGTATCATTCCATAACACATGTGCATCTTAGTTCATAGTTTAGTTGTATACTGCCCTGAAGAAGCTACGGTAGTAGCGAAACCCGGTCGGCTAAAGTATAAATAAAAGTGATGTAAAACAAAGTTATTGTTTTATTTTATAAAATACAAAAAAGTAGTTTATCGAGACTTTTTGAGTTGTATTTTTTTTCTGTTGTAAAATTAAATAATAAAAAAAATATATATTGGGCACTTGAAAATGATTGTGAGATTTAGCTCTTGTGTTTTGTGAGTAAGATATGTAGGAAGGTGATGATTTTATGCAGTTATTATAGATATATATTTTTTAATAAATAACTTTCTTATATAAGAAAGCTATTTGTAATTAATGGGTTTTCTGAAGGATGTCGATATGGTTTTTTTTAACATGATTCTAACTATTGTTTTGTGAGATGTGTTTAGCGCCTTAACATGGACACGTTGTTCAATTTTTATTTCAATTGTAATAATTGACGCAGATTCTGTTGGGTTTGATGATGGGTTTTGAATTTTTCGATTTTTGGAAAAAGTTAAAAATATTTTCATGGAATTCCTTGCATCAGAAAATTAAAACTCTCAACAGCCCACATGGATGTGGGAGTAATTCTTTAAATGTATAATAATTTAATCAAATATGTAGTTGAGTCGGTTCATGACGAGAGTCAGAATAACAGAAGAGGACGTATGCGAAGATGCATGAATGTGAATTCACACAGGAAGCCCCGAGGGAAATAATATCCCTCAAGGCCTATATCATCTTTGGGGATGCTGTGTGGAGGGTCTTTTAGAGGATAGGAAGGAGTGAACCTGAAGAGACCCATGTTGTAGGAGAGAGGAAACATAGAGGCCGCCAGATCATTCCACAGTCGAGCTGTTGAACACAAGATCTCATGTGAGAAATGTCAACCATGTGCAAATGTTGGGCGCGCGTTTGGCGTGTTTCCCGAGTGTGCACCGGTGCCGAAGGGATCAGTGACGCTACTTCCTCAGAGCATTTTCCATTAAAATACCAGTAGAACAAGGACAGCATTCCCACCTGACGTCTGTGCTACAAAGATTGCAATCCGTTTTTTAAGATAGGCAAATTTATCAAATGGACCGCCTGTTTCTGCACAGAGTCGAGGGTTTTTTTCAGATATTTTAGGGCTCCTGACCAGAAGTGGCTGCCAAATTCTACAGTGGGGCGCATTTGCGATTTGAACAGGGTCAGCAGTTGCGTACTAGGTTTGTGCTAAGACAGAGTTGTGTGGCGGTCTATCCTTTTTGCCTTCACCTGTGGAGAAACGGAGTGGTGGTTAGTTAGTCAGTTGAAAATAAAAACATAAATTTGATACTATGAAGAAATAATTAATATTTTGGTATTACAATTGAATTTATTTGTCAAATTAATACATAGAAATATATTTTTTTAAATCCTTTATGGAGCTTTTGTAGGCTAAGTTATCGATTTTCTCCGAAACTACATCATAATCCATATTTTATCGATTTTTTTATATTTTTCAGATAAAATTCCAGATTTTAGAGGATTGATTAAAGATGTTAACTGCCTAGTATTTGATTTTTAGCACATAGAGGCATAATATAGAATTAGCTTTGTCTTTGAAAAATAGCTTTCATATATTAATTATTTTGTGTTAAATCGTAGAACTCGATTTAATTTTTTAAGAAATTTAATGTGAACCAAATTAATAATGTTTATAACACTTTTGGTGAGTTAAAACACAATTTAAGTTACACAGATCAGATATAGCACAAATACAATAGGCACAGTATATAGTTTTACACGGTATAGACACACTTTATAACGACTAAGCAAGGATCTATACGAGATCCTTGTGGGATAATATTTTTGAACAAAAAAAATAGGATCGAGTTGCGGTACAACTGTTCCGAACTAGCCTAGGTCTGTTTGCTGTGGGCGGATTACCGACTCTCAAGGGCTGTGGGCAGCACAGGCAGCAAAGAAGAGGAGCGCACCTTAGCAAGACTGGGTAGTCTTCAAGTTAAACACTGCAATAGTAGTAGATGGCTGTCCTCAGAGGGCCGTGCCGAGTACGGGTAGCCAGCTGAGGGAGGTTACTAGCCAGAGCGAGCGAACAATAGAACTGTGTATTGTAATAATAATAATAATAATCTGATGATTTGTATAGCGCCATTTTTGTGAAAAATCACCTCAAGGGCGCTGTAAGGGTGACTTTTGGCTTATTAGGGGTTTGTCCTGGGCCAGTAGCGCAAGAGACGGTTGGACGCCTGGTGGGGGTGTGCAGAAAGTCTTCTGTGCATCTCGATGTCTCTGTTAAGCATGAGAGTGACAGCGCCATACGGGGAAAAGAAGATAGAGTATTAGCAGTTAAAACCCGCGCACTACATTAAGTTCTGCAAGTATTTCAATTTTTTTTATTGTGACAGGTGTTTCGGCATTCAAGGCCATTTTCAAACTGCAGTTAATCCATATTGGGATGACTTACTTATATGATTTTATTTACTCCCACCCAATTCTAATTTGGACAGTGTTTAAAATAATTATTAATTACCGTTAAAACCGATTTAGTTAGAAAATAATTCAAAATCTCTATTCTGTGAGGATTTTACATTTATAATGTGTTTTCCCCGTATTTAAATAACAATGTTTTCTTAATTGATTTATTTAGATGTGTTATATTGTTTTGGTAGTGTTAACTTACTGAGAAGTGGTGAATAAATAATTTTCCATACTATATTAATGTTTTCTCAGATCAATTGTTCGTTTATTAATTTCCAATTGATCTAGTAAAAAGGCTGTAAACATTGTAAATAATTTTTAAAAATGTGGTTTATACACAGCTTTTAGAACCAATAATAATATTGAAACAAGCCTAAAAAACTAAAAACACTGAACGAAATAATAGTGGCATACATGAATTAAAATGTGACCACGCTGACTGGAACCCTACCTATATCGGGCAGACGGGAAGGGCTTTCTTAACAAGATTCAAAGAACATATACGGTATTGTAATAATAAAAGCACTTTTTCAAAATTCGCAGAACATCTCTTAGTGAATAATCATGTCCCGCTTGACAACAACGAGCCTGAACATGTGGAAAGAAAGGGTCTTAGATTAAATTTACTTAAACAATTGGAAATTAATAAACAAACGAATGATCCTAATATAACATTATTAACACGTAATACCCGGAGGTTCAAAATAAAACATATTCGGCGATGGTGGGTCCAGATTGACCCGGCTGAAATGATGAAATTAAAAGGCTTTTTTATGCATTTTTCGTTCATATCCTTACTTTTATATGATATTATATAATTCCTCATAAACTCATAACATATCCCTTGTGTTTCTTGTATAAAGATAAATGTTTTAGAAATTAGTATTCCGTAAATGTTGCGGTTCTTCGATATGCAGCAGCGCGGGCATACCACGCGAGAGCAAAAGCACGACTAAAATGGTCGCGTCTTGAGACAACCGCCGCCGATGGTCAGTGGAATGAAGAGGGTAGTGCGGGAGGGGGGGTAAGGACTCGACCCAGGAAGTCAGTGGAAGCGAACATTTTGTTTCTATATTTATTAACATTTTCGGGAAATCGATGGTGTGCATTTACAAGTATATCTTGTTTTATTTAAAATACCAGAAATAAAATCACTTATTTAATTCTTCCTTGTTGCTGTACCTCTAATAGAAAGATGTGTAAAAAGAAAATAAATTAAATTTATAGCCATATTATATGATGATTGCTTATGAAAATATTAGAAAATATTATATAATGGCGTTCTTATTTGAGTATTTAATTTTCTTACACATTTATTTGTCACAATTAAAACCATTGAATGACATACATTTTAGTTAAAAATACTAAAACTTTTATTTTTCAACAAAACAAATTTAAATTAACAATTTTCATTAAAAAATTAAAGGAATCCGGAATTTGACAAGTCGATCTGCAACGGATTCACTCAGATTTCCTACACTAACTGCATTATCACTTCCATTTTCACTTTCAGATATTTCCTCTAGTAACATGTCTTCCGGATCACTTTCAAATTCTGGATCCAATGCTTCGAATTCCAAGTCGCCATCATCACTGATCTCACTGTTAAGTAGCTTTTCAATATCATTATCAGCTAAATAATGTTGCCTTGCCATTGCGTTAGTACGGTACGAAATAAAAAAATTAAAACACAATACTAGAAATGTGCCCGAATGGTTGACAACATCTGCGTGTTAAGGACTGCGAGAGACAAAGACGGAAGGATAGAGCGAGAGATATACTGTTTCGTCGGCTGCTCAAATTCAACTGAGAAGAGACCGAGTTTTTGCGTGTTTTTATACATAATTATTCTTATAACTTATTTAAAACGTGTCCAATTTTAATCATTTTTGAGTCGAGATGTGGGTAAATATTTAATAAAAGAATAGACAAGAGGAAATTAGCCTAAACGTAATATTTGCGGCAAAATCTTTTATTTAAAAAACACTGGGTCAAATCAGACCCATCACCGGAGTCGAGGTGTTAAATAAAGCAAGGAGAGTTATTTATTCACACTACCAAAACAATATAACACATAAATAAATCAATTAAGATCATTAAGTCATTTAAATACGGAGTAAACACACTATAAATGTAAAAACCTCACAAAATAGAGAATTTTAATTATTTTCTGACTAAATCGGTTTTACCGGTAATAAATAATTATTTTAAACACCGTCCAAGTTAGAATTGGGTCGTCGCAATATGGATAGCAGTTTGAAAATGGTCTTGAATGCCGAAACAGCTGTTACAATAATAAATACTAAAATACTTGCAGAACTTAATAATAATATTAGTAAATTTTATTTACGTTAAATTTCTAAAGATTTTTTTATTGAATTTCTGCTGTTACGGATATTGGATGCCAACACTGCTCACAAGTATTGGGGCAATATTGGGACCTACATAATATTATGGGGAGACATAATAACACACACTTCAAGCAAAATGGCATATCCTTAGTTTAATTTAACGTCATGATTTGAGGATATGAAACATTTGACATGGGAAGGCAATAGCTATTATAGCTTATAGGTGAGGGAAATGGTCAACTTCAAGCACGTGAAAAGTGGGGCACTCTATACAATGATTTGCTGTAAGTAATTAAAAAAATGAAAGCACAATGTGTAGAACGGGGGTCCGTTAGATAGATTCGCCTATCTTAACAAATGGATTGTAATTTTTAGAAAACAGACGTCAGGTGGAAATGCTGTCCTTGTTCTACTGGTATTTCAATGGGAGATGCTCTGAAGAACTAGCGTCATTGATCCCTTCGGCACCGGTGATATTCGGGAAACACGTCCAAGATTTGTACACGGTTGTCATTTGTCACATGAGAACGGGTCGTTTCTACAACTCGTTCTTGAGTTCAACGGCCCAGCTGTAGAACGATTTGCCGGCCTCTGTGTTTCCTCCCTCCTACAACACTGTTAACTCCTCCACACAGTATCATCAAAAATGCCATAGGCTCCGAGAGAAATTTTCCTTACGGCCTCCTGTGCGGAGTTAATATACAAATAAAAAAAATTAAAAACTGATACGATTTCATAGTATGATATTTTGAGAAAGTTAGATTATTAGCTCACAATATAACACAGGACACAATTCAGAACCAAGTGGTTGCTTGAATTGGCTTTAGCTATATTTAACCAGATCTGAATACCGAGTAGTTAATTCCCAACCTTCTTTTCCTCTCACTCCCTTTTCTTTTCAGTCTCTCAAAAAATAAGAATGCCATAATTCCGTTGGTTTTGGACAATTGGCGATCTGACACGATACAACATAAAGATTAAAAAAAAATGCATTGTGTTTATAGAAATTCACATGAGACTGTCGATATTATTTTATCGGACTTTGATGTGGGTGCTTCTGTATTCAGTTAACAATAACCAAGTCAAGTGACGACTGATGATAATCCACACGTGTTTGACCGGGGCACTGAACAGGGTGCAGGGGGCAGAATGACCGACAAAATCAGCTTTCACAATGATCTCAGAAATCAAATGCATCTGTCAAACCATTATGAAAACCAGTTTCGTGTTGGTTCTCTCGATGTCAGGTTCTGACGTTCCTCTGATATCCGGTGATATTCCGCTGATGATGACGGTTCTGTGGCTGTGCATAAAAAATATTATATGAAAAATACTTCAAAATTTGCAGCACATCATGCATATTACAACATGAATTTTACAACAGTCCACAACAGACTTAACCTGAATTCAACAAGAAATATTGTGGAGTCACATTTTACAGTAGTTTATGGCAGATTTAACATGAATGCAACAAGAAATATTGTGAAGTCACATTTTACAGTAGTTTATGGCAGATTTAACATGAATGCAACAAGAAATATTGTGGAGTCACATTTTACAGTAGTTTATGGCAGATTTAACATGAATGCAACAAGAAATATTATGGAGTGATATTATACAGCAGTCAATGATAGACTTAACATGAATGCAACAAAATATTGTGAAGTGACGTTTTACATTTTACTGCAGTCATTTTACTACAGTCAGACATTTTACTGCAGTCTATGACAAACTTAACATAATATGATTGCAAGAAGAAATATCGTGGAGTGACATTTTATCGATGTTTCCATTTCGGTGGTTTGTAAGTTTTTAGGTATATGTTGTGCATGCCTTTGAATTAACTGTTTTTTAGCGTAAAAATATCACTCGGAAATGAAACCATTTACCTATGAGGTATACAAATAAGAACAAATAAAATAATAAATAAATAAAATTGCTTCATTGGATATCGAAAGAAACATTACTTTTCGATATTTCAATCAATGTAAATGTGGATAAATAAAAAATGAGAGTTTCCTGGTTTTCCATGTCTGTACCATTACATTTTTCATTTTTCCAAAATTGTTCAAAATAATTAATCAGATTTCGCCTTATCTATGCTGAACCCGAAATAATAGGGTGGACCTGCATTCCGGTCCAGTGAATAATTTACTTCATCCAGCAGGGAGTAGCGGCAAGCGACGTAGTAGGTAATGGTTGCAGCCATGGATTCTCTTGGCACCGTCACTGTGCTGTTATTGGACTGTCACTGGGACTAACGGCTACCACGTGCCTCCAGTCCTTTGTGTCCATCACCAGAGTAGTCTGAAAATGTAAAATTTTTATTTTTATTATTGTAGATAGTATAAAAAACCATAAAATAAGCTATGATAATAAATAAAACAATTTCGCATAAAAATATATCAAATACTAGAACTGCACAAGCTGATTTAAAACATATAGGTAAAATGAAAATATATTTAAAAACAAAAGAACTATACAAGTTGATATAACCGTAAAATGAAATAAGTATTGGAATATTGGAAACACCAATTGTGTTACTTTGAATGCCTGACATTAAATTGAGAAAAATGAAAAATGTTAAAGTTCATCTAAAAAATATGTATTACTCGATTTATACATGTATACACGATTCACACATATAACCTTTTACATAAGGGAAATGAAAACAAACATAAAAATGGTAAAACATATTATGTATATCGAAATTTTATAGGGTGCTTATTAGCGACATCTACGAGTTTTAGAGTAAAGGTAGAATTTTTAGGAAAGTCTATTCTATAATATTGCTATAAAATAATAATAGAAGGATCCGAGTGTCTTCGCTAAGTTAAAATATCAAAGATTTAAACCCCAATATTTAATATCTCACTTCGTAGTACAAATCTACTCATCCATTGATGGCAGCTAACTCGATGTCTCCAAGGAAAATAAATGTAGCTTTTAGACTGCAGATGGCGTACGGGACACGAACGTGATTCTAGAAAAGCCGGAGTTTAATACAGTTCCCAGAGCGGCGATAAGGCTTATCTGATATAATTGGGGTATTTAACAGTAGATAAACGAAAAAAAACACATGTAAAATATCAAATATGTCCGTTGGCACTCAATATGTACAATCGCACACACGTTGTATGGCCTCAAAGAGGCCCAGGGAGAGGCAATATTTGCAAAAGTAGCATGAATGGTTCATACTGTCATGTTTTGGTTATCAACATTTATTATTGATCAAATAATATTACTTAAGAAGAAAAATATAGCAAAATTATGTAAAATCTACACAATTATACAAACGATATTACAAAAAAAGTAAATTCCAAATTTACTTCAAGATAAGGTTTGGTTCCTGGATATTTTTCATCTTTGAAAAATTGATTAACTGAAATAGTCCATGGGTATTAAAATTCGTACAAATATTGCCCAATTAATTCATAAAAATGATAATAACACAACGGCACAATAAATTTTCGCGCAATGATAGACCTCGCATCGCCGGACAAATGATTGTATTATAAATAACACAATTCCATGATAAATCACGAGGCCATTCAAGACCACTTCCGCTACTTTATGAATGAAACTCCGCGTCCTCAGTCGTCAGTCCCCAAGCCTCAGTCGTCAGTCCCCAAGCCTCAGTCCTCAGTCCTCAGTCCTCGCGTCCTGTGCCCTCAGAACTCGGAATGAGCACACCAATACCAAGACTAACTAATGGCCTTAAGACGTGAATATTGTGCCATTCTGATTTACAAGGAACTAGCCCGCCGTGTTTGGTTGAACCCAGATTAACCGCATTTTGATAATGTTCCCAGGGCGCCCGTTGGCAAAACACGTGCCACTGATAACTCCATCGTAACCTCTCCATCTTTCTTATAAATGCCGCATGTAACGAAAGAAATAAGTAACAACGGGAACCAACACTCGCACTAGGGGAAATGATAAGTTTACGAGTATTAATGAAGTACGAGTAGTTGCTAGATAAGTTCGATTCACATCTAGCAAACACATTCATGTACGGTGTAATGTGAATACTCTCTTCCGTCCCGTGCCAGCCACTGTACATGTCTGCAATGCACGGTGCTGGTGGATGTGAAGTACACGGTAGAAAACCCGTAGAAAATAAAAACCATGCCACCCGACTATCCTGCC
Organism: Halesus radiatus; assembly: GCA_022606495.2. Taxonomy (NCBI): domain Eukaryota; kingdom Metazoa; phylum Arthropoda; class Insecta; order Trichoptera; family Limnephilidae; genus Halesus; species Halesus radiatus. The sequence continues at coordinate 66,445 of JAHDVE020002897.1, forward strand.
GTGGTACACCTTGAGACTCCTAAGGAAGATGCTGTGTTTTTACTTACGACGGCAGTATAGGCATAGTTAATTCACCCAACTCTTCGAGAAACGGATCAAAACCGAGAAGCAACCATGTTCAGCACACAGACTAGAAGCCAGGAGAAACAAAGTGTCTGGAAGCTCGATGCAAACAAAGAAGCTCATGTGTACCCTTTAGATATTGTGCTAAAATAGTTCGTTAGATTTGGCAGTCAATGATCTTTTCGACTAGACACTTCTCAAACACGTCGCGCCGGAGCGGAGGAGTGGACCGAAATAAATCTGGGAAATTAAAAATAAAACGTTTATCTTCTATCGCATCTTTACACACACCGGCTCATTAACACGGCGGGAGTTGACACCGCGCACCGTGACGTGGACAGGTTACAGGGGCCAGTGAAGTCTGGAGAACCCCACTGGAGACCGAAAATTGCAGCTGCTGGGGATACGGTGAAAGCAAAGGCAAATGAGGACGACAGAACCCCCAACTAATAACAATAATTGGATGATTTGCATAGAGCCGTTTTTGTGAAAAATCACCTCAAGGGGGCTGTACAAATATTACTTCCTATTCTTCATCTAATTATGTACAAACAGATACAGAAAAACATACTTACCTTACCTGCAGCTGACAGGTCGCTTCAGATGAACACAGTTTTATTAGAAAATGAAAGCTTAGAGAAGATATAATTTTTACAGTTGCTATTTTATCCTCATTGTCTATTGATGTTACATTTATTAGAAGATTGGTGGCACAAGAAGAGTTTGTATTTATTTGAAATATTTATATTTTTTAGGACAGAAGTTTTTAATGGATATTAACATTTTTTTAATACATTTAGTTATTTACAGTGTTGCGGGCTGTGGACGCATTTGTGCCCCGATGTGTGAATTTTTTTTATAAGTATCCTTTAGGTAAGCACTAACCAGCTAGCCGAGCTAGCAATTTACGTGTGCATTTCTTCAAATTACTAATAGGAGACGATGGCAGCATAAAGCCTAGTTTGTTCAATACGAGTAGTTCAAGATTCTAATGCTTCGAGTAATCCAAAATAATACAAATAGCACAATAATGTCTTGTATAATAACTAAAACATTATTCCGTATCGCGGGATTTTCCATGACCACTTCCTATAGCTTGCATTATCAAACTTCACTACATATTATTTATTCAGCGTTATCTGATTTCGATTCATACAGTAATTCATTCATTCCGGGATTCATTCATCGAGTCGGAAACATCACCTATTCATGATATTATGCAGGCCCTTCCAACATTCCAAGTTCCAACGGTTCCATGGTGAGAGATCTCGATTAGAAATCTAGACCCGGTTTTTATTTGAAAATGAAAATGAAACATATGAATTGCGTAAGTTTCTTTAATCTGTAGGTTACACAGTTCACTCGACTCAACACAGGACATCACCAACTGGCAATTTCGTATTTCGCTCTTCCTATACCAGATCTTGGCAACTCGTTAGTACAGACGACCACTTAATTTGAACTGAATTTAAAAGCGTGTGAATCCACGAACCTGCAAAACATCTAATTAACACTTTCGCCTCCATTATCGCCAAAGAAACTACTATTTTACCAGTTCGAATCTTGTAGAGACTTATACATATGGGTTTGTTTCCTTCGCACATTTTATTAGTGTCTAGTGTCTCTATATGTGGACAGTGGCTGGTCTAAACACTGGTGTCACGACGTTATGCAGTCTGCACGTGGGATGATTCGAATGGACGTCTCTAGTTTAGTGTCGAGGTTCTCCTCTTATTAGGTCAGTGGAGGTGTTGACAGAGGCTGAGGTGGTCCCGCCTACCTTCTTCATTCCCACCACTTCCTGCCTTACGCCACCGCTTCCTGTTTCCGTTTCCTTTCCGACCACTGCCCACTGCCCATTTCTCTTTCCGCCGCAATATCACTATCATATCTGCGACTCCTAACTCGGAGCCAACAAACACCTAGCAAAGTTTCACTGTACAGAGGAGACGGACTAATTCGGCACGATTCTAGTCATGGTCACTTATTCATAGAGAAATATATGAAAGCAACTCCTACGCAATTAATTAAAGGTCTATTCACATCTACCAGCACCGCGCAAAGCAGAACAGTACAGTATATGGTAGACACGTCAAAGACGTGGTACGTGATCAAAAACAGAATTTCTTCCTTGAGACTCCTAAGAAAGATACTGTGTTTTTACTTACCACGGCAACATTGCAACAGCACTTTTTAAAGCAAAATCCAAACAAGACGGAGATCCTCAGCGTCCGCAAGGTGCGCAAGATTTATCTTGCTCAAAATCAAAATTACTGGCAAGTATAACAATATTAAACAAGTAAAATGCGGAGGCACCGGAAAAATGATAAGAATCAATAGGCAATCCTTCGTCGTTAGCTAAGAGATGTTCACAGGTTAGTAACGAATTACAACTCGTCAATGGAACCTCCGAAAGTGCCTAAAATGGTGTTTTCCGTTTCCTAGCGCATGATATATCCGTTCCGGCGTGGCTACCTATTAAGGAAGTAACGATGTGGGCAGGCAGAGAGCAGAGAGCTGCACACGTGGGCCGGGTCAGGGGGCGAGACACGACTAATTACGGGCAACGCTAGATCGGAATTCCTCTACGATTAGGTTCACTGAAAGCCAAGAATCATCACAAAGGAACGTCAGAAATGAATATCTAACAACGCAAAGACAATATAATGTATGTGTTCTCCATAAATCAGGATTGTCATTAAAAAACACACAGAATTGAATGACACAAATAATAATTTAATAAGAAACAACAACGTGAATGGATGCATAATTTGAAATGACGAGACTTTAGAGAAAATGGGAGAAAAAAAGAACACAGTGAACCTTGAGACTAGAAATAGTCTGTGATTATCATAACATCGGTTTAAAGAATGACACGGTCTATTTTATTCATAAAACCACGAAAGAAGTAAGTACCACATTGTTATTTGAAATGAAATCCATTATGTCAAATAATAGAGTCAGCTGTTTGCTAAGCGAGATTATTTTGCGCGAAATAAAATAGCAACGCCCACGAGCGGCGGCCCTAGCGGCGAGTAGCGGCACTATTTGGAGCGCGAGCCGCGGTGACAGGCAAACCCAGTCCCGTCTGAGGACTTTGGCAACAAATAACAAACTCTTCGTTCATATTAATATCAGTTCACTCTAAGGCTTCTCTACGCCACCTAAACATTGTATTATCGGGCTATGATGCTATAACGACAACAGACATCATTCTAAAGTAATTTATTATAAGGATTTTAAAATGTTTCATGAACTCACTTTAAATGTAAAGAAATAAAAATATAATTTTTTGAGGATTATGTCTCAATGTTGTGAAGAGCAAATTTTACCTAAGTAATGTTATAATGGGTTTAAAAAATGTATAATGTTATTACTATAAACACGATACGTTTTCTCCATGAGAGGTATACAACCAAAATGTATATTACTAGTAATTCATTGGCACGCTTACCTTAATCTCCCACAATGCAAACAATTTATTTTACTATTCTAGTAAAACGGAGAGCATTTATAGAAGCCATGTAATGTGCATAAAGTACAACATCTTTAGATTAATATCAATTTGAATAGGTTTTTAAAAAAATCACAACTCGGCAAGTGAATGGGTGAAAGTGTGCCGATTCATACGTGTGTTGAATTGTCATGGAACCGAATAATCACTTTCCTTTGGTACTGATTCTACATTATTACTTATTCTAAAACACACACGATCAACCGCCATTAGTAATCTCCCATCCGCGCAGGCGCCGACCTTACACACCACTCCCCACCACACATCAGTTTCTTTCTCCACCAACAAGAGCCGGAACTCCACTGGAAATAAGTAAGTATGCGGGCGGGGGAGCTTTCATGTGTCGTCACCGTGTGGAGACATTTGCAGACTTGTATTAATACAATATTGTGTCTGTTTTATTTCTCGTTGTCTGTGCCCCCTCCCCCCACCCCCCCTGAGCGTCTAGGATGACCCAATTCTCCCGCGGCCAGACGGCGATCGTCCTAGACACATTACTTATCCCTTTCAAAAGTCGACTAAAAATGTGTTTCTGTTTCTTGAGATTTTACTTTATAGGCACACCGACACTGGGTATTTATACCGCAACGTGGGCCGACCTCGCGAGGACAACTTCCCATACACTCTACACCTGCAGAAGAATGTTCCAGCAGTGTGTGAATAAACCCAGTCTCATTGAGTCAAGTTTTTACTTAGCATTACCAATTGAGATTTTTTGTGAGGCTGAAGGGTGTGGGAAGGGGATGGAGATGATGAAGAGAAAGAGAAAGGTGAGGAAGTACCTGGCTATTCAGATCTAGTGACCAAACACGTCGATAAATCACCGATTTTTGAAAAATCATTTCAAGCAACGTTTCGAATCTGATCGGTGATCTTTCACCAGGGTGATACTGAGAGTGTCTTCCACGAGTGTACCATATATCATTTTATATGATTAACGCGACCTACGAATTTGTACTCCAGGACCTTACCTATCGATTACGTAGGCTGTCAGAGAGGCTTGTATGCCTGGTCTGTCCGTAGGGGGTCACTGCCAATGTGAGCTCCGTTGCAACAATGCTATTCCCAATATTCTTGTATAATAAAACTTTTGAATAAGATGAACTAACTAACTAAACAACACGCCGTTTTTCCGCGAGGGTAGACAGAGAGTACGGACCGCCAAACAACTCGATCTCGGCATACAATTCTTGCCTCATTCACATTCATACATTCTCTTCTGTTATTCCGACTTCTGACATGGCCCGACTCAAGTATTTGATTCACTTGATCGTGCGTCTTCCTCGGGCGCGCCCGGCTTCACTTCCGGGTCATATATTCTCCTTACACTCCTTTGTTCGTTCATTCGCTCTAGATGAAGTGCCAGTATAGCTCAGAAAAGCCATTGATCCCCAATTTTAAAGAAGCCTCAATTAGATTCTGATAAATTATTGTCCCGAGTCAAATTTACTATTCATCTCAAAAGTCCTGGAAACAATTGTGATCAGGTAGATATCCGCCCATCTAGCAAAAAGTAAATTGCTGTGGAAATATCAGTCAGCGTATAGGAGGTAGAATTCTACAGAGACTGGATTATCACGCGTGTTATCAGATTTGATGCTTCCAAAGAAGTCAGGTAAGTTAGTTTTGCTATCATTATTAGATTTGAGTGCGGCATTAGACACCAGCGACCACAATTACCTGATCAACAGACTGGAAAAGACTTTCGGAGTGAGATCTGGATCAAACAGCGCTCTGTGGCCGAACGTAATTTGTGCAAACGAATGGAAAAAAAACTCTTCCTTTGCAACCCTCACTTCTGGAGTCCCACAGGGTTCAGTGCTGGGACCCCTACTTTTTACCTTTTTCGTCAACGATGTTGTCAAAATAATATAATCATTCGGATTTCTCTCCCATTGCTATGCTGATCGTCTGCAAATCTATTTCTATAGTGCACCGAATAAGTAAGACATATTCAAAGATATTAATGTTAAATGTATCGCTGCCATAGATGGATGATGTCTTCGAATAAAACAAAACAGAATTTCTGTGAGCCAGTCAATAAAATCACTTCTCAAAACTTCTGGCTATAATACCCTCCCTAAAAATGGTATTAAACTTCTAGGTATGAATCTAGGTACAGATCTTTTACTCAAATACCAGATTACTAAAACAGTAAGTTCAGATTTCTTTCACCTGCGTCAATTCAAATTTATGAGGAGGAATATTTCTGCTAATGCCACTAAAATGTTGGTAAACTTCTACGTTATTTCCTATTCTATATGCAAGTCTCTCCAAAATATACACCGACAGACCCTTTTCAATGCCGCAGCAAGGCTGATAACCGGAGTTTCCAGATATCGCAACATCTGCGGAACCTTTATTGGTTTAAGTGTCCTGAGAGGATCCAATTCGAACTATGTTGAATGGTTTTTAAGACGATATATAACATGGCACCACCTACTTGCCGGAACTGTGCATTCCAAACGATGTCAATACAAGGCAAGCAACTCCTCGAACAGCATCTTCAACAGCCATAGGCAGACTCTTAGTACCTATGCACAATACCGATACCCATTTCGGAGGTCGAGATTTCGCCGTTGCAGGCCCATCAGCTTGGAACAAACTATCTTCACATTTGCGAAAGATTAACAGCTCAACCGAGTTCGGAGCAAAACTAAAGACTCCGAGTCCGAAGGATTTACTTATTATGTCGATTAATTCATTTTTCTCCTTGTTATCTACTTCAATGCTATTTTAGTTTCTTACATTATTTCAACTGTTAGTTATAAATAGGTCTCTAAGTTATAGGTCACACTTGTAAGTCATTTACTCCGCCCAACTATAGAATTTGGCAGCCACCTCCGGTCGGGATCCACAAAATATCTGAAAAAAACTCTGTGCAGAAACGGACGGTCCGTTTGATAGATTCGCCTATTTTAACAAACGGATTGCAATCTTTGGAGCACAACGTCAGGTGAGAATGCTGTCCTTGTTCTACCGGTATTTTAATGGAAGATGCTTTGAGGAACTAGCATCATTGATCCCTTCGGCACCGGTGGACAGTCGGGAAACGCGCCAAACGCGCCCCCAACATTTGCACACGTTTGACATTTGACACACAAGAACGGGTCGCTTCTACGACCCGTTCTTGCGTTCAACAGCTCGGCTGTGGAATGATCTGCCGGCCTCTGTGTTTCCTCCATCCTACAACTTGGGTCTCTTCAAGACCCAGGTTCACTCCTTCATATCCTCTAAAAGACCCTCCACATAGAATCCTCAAAGATGTTATAGGCCTTGAGGGAAATTATTTTCCTCAGGGCCTCCTGAGTGGAGAGAAAATATTGTACATATATATATATATAAATATAACGTAATTCACAATACTTCTATATATATGTATATATATATAGTACAAGCGGGTTAGGTCATAAATATGTATTATTTGAAAGCCAGTAGTAATAAATCTTTCCTGTAAGTTGTAAGTCTAAGTAGGTAAGTAAGTAAGTAAGTAAGTAAGTAACTAACTAACTAACTAACTAACTAACTAACCATCACGCAGTTTCTCCGCAGGGGTAGGCAGAAAGGACGGACCGCCAAACAACTCGATCTTGGCACAAACTTCTTGCTTCATTCACATTCATACATCGTCTCAAATAGGATAAATTAGTTCTAAAGCTCCCCCCAGGTGATCCAATCATCATTATTATTATTTTCCGTGAGAGGAAGAAGCAGATATTGCAGATGATCAGCGGTATGTCAAGTAGTTAGAGGTTGCTCTGATTTCCAAAATAGGATGGAAAAACTGGGTTGACGTAGACGTAGAAAGGTTAGTAAAATTAGATAGTTGAAATATTTTTTTCTCGTTTATAGTCGTAAGTGAGCCTGCTTTCACTCGTAAAAATGCCACGATCGACTTGTTTTTAAGCAAATTTGAATCGCATATTTAGCTCGGCGACAATTTAATCCGCGTCGAGGACTGAATTGTGTGTTTTGCGGCTGAAGTATCGGTATTATGCTAAACGTACAGAATCGCAATTGGGTCGAGCAGAATGTATAGTCTATAGTCTATAGCCTATAGCCTATAGCCTATAGCCTATAGCCATAGCCTATAGCCGGGAAGCAGACGAAATAATGTTTGTCTAGACACTTGCGCGCTGTGAACGTCTGCCACCATCACTCACTCCAACACCGGCACACTCACATTCACACTCACTCACACCACTCACCACTCACCACTCACACTCACACGGCTCACCCACACCGAGTCAACCAACCCACCGCGGATGTGCTAAACAAAGAAAATGTTGCGTAATTTTCGCGGATTTTATTCGCGACGCGGCAACACGTTATAAGAATATCTCACGCGAAATAGGAATATAGTTCAAAACAGTTCATTCCAAGTGCCACGACTCGATGTCCCGTTACCTATATGTCACACCGCACGCTGCACCAACGCACCACATATTGTCACAAAGGTCTACATTCTATAAGGTCTACACACGATAATGATACAAATCTCTTCACAACAAATTCATCGCTTGTTTTGGCATTTGAATTTCCTTTTTGGGACAATATTTCCAAGGCTGATATCGTTACGCTGTGAACCCAAAATAAATGAAGCATTACACAAACAAGGATATATTTTAAACTATCTATTACAATAAACATAACTTCAAAGTACCTCTTGTTCCTATGTAATGTTGTCAACCGTTTATTCCTGTGTCACTGCGTGAAGGGGGATGGAGCGGATTTCAGGCAACGTAGAAGGATGACGGTTGAAAGAAGAGATGATCGTCTGTAACAAAAAGATAAAATTGATTAAATATTGTTCAAATGAAAACAAAGAGAAGTTAAAAACCATACAAAAAAGAAAGGGCGGTACATCAACAAGTAAAAAAAAAACCTTATCAATAATCCTGAAGAAAATGATGCGATGACGGTTTGCACCCTGTTGGATTATCAGTAGGACTATCGTAAGACCCGCGTGAGTGCGTCATGCGTCCATCTAGTTTACCCTCGAATTGAAATGCAAATCTTGCAGAGAGCAATGCAGCCCCGTCCACTGCCCAGTGTCCATCCATCAGCGCTATCTGCCGCTGCCTCCGCCGCTCCGGTGCTGGCTCGCCGAGTGAGACATCTTCCCTTGCAACTTGCAATATGAATATTTATACACGGTATTCAAGCTGTTACGTTGAGAGATGATAAATATGTCTGCTGATTCGTTCCGGTCAATTTGCGAAGTAATTTAAATGTATACAAACAAATAGAAGCGCTCTCGGGTTCAGTTCAACGTCCGGGGAAATATTCTCTTTGCACTACATACCATGTATTATGTACACTGTAAACTGTACACTGTACTACTCTACGGGCAAACTAAACGTAAAAGTCAAGCAGGTCCCATTTGGATATTGAACTGGTAAGAAGTCTACGATTAGAAGAAGAAGCAGAAACGCCGAGAGCATATCGGCTGTTCAATACCCAGTATACAATCTACAATCTAGTCGCGGAAAAGTGACTGTGACTGTGACAGAGATATATGAAAATAACAATAATACTCAGTTCGGCAGAGATGGGGCCCGCCGAGGAAGTTAGTTCAATAGGAAATGTGTTCAAACACTCTCTTTACGCGCCGTTTTGGAACGCTGTATACTTAACCTAATTTGTATCCAATGTTTGTTTCACGATAACTCAAAGCAAATATTCAAAGCAATGAACACCGATGACCTTATTAGTTCTTATTTCGAGCCACTGACGAGCGGCACTTTGCAAATAACTCCCGGTGGCGGTGATTGTGGCGTGGTAGCCCGAGTGCTCGCTGATTGAATGTGAAGGGAGGCTTATTGCCCGTCGCCTATCGCCTATCACCTCTGTGACTCCACCGCGTCTGCGCGAGAAGCCAATAAGAATCTGGTTTGATTGCCACATTTTACAATGAGAGTATCTCCGAACATTCCAACGCCTGTCAGACGAGATGACAGGTTGCTAGTTACTAGTTGCTAGTTTGTTGCTAAACTGAATTCCAACCAACTAATGCCACTAGTCCGACTAGTCATCGCTCAGCAGTGAACAGTACCTCAGTCGGTAGTACCTCACATTCCTCAAACTGTTTTAGCTGTTGCCACATCGAATCAACTATTTTAATTTACCATCGATTTGGAGAAATACTACTTGCACCGGAATTTTAATCGCGAATGGCGAGTACCGAGGCTGTTGTTAATACATAAACTCGCAGAGAACAGAGACTCCTTTAGGTTTTTTTTTATTTTATTTAGGTAATTATAAAAGTAGTAAAGGGAAAATTCATTGTCAGAGACCTCGAGGCCGATGGGGACTTTGGATTTCTGTACTGGCGTAGAGACACTCTAAAGATCTCAGAAACCTAAAGTGTGTCTAATGGTTCACATGTGTAATGTTCGACTATCATAATGAGGGCATAGAGGTAGAAGAAAACATGTCAACTATGTACCAAAACTTATAAATGAATAAATAAAATTTAAAATGAACAACTAAGAAATTTCAGTATTAGAGTTAAGGAACACCCTAAGGTGTTTAAATAATACTGAATTTGCTAATCATATTTTAGAGACCAATTTGATATAAATAAAGGTTTAAAAAAATTACACACAAATACAACTGATTTAAAATTAGATACATTTGAAATTTTAGAAATCAGAAAAAGCGTTAATAGTAAATTAAATTTAATAAATAATATATTTATTTTTTAAATAGCTATCTCTTGTATTTATTTTCATAATAATATTAACGGGCAGGGGGACGTCGGGGAGTTATTATTGATTAATTCAAAATAATGATAATATTATTTTGCCATACGATAAATATGGTGTTTATAAAGAGAAAAATATTAATAACGTTTTTTTTAATTTGTATTGGCTTAACATTTATCAAAATAAAATCAGAAATATTACACATTTCTGACCGTTCTACGCATGTTTTACAAAAACATTTAAAAAGTTGAATATCCTTAAAAGATGCAGTGAAGGTTTTTCTTTGACATGTCGATAAGATAATTTTTTTTAAAAAGAACAGCGTGTAGTTTAATTTTTTCATAAACATTACGTAACTTTAATGTTTTTTTAATATTTTTTTTAATGCGGATTACAAATTAAGTTTATTTCCAAAAACGTAACGAGAAAGGTTAAAAATATTTTTCTCCTCTTTAAAAATCATATTTTAAATATTTTGTAAAACATACAATAGGACGGTCAGAAAAAGTAATATTTCTGATTAGATTTTGATAAATGCTAAGCGTATGTAAATTTATAAAATATTTAATAATTATTTTTTTATTTAAAAACATTATGTTTATCGTATTGCGTAATAATACTATCAATATTTCGAAATAATAAATAATTCCTCTCCGACATCCCCCTTCCCCTTAATAAATAAATCATTTATTTTTTAATTTCTAATATAAATTAATTACTTACCTACTTTAATCAATTTTTGTTTATGTTCATAATTTGTCTATTCTTACATTACTGTGTTCTTATTTTCATCATTTGTCCATACTTGAAATTATTTTTTTTTAATATTCAAATATTCCCGATGATCGCTTTCGAAAAATGTAGATATCAAAGTGGTGAATACTAAGTGTATTTTAAAATTCATTTATGAATAAATAAATATTTAAAAAAAGTTTAGTTTACCTGCTAATTTATTCATTTTCGCCTGTGGAATTTTTGTACTGTACGTAGGTACTACGTAATATTGTTTCCCAGGCTCACAGAAAGCTTACAAGGGTAATAAAGGACCTTCTTGGAAGCCGGTGTTTGTTTTTCTGATTCCATATCAGCGAACAATCTCATGTTTTCCTGATCTTAATGAATAATATGATAATATTTTTGGTTGCTTGGTTGGTTAGTTGGTCGGATCGTTGCGCACGTGGAGAGTTTCGCAACCACGCCGCGGAATGCGCGCATCGGTAGAATTTCAATTTCGGAACGAGGCGGTCAACTATCGAGGAATTTTCCCATTCTGAAGCCTGCGGCCGGAATTTACGAATTTGAACTTCAAAAGCAAAAACATTTGGAGTCTCCGCATTCAAGAACGCGCTAAAGAATTTAAAATGAAGTCTTAACTTTAACGTTTTTCTATAAACGATTTTCATTTTCTGATTTTGTCGATAAGTGTTTTTTTATGATTTTTTCTTTGTTTTTCTCTGTCAATCTCACATAAAACTCCTAATAAAATTATATTACCTTTTTACATGCCCGAAAGTTGAATATCAATCCAATTCTTTCTAAATTCATAATCTTTGTTACTCTTTAATCCCTGTTATTAGGTGGTCTTATTTTTTACGTGACCTAAAGTAATTCTCTTCGAGTTTCGCCTCATTGTTAGATCTATTCAAACTTTGCACTTAACTTTCACTATGTTTTAATTTTACATAAAATATCAGACCTTACCAATGTCTCACCTAAGTTTTGCATTCTTATCTCTGTTTCCTAGCATGTAAGTGCGTCTATGAATATTATTAAAGAAGACAATGTTATTTCCTTTAACTATATATGCTTTATTTTCATGTACGGTATAACAAAAATTGACGGCTACAAAACGGGCATGTGCCTCGACTGGTGGTTGTGGAACACAAAAACCTGTAAAAAAAAACTATTTTATTGAATAAAATAAATAAAAAATCGATTCTGAACACTGAGAGTATCTACCACAATCTTTCAATGTGATTCTTAAAGAACCGTAGAATAACATTAGGTGATTTCTCACAAAAGCGGCGCTATAGAAATGGTCCAATTATTATTATTATATAAATATTTATGTCTCAGTAAAGAAAATGTTACAAGATACAAATGACATAAAATAACTTATACCCAGGAAATGATTATTTTCAATATTATTGTCGTTCAGCGTTCATACAATCACATGACTGAATTAAAAAAAATTGAATAATGTTTGTCGCCTCGAGAGCGTCGAGCGCAATTTTTCCAAAACCAGTTTCGGCGTGTTTACGCGATGCAGCGACGTTATTTGTTATTAACAATAACCCAACATTGACGGAGGTTAGGAATAGATTACAAAATAATAACGGCTGTTCGGCTCAGTTAGTGTACGTAGGTATCGTACCACCTACAGCTAGAGCCTAGAACTTACTGCCTACTGTACGGTTTCTTTCACCTGCGCCAAACCAAATCAATACGTAGAAATATTCCGGCTAATGGCACAAAGATGTTGGTAAATTCTTACGTTGTGTCACGACTTGATTATTGCAATGGCGTACATGCAAGTCTCCCCAAAATATATACTGACAGACTTCAGTCAGTTTTCAATGCTGCAGCAAGGCTGATAACCGCGTTTCCAAATACTCCCACATATCGCAACATCTGCGGAACCTTCATTGGCCTTAAGTGTCCTGAGAGGATCCAGTTCAAATTATGCTGGGTGGTTTTTAAGGCGATACACGACATGGCACCACCCTCCTTGTCTGAACTATGCACTAACCTAAACGCGACAGCACGAGCAATAATCATAACAGGTATTTATAATATTATAAATAGATATGTTAGTCGTAAGATTCTAGTTTTAAGCCATAGTTGTAAGTCATTTTGCAGCATTGTGTATGAAATATGCACATGGTCATATATATGTATTAGTTTTAAATATATACTAAGTTTATATATGTGTTAGGTTTATATTCTAGTTATACCTACTTAAGTCTAAATTGTAATTCACTAGCTATAACTTTTAGTTGGTAAGTCACTACTAATGAGCCATAGATGTAAGTCACTAATTATAAGTCACAGTAGTTAATCCCTAGCTATAAGTTTTAGTTGTAAGTCAATAGTTATAAGTCTTACTTATAAGCAATTAGTAATAAAGTTTAGTTGTAAGGTATTGGTTGTACGTCAAGTTATATGTTATTTAATTAATTGTAAAGCGCCCTTGAGGTGATTTTCCCACGAAAACGGCGCTATAGAAGTAATCCAATTATTATTATTATTACTGGCTGGTTGTGGCATCCAGTCCTGTTAGACCGAGGGCCGAAGCAACGTGGGACCGGAGATGGCCTTGGTGAAGAAGCCCACGAGAGTTGCGCAACTCCGGTCGACTTTAGTATCTGCCTCGGTCGGCCCTTGGTACTTGGCGGTTATGCAATGCGGCCCGAAGAATGTTGTTTGTGAATTGGTCATAATTATTCTATTCATATTCGTACGAAAACAGATTTCCTCATACCTGAAATGTGTGCTGGAAAGGAAGGCTGTATCGGTGGAATGTTGACGATTTTTACGGAATTTCGGTCTCAAGGATTGGGATAACAGAACGCCTCGGCGGTCTTGGTTATTTTATTGGTTTTGTAAACTTTTCACATTTACAAAATGCTTGCTTAAGAAATTAATTAATGAGTGAAAATAAAGTTTTTAGGAATTCATAGATTTTCAGAAATTCGGATATCTGCAGCTAGGAGAACATAAAGCTCCTGGAGTAAGTTACAAAATATTTCCTACTCTGTGAACGAAAAGATAATGGAATTTTCCTAGAATTTCCATAGAATTTTATAAATTTCGTCTTCACAGACCAGGATCACATAAAGTTTCCCGATTTAAAGAGGGAATTTTCATGGATTTTGGAAACCAACTGTAACAGTTCCACAGATTTTCAGTATTTTCACGGGAAGGGAACGGGAGCACAGAAAACGTGTGGTTAAAACTGGCTTTTCTTACGCAATTAACTCGGAAGCTTGATTCGCAAAGTAACTTTTGCTGCTCTTTGAACATTTTTATCAACGAGGGAAGCATGAGATAGCGGAGACTTTTGCCGTATTCATGAATAATTTATGACGGCATTCTTCACATTGTTGGGCGACTCTTCGCCTCGTGGTCGCATTAAATGCACCAGGAGCGCAGAATCGGAGAGAGGCGGCCAACAAGTCTACGAGGAGGTTGCTAGCGCACTGAGAGAGATCGATGACATAACTCGCGCCGGAATGCGGTCCCCCCTCCCCCCACCCCGGCCGCCCTTCCAGACACCCCCCCCCAGCCCCACGCCCTGCCGACAGGTCTGCAGGTCCGCACGGGAGCCTTGACCTCTCCGCATTCCTGCGGCCCGCGACATTACGGCCAGAGGAGGCTGTGCACAGCGCCCATGCCGAGAAGAAAACTGCTCCGGTAACTGAAGAATTATTTAGGGCAGATAAAGAGGCTTCGTGGATACGAACATTCACTTGGAAACTCCAAACGAATATTAAAAATTTTCCTCATAAAAATACATTGCTAATTTCGGGCGCATACCTAGTTCATCAACTTGTGACGCTTGCGCTGCGTTCATACGTAGGTCTACAGAAGAAACAGGGCACGTTATGTCGTATGACGTCAGAACACTGGGTATTTTGTATTGTTAATTAAAATAATTTATTTTTAATCTGCAAGATAAATATTAATAATATTATTTGCATTTTATAAAATTTGACCTATTTATTTAAAAAATAAAAGTAACAAGATTTTATTTTAATACTTGATAAAACCACAATGAGATAAGGAATTTCAAATTGAAGTTCATGCAGAAAAAGTCCCTTTTAAAAATGTATTAGTTTACAGGTGAAATGAAAGGAAGCTTTATTGAGATGAGTCTATGTGAAAAGAAGGGGCCGGGCGCGAAAGCGTTGATAAAGCGACGTTCATTGACCCAATGCAGGAGATTTCATTCAAGCCCGGGGCCAGCGATACTTAAACATTCTAGACCGGGGCGGCAATTAATTTCTTCAGTTTTAACTACATTTATTTTATTAGTTTTGACGAAATAATTTTGAAAGGGCCAATTTACAATATTATTGCGTGTTTTTTAATAATCAGCACATATTATAGTTATATGGTATAGATTTTTATAAAATATTGTCACAGAACATTCTTATGAAACCTACCTAAATGTGCGCCTGTGTCGAAACCGGTTGGCATGCTGTTGTAAAATTAAATGGAACACAAACAGATTTTCATTAGGGCACGTAGCTGTTGAAATAGTTTGTGTAAAATTGTCTTCTAATTTAAACAACCCATTAACAGTGTGGAATGTTGACTAAAGAATCGGTGTTGATTTAAAAAACTCTTTTCATTATGTCTTTTTCGTCTTAAAGAGTTCGGATTTAGCGCATTTGAGGTGATTTTTCACAAAAACGTCATTATTATTATTAGACGCAAGCCTCAAATTAAAAAAATCCAATTTTTGTCATCTTTCACTCACTGAAAGCTCAGTTGTGACCTTAAATTTTTCTTTTTAATATTATTATGAAATCCTATATATATATATTAGGTAAAATAATAGCCCGAGTGCGCTGCTTTACGTTTTAGCCCGATACATAGAACAATAGGTGAAATTAACATGCGGTAGAAAGTCAGCGGGTCTATATATTATCATCTGTCCATTGTGAGCCGCGCAGGAATGTCAGACTGCGAGCACCAGGCCGGCAGCTCTGTTCGGCTATCGCCTTTCTCCGTTTCTCCACATGTTCGACTATAAGAAAATTTACAACCAAAAAGAAAATGATATTCTGGAACAGTCAGTTTTCTATTTGAGATTGTTACCAGTAATCGTTTTCTGTTCACACCCGGACATTGTTCATTTAAAAATTAAAAAAAAAAACACTTGCAAAAAGTCTCTGAAAAGATAAGTGTCTGATCTAAGCTCGATTTTTCCTTACTTCTGGTAAATTCAAACAATTTCAAATATCAAAATTATCTCTTGAATAGAAAAAAAATTTCATTTACCTGTCTGGGGTCTAGGAGTCGAAATGATCTATTGGCAATATGTTTTCTATCAAATTGACGTAATAATAATAATAATAATAATGGGATGATTTGTATAGCGCCGTTTTTGAGAAAAATCACCTCAAGAGCGCTCACACGATAAAGAATATCTGTTAAAAAGTGAAAAAAAGATATTGATACAATGTGTCCGCTTCAGGAAGTCCTCGATCTGCCCAAGGTTGTAAGTCTTGATCTTTATGGATGGATTAAATGATATCGCGAAAATCTTGGGGCAGATGAGTGATTGTTACTTTTTAAATGAAAACACTATGGTTGTTAACACTTTTATATTTTTTTAACGATTAATACATTAATGTTTTAAGGAGGCTTGAATCTCTCTGCAATAATTTAATAGAGTATACTGAGAATGTCGTGAGAAAAGAAAAGTGAACTATGCAGATGATGTTATTTATAACTTTGACAGATTAAACCATAGAAAGATACAATGACTTGAATTCTGGAAATTGACAATTTTTGGCTGCGTTTGCTGCACTGAGTAAGAAACTGATATCTATTAAAAGAGAGCAGCCATTTCTTGGCGTAGACACAATGAGTATGTTGTTGCAAGTTGTTAACAGTACTTTCTTCGGTATGTTTCAAATATAATTAAATACGTTTTACGTGGCTGTTAAAAGTAAATAAACAAGTGACGTCTTAAAGGTTTTCCCGGGTATTCATTAGATAAATAATACAATCGAATGACGTACTTTACGTTTGAATGCCGTAAGATAATGTTTGGTTTTGAGTCAGGTATGAAGGCGTGACGGGCGATTCAGATAGTCTAATAATACGTCTCACCAGTCGCTAGCTGTACCCTGGACCGGAGGCCTGAACGGAGGTGGCAGCCATAAACCATCATTCAAAGATCGATAATGGGAGACGAAGTTCGCTAAGAAAAATGAAACGTCGGCCCGGGTAACGATAACAATTGAGATGGCGCCAAATCTGTTCCGCGTTATGGGCACGATTGACGATTGTCGATTGCCGATTGCCCATATTAGTACCGTGGATTGGCAAGTCTTTGAGTTACACAAATCAATTGCATTGTCACGATGAACCGGCGCGGCGCCGACCTGATGTACAAGGCGATTCAGCACGGAACTCGTTGTATTCTGCAGTCTGTACGTCAAACGTCTAGACGCGTCCGAGAGAAAAGCCAAAACCTCATTCTCGCCGTAATACTCGCATTATAATGTTATTAGTTGGTGAGCTTCGCGGCGAAACTCGAAACATGGCTTCATAAAAAAAACCCATTTTCACCGAAAGAAACATAAAATCATGCCGAATAGCCAGAATATCATTTTATAGTGACTGAATACTGATTTTGGACAGTCTCTTCCGGGAACTGTCACGTTGTGGAACTACACGAAGCGGAATGCGGCGCTAATACACAGCCGACACCATCTGCTACGAAATAAAGAAAATCTTGTTCCGATTAATAGTGGCTGCCAAATATTTAATTAGAAAGCAGGCGATAATCTCACACGAACGTCACGAAAATTGAGAGTGGGTTCGCATACCTGTGTGGATGGAATATATGTGGATGGTAAAACTAACAAATGAAATAAGGTATGATATTATTTATGCATATACTAAGTACATTAAGCATGCATACATTAAGTTTTTCGACAAGTTTTAAATAGAACAAAAGAAGTATCCCTGTCGGGTTTTCAAATCTAACTTCATAATTCCGTTTAGAGTTTAGTCGACGAAAGCCTGAACTTTCGCAATCTCCTCTATCGCTACCAGGAGCGCAGAGAGCGGGCGGGTAAACCGACGGAGCTTTGGGTTTGGACCGAGCGAGCGGCGGGGCTTTTGACGGCGGAATTAGCCGAGCGCCGGCGGAGATGTCCGAGCGGGGAGCGTGGGATTTGGCGCCGGGCGGCAGTCGCACGCCACCCGCGCCCATCTCCCGCGCCCTCTGCGCTCCTGGTACTTCGCATTGACTGCGCGTGTGGAGGAGGCATTCCTTACCAGGCCCAGCTTTCTTACTTAGGAACTTTCTTTTCGGCTACATGATTTTCTTGCGGGTGGTATAACAATAAATCCATTATTTTATTCTTAAGCGTACAAAATACTCCTAGCACGAGGCAGGAAGTTTTATAAACCTCATTGTATTATTTAACCATTTGGGAGATAATATTAACAAATCTCAAATGAAACACGAAGCACAAAAAAAAGAAAATTATTTCTAGACTTGTCGAAAAGTCAACAGATGTCCTGTATAAATAAAAATCGGATATGTCCGAGACACTATCTAGATTCCGGAAAACGATAGCAGCCAATAATATGGGAATTCATTGAAGATAATGTTGGCAAGCCTTAAATTCGTAGAATGATTTCGATAATGTCGTAAAATAAACAGGTAACATTAGCTTAGTGGCTAGAGCGTTGTCCCGGTAAGACCGAGGTCCTGAGTTCGGTTCCCAGTTGCGACAGATACCTTTTTATTATCTGTGTTTTCTTTTCATGTTTCCTTTGAGATTTGTTAATATCATTAATATCAATGACTAAATAATAAATTAAGTAATTCCTTTGAATTTCTGACGTTTGTACCTAAAGAAAAACAAATACCAGAGAGATGTTATAGATAACAGATCCAAATAATCGGAGAGCATATGGATTTTCGAAAGGCCAGGAAATTAGGTAGAAACAATACACAGGAAACACCTTTTGAGAAAACACATATGCTTAGTACCCCATACGAACCAGCATGAATACGAATGGAGATACAAGGAAATAAATTCTCACGGGAATCCCAGGTTATTCTGTTTTCTTAAAGGGGGCGTCAATGTACTTCTTACTTATTTTATTTATACATAAAGATAATATAAATTATGAATGTATTAATGGTATTGAATTGTTAAAGTTTTGTACAATACATTTTAAATTATAATTAATTATACATCGTGATTCATCCTCATATTTATCTGAAACTTAAATGAAGGGGGCAGGTAATGAAAATCTAAGAACTAAGTAGAATTTTCTTTAGTATTATGAAAAAAAAATATATAATGCGAATTTAGTTTCACTCCTGTTAAGTACTGAGGTTACGCTAGTCAAACGTATTAGCTCGTGTGCCACACAGCTTATTTATCAGCCGGACGAGTGAAGTTTCGCGGTATTATCGTGAAATACTATTATTATATTTTAAATATGATCAGGATAGTATGATGGAAATGTTTACCGGAGAGAAAAGTCAGCTCATCGAGCATCTTTAATAATATTTATTTATTTGCAACATCATTTTTTTGATAAAAAATGTAAAAAGAACGTTGACTGACCAACTAGGAAAAATAGAAGGAAGAAACATAGTGACATAGCATGATAGAAAAATAATTAAGTATTAAGAGATGTGAAAAAATGGAAGAGA
This sequence comes from Halesus radiatus, assembly GCA_022606495.2. Lineage (NCBI taxonomy): Eukaryota > Metazoa > Arthropoda > Insecta > Trichoptera > Limnephilidae > Halesus > Halesus radiatus. Next base: position 86,147 of record JAHDVE020002897.1, read on the forward strand.
TAAATCAATTTGTGAAAAATTATTATTAATTAATCTTTAAATGCTCCATGAAGTGAAGCTCGAAGCTTGCCCGATACACTGAAGCTCGAAGTTTGCCCTGAAAAGTGAAGCTAGAAGTTTGAACGATCTATATCACTTTGTTCATCAAGCATCTATGTAGATGATCGTTGAAGTGAAACCCGAAATTTGTCTAATAAAGTGAAGCTCGAAAGTTGACAGATCAAGCAAAGCTCGTGCCCGATGAAGTGGAGCTTTGAAAAAAAATAGAATAGTCCGTCCCACGTCCCACCTGAACTTGTCGATCGTTTGACAAAAGGTCAGACAGTGAGTCAATCACAGCGCCATGCCAGTTGTATTTCTAGAACAATTATTATTAACCGGCGGCGCATACCGTCGCGACGCTCTAACTCTGACTGACCAGTCACAGTAGACAATCGCAAATAAACTCGCCACCGACAAACAAACCCCGCTATCATTAGTTACTAGTTACTATCTGATTTTTGGACTGGACCACTAAATAATATGATGGAAACTATTACACCGTCGAAATTCTACTCATTGAACCAATAACACCCTACACATCAATGGAATTAGGTATCTGTATTATTTATTTAGTTTGGACACGTTGTCTATATTGTCACACATTTACACTTCTGAGGGGGGATCAATATTCTTCACATTAATAGTAAAGGTTAACCCTTAGATAATTTAGACGCCTTGGAAATTAATGAGAGCATCATTTTAAATATTTTTCCTTTCACCCCTCCCTCAATCTCTATCTCTCCCCCAACTCTTTACTAATCCCTAGTCACGCCCCCACCCCCACTGTGACACCTAATATTCAGCCATAATTTTGTAATATTATTTAGTACACATTTTGCCCTGATGATGGAACGGTTCTTCCGAAACCGGTCGGCGATAAAAATAAAAATGTTTAAAACAAAGTTTGATTATTTCATTTAAAGATAATATTTTTTTAATTTTAAACTTAAGTAAATCAAATTTAATAGTATTATTTATTATAAAGTCCTGATGGTATTTTTCTTATTATTGTGAGGTCTGTTAATAACGGCAGTGAAAAAAAACACATACAAATAAAATCCGGTAAAAAATAATATATTAGATAAATATGCATGCCTAGGTTAAATATCCGTAAAAATAGTAAAATAATTTTTAAAATGTGGTTAAAATATAGCTATTAAATACAGGAATATATAAATTAAAATGTGACCACGCCGACTGTAACGCTACCTACATCAGACAGATGGGAAGGGCTTTTTCAACTAGATTCAAAGAGCATAATATGCACAGCCATAAAAATAAAAAACACTGATTCAAAATTAGCAGAACATCTCTTAGAGAATAATCAGGTACCGCTTGGCAACAACGAGCATAAACCTTTACATGTATATATATATATATATATATATATATATATATAGAAGAAAGAAAATAATTTCTATATAGAAAGGGTCAGCCTTCACCGGAACAACTAGAGATAAACAAAATAACAAATGATCCAAAAATAATGATAATAAATAAAACAAGAAAAATTATCTATTCTCCACTCCTTAGTACTTTCATTAAACCTGAAAAATATTATTCATTAATTTACCAAAAACATTTAAATTCACGTCATTATTTTTTATTTTTTAAACCCTCCTTCATCGAATGGGTGAAAATAGATTTCAACTGAGAGTACCTTACAGAATAAAGAATATTAATAAATCGTTTCAAACACTTTAAAATAAAGATAAATTAGGTGGCCTAACCACAATTTGAAGATGGCTCTGAATGCCGAAACAGCTGTTACAATAATAAATAACTAAAATACTTGCAGAACTTAATGTTAACATTATTATTTTTTTTAATTTATGGATTTCTACGAATTAAACACAATGACAATTAATAAATAAGTTCAGTTGAGAAAACTTATTTTAAATTAGTCTGAATTTTTTTCACAGTTCGCGACATCTCTAAGAATGAAGTAATAATTACCAATTGTTGTCTAATTCATCTTTCGATACAAAACAGAAAAAGGAAATGAAAACCTGTGCAGAATATACTCGTATATCAAAAGACGCCAAAATGAATGGTGTCTGAGGCGCCATTTGGCTCAGGGCCTGCCTCTAACCGCGCCTAGGCTCTCAAGTAGTGTTGAACGAATTACCGAATGAAACATCTGATATTTGTTTTCATTGTCTTTCCTTGAGCGCCTCATACATAATACGGTAATACGGCCATAGTGTTATCTCCGCTGCGACCATGAGATGAATGGTACGTGTACACACAAGACTCACAACCGCACAGCCCCACAGACCTCACAGACAGCACAGATGTGGTCTACATGCCTCACAGACAGTGTAAACCACAGCCCCACAGGTCTCATAGACAGCACAGACCACAGGCCCTATAGACAGCACAGACCATAGACCCACCGGCTTAACAGACAGCACGGTCCACAGCTTCACGGGCCTCACAGACCACAAGCCCAAAGGCCTCACAGACAGCACGAACCACATCCCCACAGGCCTCACAAACAGCACAGACCACATCCCTCACAGGCCTCACAGACAGCATGTACCACAGCCCCACAGGCCCACGAACAGCACAGACCACATCCTCACAGGCCTCACAGACCACAGCCCCACACCTCAGAGACAGCACTGACCACAGCCCCGCAGGCCTCACAGACCTCACACCTCATAGGCCTCACAGACCACAGCCCCACACCTCACAGACAGCACTGACCACAGCCCCACAGGCCTCACAGACCTCACAGGCCGCATAGCGCTCAGTACAGTACAGTACAGTGACTACGTAGTTCCCTTGTAATCGGAGATTTGAGCTGACTTGCGTAGATAATCAAGGCCGCACGACTCCAAAACATACGAATACATAATGCAGAGAAGGCCTCAAAACAAGATTGTATGTAATTAATGTTTCAACGAACGGGGTGGACGAAATCGTACCTGACTATTTTGCAGAGAACGCGGAAAAGTAGAATCGTTTTAATCAAGTGGCAACAGTGGACTCCTCTACAAATTATTGAGAAGGTGGCGATGTTTCGCTCTGACTCCCCTTTTCCACAACCGTTCTTTGAGATAGGATCTCGAACTTAATCGTGAAATTCTTTGTGAATAATTCGAACTCGCGCTCTAACTATGTTAAATCAAAATAATATATAAGTCCAATTCAATTTGGGGACACAAGTCTCGATGTACTGGGTCCACATTCTTGGAATGACCTTCCATGTGGTTTGAGATCAGAAAGCAATTTTACATAGGGGTGCGAATTAATCAATCGTTAGTGATATGACTGTAAGTGCGGCGCAGTATCCTCTATTTGTATGCATTATGAGAATGTATCTGAGTATTTCATGCATTAATAACTATTTTGCTAGTTCTCATAATTCGTGATGACACGATTTACGTTTCTCGGACATAGAAACAAATTCTGTGGAATTACCAAAGCGACGGGATTCCCCCATACCGCCACGGTCGAGTATTTAAGCCAAATTATTTTTAATCCGAAGAAAGGGAAAATGACCATACTCTAGGCACACAGACCAGCCCACAAAACACTTCTACCTGTTTATCCTTCAATGATAATTGTATTAAAAGTGAATTTATTTATTTGTAAGAAACAAACAGCTTTTAATACAAATTTATATAAAAAAGGAAGTTTAACGAAAGGTAAGCCAACGAAGTTTCTTGTGCTAACAGTGGTTAAGTACAGATGTTTTATTAGAAAAACTATATAAAAAGAAAAGGGGGGAGGAAGAGGAAGATAGGATCGGGACAGGAGATGCTCTCGATACATTTTATACTCGTGTATCAATTTGTGGTCGTACGTATTATTTCGGTTCGATATACGAAAAAATCGGTTTGTCGGGTTGGTTTTGATGGTGTGTGAATGTTTATAAAGTAAATGAGCTCCGAAATTTGTATAGCGCAGTTTTGTTAGCCAAGAAAGAAACGCAGCAAAATAATAATTTTATAAAGTAAAGGAAAACCGCCTTGTGGATTTGAATCGCCCCCGTTTGAACATCAAACAAAACTGTATCAATATGTGAGTGTGTGACCGCGTCGATGCGCAGAACGGTTTATCAAACAAAAACATAAAACAAGCCAAATTTAAAATATTATTTTTTAACGTCAAAGACTAAATTTATCGCGTCTGTACACATATTGGACTGGGCCTCACGGACGCCTACAAGAACAGGACATTGACAGACATGCGACAAGAGACGAGCGGCAAGCGATAAATGACATGCTATCCATTGCAGTGCTTGTCCAAATAGTAAATAACGTATTGAATTAAGTAGTTGAGAACTCATACAGCTATTTAGCGAGGGGTTTAAACTTTGAAGGGCGTCGAAAGAATTGAAGGTTCGTGAATATACTTTTCTGTGTGGAAAATGTATATTTAGCTACAAGAAATAACGTATCTATGATTTTTTATATTTTTAGAACTATAATTCATATATATTTGCCAATAACCTTCTAATGAATATAATATCAATGACAAATAGGATTCAAATAGTAACTGGAATATCATGAAATGTGCATTGTTTTCTAATATGACCTAATGTGACCTGTGCGTTCAAAATCGTATGTTCTCGAGCGAAAACTTTGTAATTTAACGTTTTAATCTGGAGTGACCTACCAGGTGAGTATGTTTCTGTATCTGTTTGAACGTAATAAGATAAACCCTAGCAAGTAGTATTTGTACAGCGCCCTTGGGGTGATTTTTCACAAAAAAGGCGCTATACAAGTCATCCAAGTATCATTATTATTGTTATTAATTGTTATTTTGTTTAATTTGTAGAACTCCATGTACATATTTTTTTAAATTATTAAAAAAATACGTATATCAATCAAAGATTATTAAAAGTTTTTTATTATTAATTTTAGGTAAACTCCAATACCTACTTAAGCACTGTTAAGTACTTACAAATGAAGTTGTAGTGGGTACTTAATAATTTAAAATATGTATACATACTCGTATATATATAAATTTGCCGACTGTATATGGCCAGCCATCCACAGTTGACATTTTAATAAAAATAAACAGCGGAACGTTTTTTAAGAATTTAAAAATATTGTCCTCAATGCGAGTGCAATATTCTTTCATTGAATTATGCACAAAGTTATTGAGTTATCAACATAAATTATAAAGGTGTATTTTTCACCACATTTGTTTTCTTATATTTACGAGTACGTGGAAATATTAATAACTTATTCGTTCTAGGAACTATTTGTGTTCGCCTTTCGTCTAATGAATTGATTGTTTGTAGAACGTTTTATGTTGCCAATTGAACATTGAACATTGATAAATGGTGTATTAAAAAATATATCAACTAATATTAACATAATTCAACATCTGAGGAAATCTTTATGGCAATGAATATAAAACATAGTTGAGCATTTTTAGACATGTTTTACAAAGTTCAGTTAAGATGTCTTCCTGGCCTGGTGAAAATATAACAGTAATCATCAGTTTAAAATAGTCTACTAGATAACAAACAACATATTATAATTATTATACATTAAAATATGTAAGTTCACAGACCTCTTCTGTCTAAACGGAATTTCTTCAAAAAAAATGTATGCAGGTTTGAGTACCTGTCCATTAACAAATATTATTTTTAAAGATTTTGAAATTAGATTCTATATTCCTTGTTAGCGGTCTTCCACACTAGCTAACAAAAATCTAGGATTAAAAAAAACAAATAAACAAAAACAAAAATGCACCTCTGCTGTCTTGACGTATATAAACTAAGATATTTTTTACACTCCGCGACATTGTAAATAAATAAATATGTAAACAATTTTAATAACTATCGATAATTTCGTATTTAAGCGTAAGTAGAATTCTTAAGCATTTAAAAATCATTTAAAAAGAAAAATATAATCTTAAAACTATATATCGTATTGTAAAATATTTGTTTACAGTGCCAGGGAACATTTCTCTCTATTCCTGTGTCAACTATGGTTAGAGGTGCATAAATGTGGAGATAATCTTCTCTACCTAGTGAGCGAGCTGCCTATTGCTAGTGTAGGGCTTTTATTTATGTTTATTTCAAAGAATTATAAACTGTGTTTATGTGCTAGCAGCACTTGCTGATAGCCATCTTATATTTAAGCCCGCTCACTAAGGTAATGGAGGGTATAAGATGGAATTTAGGCGGAGACGGAGGGGGTCGGTGCGAGGTTGGAGATGAAGGGATTCGAAGTCATAAAACTAAACAATAAAAATGTTATTATTTCAAATAAATACCAACTCTTCTTAACACATAAACAATTGCTTTTTTTAATAAACGTAACATCAACAGTAAAGAAGGATAAAATAACAACTGTAAAATCGTCAAGCTTAAATTTTCTAACATAATTGTGTTTATCTGAAGCGACCTGCCAGGTAAGTATGTTTTTCTGGATCTGTTCGAACATAATTAGATAGAGTATATGAAGTAATATGTTTACAGAGCCCTAAAGATTTCACAAAAATTATTAGATTTCGATCGATTTCCACGATCTAATTAATTCATCGTAATTGCTAAATACCTTGTATCGGAAATGATTTAGGTCATCTGAAGTTTTAATAATATTTTACGTAATTATTTACGTAGTTATGTTAATATTATTTTCTACAATGATTAAATATTCATAAAATCACTTCGGGCATGTTTTCTGACAAGATTTGTCTACCACCCCCCCTATGCCTATTCCTTCCCTACAATCGTTCCGCATTTTCTTCTTTAGTTCCATCGCCCCGGCCAGGTGGGACGCTCATGCGGTGATCTTATGACAAGAATGCACGGTAATAATACTAAGTACTTTCGTGGGTAGAGCAGTAGTTTTCTCCATCACCTAAGCCTAAACCAAGCGCCGTTCCAGAACACGTGTGCGTTAAGATGGGGCGTCTATATTTAGCATAAGTTACCGATATGGCTCTGATTTTTTTCAGGAGTCAAAAACCTCATAATGCCATGCACAAAGTTTGATGACTTGTGTCATTGTCGAACGTCTTCTTTTCCGGCTGTGCGCGTTGCTACTTGGGTATCAGTGAGTGCGAGTTGCAAGCGGCCTTCTTCTCCAGGCTTTATAAAAAAGGGAACCCTAACTACAAACAGATAAGCAAGCGACAGATAAGAATATGTTTGAGTCGTTATTTGGAATATTTCTTCTTTGAAGTGAGTTCATTTAGCATACCAGTGGGGCAAGTCCGTATCTTTTGAGTTAGATACAGAAACATACTCACCTGGTAGGTCACTCCAGATGTTAAAACGTTAAATTAAAAAGTTTTCGCTTCATGATATGATTTTGCACGCACAGGACACATATTAGAAAACATTGATATTGGTATTGCAGTTACCGTTTAAATCCTATCTGTCATTGATATTATTTTTATTAGAAGATTATTGGTAAAAGGAGAGTGGGTATTTATTTGAAAAATTATTTTATCTGAGATTTTTGATAATAATTATTTACTATATTTTCATATGAAGCGGTAACTTGGGGATCTGACATTATAATTTAAAAAATAAATCAATAACGTTGTTTACATCACTTATTACTTACTTACTTATAACTTACAAAGTTATTGTTTTATTTTTTAAATTATATTTATTCATAGTTACAAATATTTATAATTATTTAGAATGTCGCGGTCTACGAAAAGGTTCAATTTTTTCTGTTAATTTAGGTAGGTACTAACGGCTAGCTTCGCTGTGTTAATTAGGTATGCGACTTAACCACTCATGGATATGACTGATCAATAAGCCGGTCTCATGTAAACTGGCAACATCAGTTATCTTTCAATTCGGTATAAATCGCGCTCCTAGGAATTATCTGTCCAGTGCTTCGTGCCATTATGATCAAAGCTGATAAGGACGTTGAGTAGGTAGGTGCCACAACGCATTGAAATATCGGTTATGCGTTGGGAGTTATGAATGATGAATGATGAATGACTCTCATTGATTCGTAAACGAAGTAATCAACAAGGTTTGTTGACTTACCATCAGCATTGAACGAAATCAAGGTTCGAAAAATCAAAAATAACACGAAAACTCATGAAAAATCATTCAGTTAGGAGTATTTTTTACCAGGCGACCATAACGCCATAAGCAAAAAATGTAAGTATTTACGTGAACTGACCTAATTAATGTGGTGTGTGTGAGTTTGTACGTAGTACAGTCGGTTAGTATTATGAATGGGATGTGACGTCACGCGCGAGGGATTTGTGCATGGGAGGTGAAGTGGGTGGTGGAAGAGGAGGGGAGGGGGGCAGACAGGAAGTGGATCGTTTTGAATAAGGAAGTTCTCGGCGATCGCGCGCAAAAGTGCTCCGTACACCCAAATAAAGACGAGAGGCGATTCGAGTAAATAAACACACCTACTTGGCGGCTATGGTAGCCTGGTACTTTGATATATTCCTTACTGGAAGGTAAAGTGAAAAGTGAATGTGATTTTAATATATTTCTCATTTATACACATACGATTTGATAAAAAAATATTTAAATATTATGTTGTTAAAAGACAACGTAGACTTACCTAAGAAATATGGAAGAATTCGCCACCTTAGAAGTATTCGGAATTCTGAATTCATTGGCGTGGATTGGGTTTAGTGGGTTTATTGAGGATCTGTGAAAGACAAAGGAAGTTTATTAGAACATATATACAAACAATAAACACACATTGAGTTTTTCAACAAACGAACAAATTGAAAGCTTGATAAAATCGAGAAGAAATTTGTATTTTGTTCCTTAATGGGATGTGTGGGTGGTTGCAGAAACCTATATGGAATAAAGAAAAATTATTATAGCTTGATACAGTTGGAAAGAAATAGCTAAATTGATGCTGTTTCTAAATGAATTTAAATTGAAAATACTTTGATATTTTCTCCCAGAAATAAGTATTTATTAAATAACTAGCACGGGATTTTTGGAATAAAGTTATGAATTTATGAATTCTTGCTTGTCGTTTGGGTGCCATAATTGCTTTGACAGTGAAAGTAATGCCTTATGACAATTATTACTATCTCTAAACAAAGAAACATAGAAGCTTTCATTTGAAAAAATTATTTCATTCCAAACATTTATTTTTTTCAAAACATGTCTAAACAATAGAGTTCTTGAGTTTTCTACTTACCTACTTGTGTTTTCCATTTTGAAAATATTCTACACAAACGAACCATTTTCTTTTGTGGCTAACCAGAGTGATATATTTATGGGCTAACCTCAATACAATATGACAAATTCAATATTTTTAAACATTACAGCATCAGTTTTTCATATTAAATTTCATTCAAACTACTCTCTAAACCTTCCCGGCACCAATAAGAACAAAGTGTGCTATTTTCAGCAAAACCGATCGAGTAATTTTCGAGAAAATCGAGAACAGGCAGACAAACAATCCTTTTTATATATTAAAAATAATATAATGATTTGACCGGTTAGCGGCTGAGTTGGCACCGCGTCCGGATCCCACCCAGATGTCGTGAGTTCTTCCATCACGACACAAGCAACATCTTCCGCTTACTGTGATGGTAATATGAGATATATACAAATGTGGACATATAAACCTATATTATGCAAATTGAAAGAAGGTACATTTCTCGATGTTACCGAAAAAGGTGCGAAAATTGACATTTGCCAATAATATTTTCCCAGTGACTAAGACATTATATTTTAACATGGAAATGCACGTGGTAAGAAGGTGGTACATCTGTCTTTTCAGATATACTTGTTCTGCGGTTTTTAGTCGCGGTAGCTTGCCGAAACGATTATATTTCACTTGGAATTCCCCGGCCGTCCGTCTCCGGAAGTGGATGTCTAGAAATGTGATTCGAAATGGCTGATATGTCACAGCAACCGAAAGCTACCCCACGCGAACACGCTACTAGCTATACGCGCCACCACGTGCACAAGCACACACCCACGTGCGCGTGGCGTGCAGCGTGCTCGGCGCACAATCATCTCCAGATGATGCTAAACGGAAGGGGGTCTTCCTGTTGCATCCGAAATAGAAATATATATATATTATGCATCCAAAATAGAAATAAATGGACAGGCTGCTTCATTGACGTCTGCACACACTCACAGTCCCAGGCTCCACCGGAAATACTCGTATGGTACCTTCTACTACAGGAGCCCAATTCTAACCTCTCTTTCTAGTATATTCGACGTTTGTGGGAAAAAGAGAGATGTTACAACGGATCTATCATTTCATAGCTTACAATTAGGCCTTTAATTCTGCTTATTAAGTTCCTTACTTAAGAACGAACGTTCGTGATTATGTCCACATGAGTTTTGAAAGAGCTTAATCCAAGAAACAGAAGTTAATGTGAAAGCTGCTAATTACGGATGTTAGGAAGCTTAACGAAAGCAAGTACCAATATGTAAATAAAAAACATCTGCATATCACATATCAGAGAAATGAGCATGGAATTATATAGCTTGAATACGAGTACATTGATAGAAAAAAGCAAGTATAGATATCCCGCCATTGACATACCCGTACTCTGAAAGATCTGTTGTAACCACTTCCACATTCTAAAAAAACAACACATGCAGATAAAAGATAGTTCACAGCGGATTTCTCAGTGGCAGGACTACATAGTGACCTTATTAGGGGCATGTTTACAATCTTGTAATTAAAAATAAACAATGAGCACGGTTTAATGGTGGTTCGATCACTAAGGTACACTTCAGGCGAGCGAGAAGTGTGGGTGTGTATAGGTACCAGACTAGGTATCGTAGGAACTAAAAACTATGAACTAGGAACTACCCACCGCCTCGTGAAACCGGTCAATTAAAACCATTTGAAAGCAGGCACGTGATATAAAACAACTTGATGGTCAATTTCTATTATGTCGGACTTAAATAACGATAAAAGCGGTCGTATCAAAATATCTCGTGCATTATTAAAATCGTACACATTTACATAATACCTTCGGAGGGAACACAAGCTGAAAAATTAACGGACCGACAAATGATGTACACCAATCTTTTCAATTCTCATGGACCGGGGCGTCGTACGGCCGGTAGTGCCTGTACGCTTCATAAAGCTAAAGCACTACCTCATTTAGGGCTAAGATATTTCCAACTTACTGCTTACTTACTGTACTACATATGCCTTGCGCCCAATGCCCTTTGCATTCTTTGAAACACACACAATATCCTTTGTAGTTTTCTGTGTAAGTTCCTGTACGCTTCATTACGTTAAATCCACTGTCAATAGAATCAACTCCCTTATATATTGTTTAATATTCCACGAGAGCTTTTTCAGTCGGCGGAAGCTTATTCCAATTGCTGGTGCTTTCGGGCTGAATTTACGTGAACATATTTATGTCTTATGTCAAAACTTAACGTTTCTTTAAAATTATATACTACAGACCTTTTCTTTTGAAATGGCATTTAAATCAAAATTAATTTTAAAGCATTTTAAATTATTTTACCAGAGTTTGGAGTTATTTTAAAGATTTTTTCAAGTACTTTTGAGGTGATAATTCACAAACATTACGCTATAAAATGTGATAAAATCACATTCTTCTGTATCGGGTGCTCTCTGCTGTTGGAGACTGGTGATCGTCTGGGAAAATTTTACCCCCCCCCCCCCCCCAGGGGGCGCAACCGAAATAACGTGCCGCGTCTTCCTCTACAAAGTCTTCATCGAAATTAAGTTATGAATAGACTTCTTACAGGAACTGAAGCTGATGTCGACTTAATTATATGCACATACCGAATTTGCCAATTTAAATAAATTCTGGCCCAAGGTTGCAAATCTTGGACTTTCTGGATAAATGAATCGAGAAAGTTGACCTGGATGGTTTTTTTTCTTCTTTTTAATATGTTTCTCTATTTTTTTTTTCAAAATGTTATGTAATTTTTTAACAATAAAGTCCCATTAAACTGATTGTTATAAGTTTTTCAACGGGTTCTTAAAACAGTCGACATTTTAAATTGAATAAAAGTGCATATACCCGTATATTACACTAATATAATAATATGATATAAAAAAGGGTACCAAAATACAAATAAAAACAAAATCAAAAAGGCGTACAAACAATACTAGGAAAAACAGAGAAAAACAGGATGGTGCAATTACATACTAAATTAGACTAAACATATTTTGATATAAATAAAGGTTTTAAAAAAACATGTACAAATACAACCGGTTTATAATTACATAAATTTGATATTTTAAAAATTAGAAAAAGTGTTAAAATTCACTTAAATATAATTAATAATCAAATACATATTTTTTTAAATAGCTATCTCTTGAATTTATTTGCATATTAATATTAATAATAAAAAAAAATCTTTTTTTAATTTCTGATGTAAATTTGTTATTCAATGTTTTATAATATTTTATTATTACTTACCTACTTTAATCAAATTTTGTCCTGATGAGGAAAGCGTCGCTTTCGAAACATGTTAATATATATATATATATATTAATAAAGTGGTGATTACAACGTAATTTTTAATTCATTTAGACTAAAAATGGTTAAAACAATGAACAACGTTAAAATTAAAAAAAAAGCTAATAACCGAGTTGAAATTATCTTACTATGATACTGAACAAAGACCTTTCGACACCTAGTACAGAATGAAGAAATTAACTATATTATGTCGAAGAAAGAGTACGATACTTCTAAGCAAAGGAGAATCGCGTTAATTCCCAGAATAATACTCGTATAACCCCTTTCTTGGATATCGTAATAACGGTTTGATTGTACGCGTGATGCGAGCGAGTCAAGAGGCAGAACACACAGAAGATAATAACGGCAAAGAACGGCCGGCATGAGAAGGGTCATTATTGTGTAGGTGTGTAGGCGGCCGGAAGCGGGGTACCAAGATACCGGAAGCGCGGTACCAAGACAACGGAAATGAAGGTACCGAGCCACCGGATGTTCCGAAGCAAGTTGCGGCACGCGATCGGTCACTTCCTCCGGCTTCATTATTCCATTGAGTCTCCGACACTTCAAGACGAATTGACCCGGTTAATGTCGCGGGAGAGATTGAGAGGGCTTTCCAAACATTCCGTCGGTCAGGGACCAATCTCCGCTCAGCTTGACACGGTTATCTTTGCAGGTGGCCGAAGGAGAAACTAACGAAAAAAAAACTAGAGTTTCAAAATACTTGACTATTAAGATTTGGTCACTAAACACGACGCAAATATACTACCTATTAATTATTTGTGAAATAACACAAATATAAAATAAATTTTATTTGCACACGCCGAGTTTCGAACCGGCGACCTTTGATCTCTCTGACATCGCACCCGCTCGGCCACGGAAGTCGTTAAATTTAATTCGATATAAAATAACTTAGATAATAAATGGAAAACTGTTGTAAGCGGTATAGCAAATTGTTGCAAACATTATGGCGAATTGTTGCAAACATTATGGCGAATTGTTGCAAACATTATAGCAAATTGTTGCAAAAATCGTGGAAAATTGTTGCAAAAATCATGGAAATTGTTGCTAACTTCGTGGAAAATTGTTGCAAACATCATGGTAAATTGTTGCAAACATCATGATAAATTGTTGCAAACATCTTGACAAATTGCAAAAAATATATATTAAAATCTTTAATAGTTATTTCGGGTCACCCACTACCGCCATTCATAAGGTTTGTTTGAATATCTTCTCGGGCGAGTGGGTGCGGCAAAAAAAAATCCCCATTGAGGAGGCTGAGAGGTTGTACGCAAACGTCACGTGTCCGCGTCCGTGGGCCTGTGTGTGTCTGTGTGCGCGTGTCGGTGTGGGTTATTGTCTTATTATTAATATTATTGTTGTGCGGCATGAACTAATAATAATGAACACGTCTCCGGCCGAGGATGAGTGAAGAAGAGTGGATGCCAAACTCGTGCATTACTTCATAACTCGTTTTTCAACATCTCAAAGTTTAATTTTATAATAAATAAAATTTGATTGACGTATACACTGGCTGTTACTTTTTCGCTAATAGCAATAAGTTGGCATAAAAAAGACAAAATTCTGTTTCTCAGTGACGTTTGGCAAGGATGTCACTAATAGTGATAAATTGATTCCTTCTACAGCGCCGTTTTCGTGGAAATATCTCCTCAAGGGTGCTATACAACTAATTTATTTAACCTACAACTTAGACAGTATTAATGTCCTAGAGTCCTATGTTAATCGCCGTGTAGACGCAAAAAGTAAAAACGATAATTTCAACTCGTACGAAATTCAATTCGTACCGCGATGAACATGCTGTGGCCTTTTTACGTGCGTTCAAAACTGTTCTGTTTTATCAGCGCGGGGAGTGCAATGTCAAAAATGCAGCAAAAACCCGCAGCAGCGGGTGTTAATCTGCTAGTTTATTACTGAGATTCATAATTAATGACAACTAAAACATATTAGCTAGTAACTAACTACTGAGACCTCTATGACTTATAATAGCTAGCGACATACAACTAAAACTTATAACTGAGACTTACCTCCATGACTTATAATAGCTAGCGACATACAACTAAAACTTATAACTGAGACTTACCTCTATGACTTATAATAGCTAACGACATACAACTAAGACTTATAACTAGTGACATAAAACTAATAAATATTTATGACCAAGTGGGTTAATTTATAGCTTAAGACTAGAGACCCATAACTAACATATATATTCACATTGATAAATACATGAATTGATTATTGCCCGTTCTATCAGTGGTAAAGGATAAAAAAGTTGGAATAGTGTAAGACATATATGGTACATGTACATATGCTACATAGGTAGTGTAAACATAATTATATATGAATTAAATGAAAAGACACATTTTTCAATTTACTTTTATTTTTGTATAGTGTTTTGGATCATCTTCAGGACTTAAAATATACTAAATAACAGGAGTGTGCATGTATCTATAGAGGTAGAAATTGGGAAAAGAGAGATTTAAAGAGGGAGACAACAATATAACATTAGAAACATACAATACAATATACATAATTATATAGACGATGGGAAAACCACGAAAGACAAAGAAGGTAACAGAACATGTAAGGTGGTGGATTGTTTGAGGGGAACGGAAATATGTCCAAAATTATAAGTTAATTTTTTTTGGTTATTTAGGGATGACTATTATTAATTTTTACTTTTTTTTTAATTTATTTCCAGGGCTTCTAAGTTATTTATGTGTAAACATAATTTCTATTATTATATTGTTGTCTCCCTGTTAATATTGTATCTGTCTTTTCCCCATTTTTACCTCTATATATTTGCACACGGTTGACACTTGTCACATGAGAACGGGTCACCTCTACGACCCGTTCTTGTGTTCAACAGCTCGGCGTGGAATGATCTGCCGGCCTCTGTGTTTCCTCAATCCCACAACATGGGTCTCTTCAAGATCCAAGTTCACTCCTTCCTATCCCCTAAAAGACCCCCCACACAGCATCCCCAAAGATGATATAGGCCTTGAGGGAAATTATTATTGTAAAAAAATAAATTAATGCACACACCTGTTATTTAATTAGTATATTTGAAGTCCTGAAGATGATTCAGTCGAATCGAAACCAGTCGACTATACAAAAACAAAAGTGGATTTTCATTTGATTCATCATGTCAATCCACAATGTCTTTGCTTATTGCAAAAAAACTAATTATACGTATCAAAACACACAATCTTAAGTTTGTGGGTAGTATAAAGGTATCCCGTCAGAAGCAGTGGAGGTCTGTTAAATGAATAAAATGTCATGCGTTTAAATAGTAAAAAAATCACTGAAGAGTTGTGTAACCTTTTTTGAAGCATCGTAATGTAATCCAGTAAATCGTAATGAGAGTCAGTGTAATCTCCAGTGGCTAATCCTTGGTACAGTTGGTTGGCTGGTTGGTTGAGTGGCGATGTTTTTTTACCTTTCCCCCCTCCCTCCCCTGCCCCGCGCACAACTTCCCGTGTAGTCCGCGGCCGAGAGAGTTTCTCATGCTGGCGTACAACGCACATGTGCCGCTTAAGACGGCTAACCCGAAATGACCACACTGCTCAAGAAATGCCCGCTACAAGGACGACCAACGCAACATTGAAATGTCCTCGCATTTAGTCTGAGAACAGAAACTGATTATGAAAACTTTAAAATTAATTTAAAAAACAACTTTTTTTAGACAATCAGCAAAAAACATATAAAGTTGACCTTGTTTTTAATTTTTATTATTAATCGTATAAGTTTTCGTGAGATCAGCGTTTATTGTAGTGTAAAAATTGATTAAGTGAGACGCTTCAGAAAGTAGATGGTTATTTTTTATAATAATACCATAAAAACATCTAAGAAATCTCTGAATGAAAATGAAATATATTTTAAAAGATAGTCAAAATGTAATATTTGGAATATGCATAGCAAAATAACTAAATGTTTCCAAACAATGGGCAGAAAAATATAAGTAGGTACTAAATAATGTTAACATAACCCCACGCTTACTTACCCTATAAGCACACAAATATGTAGGTATTTTATAATTGCTTTAAAATATTTAGTAGTTTACCGAAAAAAAATTGCTACCTTTCTTACAATAACTTCTATTATTATGTACGCATTTAAAAATACATAGTTTTTCTTTACCATTTCATATTGACATATTTAATAGGTACATTTATGTATTTGAAAAACTTCATCATAAAACGGTCGGAAATCTAAAATGATATTAGCGCCATTTGTGTGAAAAATCACCACAAGGACGTTGTAAAAATATTACTTCCTAGACTATCATCTAATTATTATTTTTATTTCTTTTTTATTTAATATTAATACATACAAAATATTTAATAGTACATATATATCTTAATAGCTAATTACAAAAAAGTATTAATTTATTTAACAAAAAGTGCCCAACTCAATAGAGAAAGATTTCTCGTGTTTGAGTTGGGGAGCAGCGCCATCTAGCGACAGTAATGGTAAATATAGAAATAAAAGTACATCAAGAATGTAATACAGATAAAGTTTGTGTTATTGTACACTATAGTTACTACAAAATAGAAGACTAAAAGTACATGATACTAGAAATGCAACATATATACATATACCTGACAAGTCACTTCACAAAAATACAGTTATATTGGAAAGTACATTGCATGATTTTGCAGAAGTTTTCTTATTTACTATTAGAAGATGATGGCAAAAGACGGGTTGATATTTATTTAAATAATAATATTTATTTATTCGAAACACATTATTTAACAACAAAATTTAAGAAAGCTTTGATTGCCCAACTAGGAACAAATCCCGTTTTAGGACAGTGAAATTGACAAGTTTAGTTCATATTAAGCGCCATTATACAAAAATAGAAGGAAAAAAGCTAGTATTGACAAAGTACGGTAATATAATATTTCTAGAAAAAGGGATAATAATTAAGTATAAAAAAAGTGAAGAATAGTATAGAAAAAAAAACAAATGAGTATACGAGATAATTTGAGTATAGTATAATAATTAATATAGAATAAAAGTTAAGTTCAAAGAGATAATAAAAAAATTAAAGAATAATCGTTTACGTATACCAGATCATTTGAGAATAGTATAATAGTTAAGTACTTATGAAGAGATGAGAAAAAACAAATATTATAGAGTAAACAATAGAAATAATATTAAAGCATAGAAATAAGTTTTTTTTTTTTAAATTAAAGAACGTCCCCAAATTAAACACAAAAATGACGAATATTTATTTAAAAATTAAAAGCGACTTGAAAGTAATATTGGTCTGTTTGGTTGGAGGAGGGTTAAGATCTTTGTTTGCAACTTTATGAATGTATCAACACTTGTGTAGGTATTTGCAGGAAATGATCTCGTCTCGCTGGAAGTAGGTCCCGCCAGTCACACTTGTATGGGAGATGGAGATGACTTAATGAACTGGGACTGGGAACACAGACTTATGAATGAATTTACCACCTCAAATGTGAACCTCAATAAATTCTCCACCATTGTATGCAGAACCACACTAATAGTGAGATATTATTTTATTATTAAATTGAAATTAACGTTTTAATGCTTAACTCTGTGATAGTAATATTATTAAAGTAGTATTAATAATATTCAAACATGGCTGTGGTTTAACCAAAAGTGCTTGAAGTGTAATGTGATTCCGAAGTACGTCCAGATCTCCATCAAAAGTACATCTACTGCAGCCATAGCCACTGTGTTGAGGGCACAGATGACATGGCTGAAAGAAGAAACAAAGGAGTGCTTTCGGAAACGGGACACGTTGCTTGCCTACATAAAGGTTATCCACTCTGAATTAATTTAAAAAACCCGTCCAAATTAGAATGGGGCGGGAAGTAGATAAAATCATATAAATAAGTCGTCACAACGTGTATTAACCGCAGTTTGGAAATGGCCTTGAACGCCGAAACAGCTGTCACAATAATAAACAACTAAAAATACTTGCAGAACTTAATAATAACACTTTTAAATTTATTTACATTAAATTTAAAAAAAAAAATTAAATGGAATTCGAATTAAACACAAAAACAAGTAATAATCAAAATATCTTGGGCGGATGTGGTAGGCAACCAATTTAGAAGTTCTTTATAGAATGACCAAACATTGTGAAAATGTACTAGATATAAAAAGAAGAAAGAGCTTCTTGGAAGTATTTGGAGGAACGACAAATAAAATATTGCAAAAAGACACCGCACTTCGTGGCTTGGAAATCTATTTGACTGGTACTGATGCTGCAACATTCATCTTCATATTTGTTCAATATTCTAATTTAATATGGCTGTTCTTAGTTTGCAAGCTGAATAAAAACAAATAAAAGGAATTACGTGGTAGTTGTCAGCCAGAACGTGAAACATAGAAACACCGAAGATGTAAAGGTTAACCGCGCGTGGAGCTTTCCGAAATAAATTATAATTGGAGAAATAAGAAACCAAAATAAACCGCGGCAATGAAACTGTTTATTATTTCTTTGAATAAAGAAAATCAAAAGAAATGTGTTTGAGTAATTGTGTGAAATGTTGGCAAAAACCGTTTTGGTTTGCAGACAGATTTAATCGTTAAATGGCTTCTAAACGGAAGAACAAAACGAAGCCGGCATTTACGAGAGCCATAAAACAAAGAAAAGAACACCTCCCTATCACATGAGGATCTAATGCAAATTGTGATTCTGCCTCTACTCGTAATTCCCGATATCGCGTAATAAACCCTGCTGTAACTCGTCTAACTGGAGTACGAGTCAGCACTTACTCGCGCCGACAAAGGCGTTCATCCTCCGATAACCTGTAATTACCGTCTTCGCGTAGGAATGCCTGCTTTCTTATGCAAACATTAAAAGTTATTGGGTACTTACCTGGGCTGGGACATTACCTTACCGGAAGAAACCTTGTACCTCACACGATGAAGCCTATCGAAAGGTATCTCCATAGAATGCAAGCTCCTATGAGAGCGTATTACGAGAAACTACGAAAGGACGAGCGAAGTGAGATTACCTGTCCACCAATGAGATCTGATACCAACCAGCATGAGGCATGGAACCAGCAGAGGAAGGACGAATATAGACTGAATGGAGTAGAAATGAGACGTGAGTCTGTGGGCGGTAAAACAGTGAAAAGCCGTATGCAGAATGGGATGTTAATTAGACCAAAGATAAGGCAGAGGACGCTTAGATAGTTTGGATGTATGACGCGGAAGCGAATGAAAGAAAAAGTCGGGAAAGTCCTAGAAAGACACGATCAATTGAATCAGACACATGAGTCATATCATGTGAAGTGTCGGTATAACAGAAAAGTGTGATACCGAGTGAAATAGGGAGCTTACGCCAAAACAGGGTTATTTAACGTACCATCCTCTTGGGTCTAGTGAAGCAACTCCTGCTCTAACATAAAACAATGATATCCAATTTAAAGCTCTTTCCGAAGTGATAAATTTAAAGAAAATTCCAGTTCTCCTATGCGTGCATTGCGCGCAAGACGGAGGAGGAAGCAGCTCACAACTCACTGCTCACTGCCCACACTCTGCAGGGGTAATGGCTGGATCAAGTAAACCAGATATTCTCGTTTCACTGTGTCAAGGGCTCTCGATGCGGTCAAACTGCACAGGGGAACGCGGAGGGAGATGGCGGATAGCATTGCAGATAGGAGATAACGCGAGTCGGGGCTTCGAACACTCGGATACTCGGACAGCTGCAGCTGCGAACTGGCTTTAGTAATACTCTGTGCTTCACTGCCTTCCACGGAATGGATGTTCTATTTATTTATTGGTATGACATAGGTATTGCTCCATAATAATAATAATTAAGAAGACTATAGGAAATTGTGACATCCTTGTGATGCGCATTTGAAGTGAAATAACACAAAACTGCACTATATAAATGATTTTTATTATTATTTTTATAATTATTATTATTATTATACCGATTAATGAGTAAGTACTTTTTAGCAAAGAAAACTGAGCGAGAACCACAACCCAGTAAAATAAAATAAAAAAACTAACGTAAAACTTTGTGAAGGATTAGAGGTACTCTCTCTCTCTCTAAATCCTGTATTTTTTGAGTGAGCGAAACTCAAAGACAACAAATAAATTAAAGATTTGTAAAACTTCTGATTATTTATTACACTATAGGTGCAGGTAATTTAGATGGTTTTCATTAGAAGCTAAAATGAATACGTCAAATGGATTGTATTTTTTGCCTGACTGGCAAAAACCATATGGATGTCACTTTGACAGTCTTTGAATTCAATAAAGTAACTATTAACATACATTATCTTTTCCGGTAATTTATTAAAGAATTTTATTCCTAGGTATTCATAGTTTTGCTGCCTCAAAGTTTTTGTACTAATTGAAATCGGTAACATATCTTTTTGCCTGAGATTTTTATTGTTTCTGAATGGTTTAGTTAAAATATCTTCTTTGTATATTTGTAATTCTTTATATATTTGTAATTTGTAATTCTTTATTTATTTGTAATTCTTTATATATATTTGTAATTCTTTATATATTTGTAATTATTTATATATTTGTAATTCTTTATATATTTGTAATTCTTTATATATTTGTAATTCTTTATATGTTTGTATTGTTTCTTTATATACCATAGCAAAGCAAGTAGACAAGCTAAATATACCTAAGCGTAATACTACGACAAAGAAGCTCTGAATTTTTAGCTGTAAAATTATACAACAAACTCCCACTTAGTATCAAACAAAATAATTCAATCAATAATTGCATCAAGTCTAGCAAAACTTGACTCAAGGAATTAACAGAAGAAGAACTGACTAGTATTCTTAAAACAACGTCATAGGAATTACTGGAAATACCCTACCCAAATCGCTGAAACCCCTTTATTCAAAACCTAGTTCGCCTCAGCACAGGATCTCCTCAGTGAGGAAGAAGTATGAAAAAAATTCTATAATACATATGTATTTTTTTATATTTATACCTTACCTTAAAATGTCAAAATTATATATTTTTAATAAAAAATAAATAAAAATTTGGTGGTATAGGAACAGGGTATTTAATTTTCTTACTTTTCGAGTATTTATATATTTATTTTAAACATATATAGAGCTTTTCGATAATTTAACGTTCTCATTTCTTGTCGACGTGAAATCAGTCAGGTAAACGCTAAACGTCTCGTGCCTCGTGCCCCGAGCTGGCTGGTCGCTGGCCGCTGGTTGCTGGCCCGATCACCTGTCATCTTCTCTGGCCGTACACCTGCATCGGATTAAATCAGTGAAGCACAACCTTTTTACCGAAGGGCCGATTTATCCGTTTCAATATGTTAGCGGGCCGCCGGGGATAGGGTACCCACAACTTAACATAGTTAATATATCTATCATAATCCAAAAATTCAACGAAGCACCTAACTAAAATATCGCAAAAAATTTACATCTCCGCGGACAAGATAATAAATGCTCTCGATTTTTATTAATCTGATATTTTAAACACACTTACACTAACTAACCATCACGCCGTTGCCCCGAAGGGGTAGGCAGAGAGGACGAACCGTCAAACAACTCGATCTCGGCATACATGCTTCATTAGCATTCACACATCTTCTCATACATTCTCTTCTGGTATTCCGACTTCTGACATGGCCCAACTACAATAACCGTAACAAAAATCCTCAATGGAGTGCTGATATCACTCCCGATGTATGGCAGTGAAGCATGGAGGTGGCAGAGGAAGGATGAAAGTAGACTGAATGCTGTATGTATGATAGTGTGAAAAATGTTGAGATTCGTAAAGCCAGTGTAAGCGTAATGAGTAAGATTAAGAAAGAGACGATTCGATGGTTTGGCAATCAAGAGCGAATGAATGAAGAAAGGAGTGTAAGGAGAATATATAACGCGAATATGAATGGAAGAAGAAGCCGGGGACGCACGAGGAAGACAAGGCACGATCAAGTGAATCAAATACTTGAGTCGGGCCATGTCAGAAGTCGGAATAACAGAGGAGAATGTATGAATGCGAATGAAACAAGAAGTGCATACCAAGATCGGGTTGTTTAGCGGTTCAACCTCTCTACCTGCTCCTACAGGGAAACTGTGTGATGGTTAGTTAATATTTAGGGATTTTCTAATTTCAAGGGCTTCTAAATTATCTATTTTATTGTTTTTTTTTTTTTTAGCAAAGAGGGCCGCACGAAATGGGCTCCTAAGCCGCAGGTTGTGCATCAATGGATTAAATGCTCAATTAAACTCAGGTTATCCGTCTGGCTCTTGTTCTGGGGTTCACGACGTCCCGCGGGCCGTTTAGAATTGAGCACACCGGCGAAAGCGCGCCAAACCTCCCCTAAGTCCATTATAAAACCCTTCCTACCCACTACTTGAAAATGGTAACTTTGCAGTCGAGCAAAAGACATTAAATTTATTTTGTTATTAAGATATCAAAATATATTAAGGTGGTTTTCTTTAAACGTAATTTGATTTTGAATTTACGATATAAAGGGAGACATTTGGGAAAACCTATGTTACTAATGCACGAAACGTCATTCTCAAGACTCCTGGCATTCACGGACTTTGAAAATCAATAAAATGTTACATTAAGCAGTATCAGGACAGCGTGTTTTTGAATATCTGACTTTACCAGACAAGAGTCCTGACTGCTCTCAATCGATTGGATTCAGTGAGACTAGGGTATGACAATTTGGGTATGTTGCGAGGCCGAAGGTAGTAGGGAGGGGAAGGAGGTGGATAAGAGGAAGATCGGAAAGTACCTGGCTATTCAGATGTGATTACCAAATATGGCTAAAGTCATTTCAAGCAACGTCCCGATTCCGAATGGTGGTCTTTTGCCAGGGCGATGTTGAAATATACTATACATTATTTTAAAGGAATATATTGGTGAGAGAACGCAAAATAATGAATATATCGTATTGTAAAATTTTTGTGTACAGTGCCAGGAAAAATTTCTCCCTCTTCCTGTGTCAACTGTGGTTAGAGGTGCATAAATGTGGAGATAGTCTTCTCTACCTAGTGAGCGGGCTGCCTATTGCTACTGTAGGGCTTTAGTAACACAATCAAATAAATTTTATTTGATTCTCGACCCATTTAAGCTTTTGATTAAACTTTTATTGGTAGTAAGGCCAGGTAAGGTCGTAAGCATAATAGCGTGACGGGTGATTAAAATTTGAACGAACGTTTAACGTTTCACGTGTCAAAATTTGAAAATGGCGCGACCGTCGATTTGATCGTCTGTCAAATGTGACGGGGTTTGAAACATCCCGGCCTAGGATAGTTTATTACAGGAAAGTAGTAAATAATTTAACTTTATCACTTGGTTAGGGGAAATAGAGCGGCAGTTAAATGTCTAATTTTGACGTAAAAAGTGGTCAAAACCACTGTTGTTTGGGGAATACGAGTTCCAGTTGTGGGAACCAGGAAACAGATATATCAAGATGTCAAATCTAGGAAGGGACAGGCAGCGAGGGTTGTTTGAAAGAGAGATATCTCATTTATTTATTTGTCAATTTACAATAATTTGATAATGTTTCAAAGGCTCAAATGGCTGACATGCAACAAGTAATGCTACAAGAAAACTAGAACTTAATAATTATATTGAAAAACGGTTTTAATATTCAACGACCAGCACTTAAAAAATGGCCCTAAACATCACTTTGCAGGTAATACCATAAATGCAAACTGTGTAAATTCTACACGGCCAGTTAGGAAAATTTATAAAGTCTTGAAAGACAAAAATCCTCATACTGTAATCTTTAAAATCGATGAAATACTCGTATGTCCCAAAATGTCCAGTTTGAATACCAGTGAAAGCAATTTTAAACGTTTTATCTAAAATTGCAGTACGTATTTCATATAGAATATAAGGGATTACAGTTACTACAGGTTGAAAAGATTATTGTCTTTTGAAACCTTATATATTTTACTAATTAACCGTATAGAATTAATGGAAAAAAGTAGTATTTTTGGGTGCTGACAATGAAAAAGAAATTTAAATTCATTTAGCGTAATAGTAAAAAATCGGATGAGTTAAGGGTAACGTTAGAGAGAAAAATAAAATATACTCGTACGCCTATGAAAGAACAGACATTTCAGATCTCAATCTCAAAAGCGCCATTGAAGTGATTTTCCTACGAAAACGTCTCTACAGATCCATATATTATTATTAGTTACTGCAATGCAAGAGAACAAGCTTTAAGATGAACCTTTTCTTAATGATAATAATATTTGGATGATTCGTATAGCGCCTAATATGTACAAACAGATACAGAAAAACGTACTCACTTGGCTGGCAGGTTGCTTCAGATGGACACAGTTTTATTAGAAAATGAAAGGTTAGAGAAAATACAATTTTTACAGTTGCTATTTTATCCTCCTTTTATATTGATATTGTTACATTTATTAGAAGATTGGTGGCACAAGAAGAGTTGATATTTATTTGAAATATTTATAATTTTTAGGACAGAAGTTTTTAATGGATATTAACTTTTTTTAATACATTTAGTTATTTACAGTGTTGCTGGCTGTGAACGCATTTGTGCCCCGATGTGTGATTTTTTTTTACTTATTCTATAAGTGACTTTAGGTAAGCACTAACCGGCTAGCCGAGCTAAGCAATTTATACGTGCATTTGTTCCATATATGGATATGATTGTCTGAAAAGTTTCTTGTTGTTTTGTTTCTGCTAAACTATCACAGTACCCAGCTACACAGTTATTTAGACCTCTATACACCAGATAACATTATTATTAACATTAAATTCGTAAAACAAAAACAAAAAATATTAATGTTTACACATACATGTGTTGTTGCCGGTGTGCGATACGTGTCATTATGCATTGCGACATTGTTACGCTGTTCGGTGAACTATGCATGCAAATACGAGCCCCAGCAGTATTTTTCTCAATTTTTCCGAGAATCGGGGTTTTCCATCGAAGCGTTGAAACGTCACAAACGTAGTACACAAACGCGTTACGCGGTCTGCCTCGTATACTCGTATCTGGCACAATATTTATATCGCGCAGTTTTCCAAGAAAGAAATTTCGGCAAACGATCGACTTTTCGAGCACGTTGAGAGTTGCATGTTGTTTGTCGATTATTGACCCACTGGATTCGTGAGAAATGGACTACGAATTAATAGTGATTGGAAAATCAACTGCATACACAATGTTTACGTTTACTGAGTACTGCCTTCCCCGAGAGTTAGAGCTAGAAACTACAGCTAATGTTACGTATACATTTTTCTTTCATAAAATACATATTTCATCAATTTATTAGAGATATTTACCAATGTAAACGTGCACTGTTTGAAAGGAAGAGAGAATATAGTCGAGTAAAGAAAGCAGGAAAGGCGATAAAGGCCCGCCTTATTATCATTAGGTAATAATGCATTTGCATGAAATCCTGGAAAAACTATGTCCTTAATGTCATGATGAAAATCTGCTTCATAGTTTCTCAAAGTCATCATACAAAACGCGTTGAAATAATGTATTCAATCGGAGATTAAAAAGGGAGAAAAAAATTCCCTCATCTATTAAATACTATGTTGGTCTATTCCATAAATATATTTTTTTCCCTAAATCTAAAAGAATTTCATCATATCACCGCACCAGAGAATAGCGATCTAGCAACATGATACAATTTGGCGATTCATTAAAGCGTCTGTGGCTAATATAATATGAATGACTATAATATCGTAGGTTAAAAAAAATCGTTTTTATATTAACTTATTTTAATAAGAACTTAAAACACGATGATAACAGAAAATATCTGTTGATCTTTGAAAAATACTATTCCGTACATATTTGGTGTTAACAAATCCCATAGTCGCTGCGCACCCGGGCAGCTAACAGATTTCTAAGGGTTGCACGACTATGTTTTATATAATTTTTTCTTACAATAGAAAGTTTTAAAAGTGCTGAATTCATAACGCACGTAAGGGATTAAAAAAACTTCACACTTGGGCAGCATTAATACGGACGGATGGATTATAATTATAATACAAATTTGCTTAATTATCTTACCTTTTTTATGGGAGTTCATTGCACAAACGCACCTGTCATGTTATGCAGGTTGAGTTGTTTCTTACTAGACAGTGCAGAATGCCCCATAGATAGCCAATATCCAATAGGAAAGAACACCAGAAGAAGAAGACTATACAGACAAACACTCGGAGTACAAATCTCGGTTATGCCTATAACCCTTTTCTCGTGTGATTACATTTTAATAATCCCATTTAACGTTCGGTTTTAGCATGATGTATCATATGGACAGACATTAAAAGTTACCGCATCAAAATGTAGTCTATTAGAAGGGTCCTATTCTGACAGGCAATGAAGGGCCAGGGCAGATATGCATAGGAAAGGGCGCCTAGTTACCATTTACCACAACGAGTTTTATTAAGCCATGCGGGTTCATTGATTCGATGGGCATTAACACTGCATGCTTTGTATATTCTCTACAGGCTACCATAATTCGCTTGACCGTGAAATATCGACAACTAACTACAACACAGCATAAACTATAAACATATGCATGCTTCCATTACGCTTTTCACTTCTACCCTACTATTTCCAAAAGCATTTTCGTGTCGCGGTTATCGTTAGCATGCCGAACGAAGAATTAAATATTGTATGGATATTAACAGAAGCTTACCTAATCATTTGTAAATATGTACAGGGAGCACTGGTGGGGCTACCTGTGCTTCGTTTATCTGTGGAAAAAATAAAAATAAACCATTACTAAATGCAAAATACGTACACAAATAATCATAGTAAAATCATTGAAAGTTTCGACAAATTCGGCAATTTTCAGCAGCACAACAGAATCCCAACTGCCAGAAGCTAGCACCCGCAATTTTAGAAATTTTGTTGAGCCCAAGCAATTGGAATTGGAAGGGAAAAAAGGCGGAGAAGGATGTTTGTGAAGTATCTGACTTATCTCTTAATACAGCTAAAATCATGCTGAAACCTCCAGCAATGTTCCGATTCTGAATAAATTGTAGTCACTCACTAAGGCAATATTGAGAATATCTTCGATTATGGAGCAGTATTACAGATATCTTTTCAATTACTTGGTAAAGGCGTTTAGGCTGAAGGTTCTTCTTTTAACAAAAAAGCAAATCTCCCCAAAAACCATACGTGCACGAATTTTACAGACATTTTAAAATTAATGTTCACGGTATACCCCCGGGTCACAGTTTGGGTCCAGTTCAATATGTGATTTGGTCCTAGCGGTAATTTTGTAGTACTTTCCACGTCCATTCATAATGTAATGAAGATAAAGCACACTAGTACAACAATATTTAAGCCGTTTGTCGGTGTTATTGTTGACATTTACAAAAAAACAAGCCGAGAGATATCACGACACATTGTTGGATAATGATAGGGCCAGTCGTGGCCGCTGTTCCCATATTCATTATCAGGCCAAGACCCGAGACTGTCAACTGAACTGTCGACTTGTGCTTACGAACATTAAGATGGGCAGGGCTGCCTGGGAAGGCTTTGACGAGGAGCGACCAGAAGTAGTCAGAAAGAACGAGAAAAAAATGTGACAAAATACTGGTTTAGCACGAGTTATATCACAAATTCGCTGCTTCTTCATAACGTTTTAATTTAAACATTTTATAAACAAATGGAAAACATAATTTTTTTCCGAGGTCGCAAATAGACATTATGATAGTATTGCAACCTTTCGAAAAAGTGCTAAAAATGGATTAGTTTAATTTGCACATCAGCAAAGTAAAAGGTAGTTTGGATATCAAGAGATATTAGTTATTATTAACTAGCTGATGTGTACCCAGCCTTGATCAGGATTATTATTTTTTTTAAATAAAGCTATGAAGTTGTGAATTCTTGTTTGTCGTTTGGGTGCCATAATTGATTTGACAACGAACGTAACTATCTATAAATAATGAAACATTCATTTGAAAATTTTATTTCATTCCAAAAATTTATTTTTTCAAAACATATCTGAATAATAAAGTTCTTAAGTAGGTACTTACTTGTCTTTTCTATTTTGAAAATATTCTACCCAAAAAAAACCTTGTTCTTTTAAATATGTAATCTGTGGCTAACCAGAGTCGTATTTTTCATACTAATTTTAAAACGTTATAGCAACAGCTTTACAGATTGGATTTCATTAAAACTACTCTCTGAACCTTCCGGAAATTATTCAGAGCAAACTGTGCTATTTTCAGCCAAACCGTTGAGTAATTTTCGAGAAAATCGAGGACAGACAGACAGACAAACATGTTTGTATATATAGATAGATTGGCTCTACGCCTGGCAATTTTCGAAGACTGTGTTTACAATTAATCTACAGTTGATAAACTGATATAAAAATACACGTACCTAATAGGCACGAGTGGTCGGGTGATGAGTTATTGCTGAAGATTGTACCTTTATCTAGAACTAAATTAAAACTAACGTATTTATTTTCACACTGAGAATAAGCATTTGTAAGCCTAATCTTTTGAGAACATGCCGATGTTTAACACTATCCGGCTGAATTAGAAAGAGTGATTATTTATGTACATTTAGGGGCCAGGTGACAGCCCTGGGGAACGCCAAGTGATTTATTGCTTCCCTTTGGCCTATATGAGGGCCCTTGCGCAACAACACTGATAGACCAAGCCACAATGCTCCTTGTACTGGGCGGAATTTAAACTCTGGTTAAATTTAGAATAAGTCTAATTGAATCAGCTGCGCATTAGAAGCCTGAAACTACCAGCAACAAACATTACAGGGCGGGTAATGAAGAAGGCATAGACAAAAAAACGAATATCGAAGTATTCATTGATGATCTTTAATAATATGATGAATTTTGTAAATGGCCCAACATGGATGGGAGCATATTATCAAAATAGAGAGAGAGAGAGAGAGAAAGAGAGCGTTCCGTGCGAGATAAGTTGTAAAGCCTCCTTGATGTGATTTTCTCACAAAAACGACGCTATAAAAGTAATCCGTTTATTATAATTACAAATGAGAAACTGCCAGCATTCCTTGAATTCTATAAACAAACGATGAATGAAAAACCGGCCAGTTTGAACCAGGCGTACAAAGCTCGCCATGCTCCAACACTG
Organism: Halesus radiatus; assembly: GCA_022606495.2. NCBI lineage: Eukaryota > Metazoa > Arthropoda > Insecta > Trichoptera > Limnephilidae > Halesus > Halesus radiatus. The sequence goes on from JAHDVE020002897.1 coordinate 115,643, forward strand.
TACTGTGATTATTTGACAATAAAACCTATCCATAAGATTACAGATTTTATAATACGAAACGGATTACACGCCGCCCAGGGAACATGTGTACTTAAAAGACATATATAATTACACGTTATTTATGTATCCGTTGTCGGGCACTATCAAAGAATAAAACCGAGACTTCTGTAGAAGATGAAGACATTCCATTGATGACAGTATTAGTTTTATCAGTTGCTATACAAATTTTCTCGTTAGTTAGTGAATTCTCGATGTTTGCTCCTAATTGTATACTTATAATATACATTGTTACGTAGCTGAAGTGTTGTAATACGATATCATCTCTACATTGCCATTGCGTGTCGCGAGCAAACGCGTTGATTCGGTTTTGATTACAAACATTGCATCTTGCTCGCCTATTAATACGGAGATTAATGTGCCATAATTAATTGTTCAGATGCAAATAGTAATATTGTCGGTGAGCATTGTCTGATGTCTGCTGTCGGGGAGGCCTCCCAGAAGGCAGTGTGACAGGGACAGATTAACTAAAAGGAGAAATGCAACGACCATTTGAACACGAGGTGTTGATTCCAGCAAATATGATAAGCTTACATAAGTGTATGTTCATACACCCAGTGCATGTGAAAGCAACAGTGTCCGAATCCATGAAGTTACATCACTTCATCAACAGAAGCCTGACTCCTACAGCTGTTGTAGGCTTTTGATTAACTTAACAAATGTGTGTAATTATTTCCACAAACTGTTTTACAAGAACTAGACGCTCACAAGACGAGTCAGAAAAAGACGAAATGAAATATGATGAAGCATTCATCGAGGGTGCGCGAAGAATAATATCTTTCACATTGGTGCACTGGATCTTTCTGCAATTGACCGAAGAATTCGCTCTAAATATAGATCCTAGCAAAGTGGCAATTGCATCGCTAAGTGACGAATTGCAATGGGAGAGGAGAATGATTGTCGGGCTGAATGAATACCGACGTGAATCATCTCATTCAAATTCCTTTGTGGCATTCTGTCATCCAGCTATTAATATGTTTTATTCAAAGACCTGGACAAAAGCAAAAGCTAAAAAGGATGGTCTGGTATACAGCCATAAGAAGAAGAAGAAGCCGGTTAGTGATTAATAATAAAATACTCATTCGTAAGCTTCAATATGACTAATAATCGGTAAAAATTAAAAAGCTCTACGTATAAGAGCCATATCGTTGTTAAAATATTGTGTAAACATTGCTACGAAATTCTTCACCTATCAATCTCGTATGTAATCAAATGTACACGTTATATCGTATCGTCACATTTTTAAACAGTGCCAGGGAACATTTCACCTTCTTGCGCCAACTGTGAAGACCAAAAGAAGCGTGAAGTAATATAATATGTCATCAAAATCCCTATTGCGCCACCAACCAACCAAACCAACTTTGATAACGTTCTTACCCCTTTCGTACGATAAAATTTTAATAAAAAAATATTTAAAAAATTACTTACGTATACATATTTGAAAATGCATAGATTTCAGAAAATTTTCGTCTCAATAGAGATATAGAGGGACTAAAACATGCGGTTTTCGGTTATCAATATTTCCGGCATAACTAGCTTTGTGAGTTATTTGTTTCATTAGATTTTAGCTACTCGTTCAGACGGTAGATCTTTTTTATGTTTTGAAAGGTGATTAGTTTTTAAGGTATGTTTTTTATTGCTATTTTTTTAAAATAATAACACATTATATATATTTTTAATACAATGCATGATTTGTCATTTTATGCGATATTCTTTCGGAGGAAAATAGCAATAACATAAATAAAACACCAAAAAATATCAAATAACTACACCAATGTGTTACCAAGCATCAAGTATGTTCTGCCACTGCCAGTTTTAATTCAAGTCTGAGGGAGAAAATTTAAGTAAAACTGTTTTCATGACACCTATTGAATATTTTAACATGTTGAATAAAGTGGTTTTCACATCTTGGCCGCGATGTGTATAAGATAATTAATTCCAAATTGCATTCCGCATCCCTCGTGTTAGTTTTTAAAGCGCCCTTTAATGAATCGTTGAGAAATCGGGATTCAACACTGTTTACAGCAAAATTGGCTGTGATCCATTAGGGACGCCGAGCATTTAAAATCGTTTTCTTTATTTGTTATTGGCCAAGACAGTAGTTAAGGTTCCAAAAATGGGCGCATTATAAGGGCCGATGGGTATTCAAAAGCGCCGGCCGATACACTGAGCGAGGCGTTCCAGGAAAGTGGGTTTGGAATTTCAAGTTATCTCCATAAGAGGAGATCTCTCACGCCGGCGGCTGCGTCCCTACACCTAGCTGCGCTGGTGCTGGTGCCCGCTGCCCGCTGCCCGCTGCCCGCTCCGCCTGTGAATGTGGATGTGCTGGGATAGTTGATAGTTGGTTTGGGATGGGGTCTGGCCCGCATTGGAATCCCTACATAATTGGATGGTGCAGTACATTCGATCTGAGGAGAAGCGACGATAAAGTTATTTAAGAAGGGACATTACACGACAAATCAAATAACGCCGAAGAGAGCGTAATTCAAAAAGGTTAAGTGATGAAATTGAGATTAAAAGCATAGATCTTAGTAAAATTTAACACCGTGTTTGGAAAAACATGACTTATTCACATACACATTTGGGTTATTAACTGTAACGAATCATTTGAACTGGGAACACTTGCTGAAGTATAATATATATGTATTCCAAATTAATATAGTATGGTAGTACAGACAGCCCTGATTAAAAAATTAGCCTCATTGAATTTTATATACCTACGAGAACAACTCGTTCCAAAATCCTGTTTAAATGTCACAATACCAGGACTGAGCATTACAAACACTCGCCTGTACCTAGATTAAACGAAGTTAGTAATAGATACGCAGATGTAGCGCATCTATTTAACTGCACGGAACGTAAACGACAAGAAGGCTATACTATCATATCTTTTCAATCAGTATTAATTTTACCTAAGTTTACTATATGTTTTATATGCATTCGTATCTTTTACTTTAATATCATTCATGAACTTTTATTTTTTATACTCTCTCATGTCCATTGTACGACCTAATGCAATATTAATAGTCACATTTTTAAATTATTTGTGCTGTATTCTTATGCTTATAGTTAACTGTGATATGCAATTATGGTTTATGGTACATTTATACCGATGATATGAAATAAATAAATAATAATACCCTTCTACACTCGACTATTTAAAAATATTGTTAAGCACTTTTAAGGTAATATTTGTACTTTTCATTCGGAATACGTATTTTTTACTAATTCTCCAAGCTTTGATAAATAACCAACCGGTGCACAGTGCACAGGTATTGTTTTTAAATAAATGATTCGAGTGATTTCAGGGGCCATACGATTAGAAAACGAATTAAGTTATTTCCCCCAATTAATCTCGTAATTAGAAAGGAAAGCGATCCGATTAAAAATCGATTTTCAAGATTCGCTTTCGATGACCACTGCACCTTTTGCACGAAAATATTGCGTAAAGAGATACCGTCCAGTTCATGTACCGTTCATCAGTAGAAAATCGATGAATCGGCGAATGAACTCGAATGCTTGATGAACCATTCAATGAAGTCAGCGTAGGATGAAAAGGTTGGAATTACGCAAATTAGACAACACGCAGGAGATGATGCGTGAGGCCAGCATTTACACAAGATTAATAATAATTTGTTGCAAGCGAACGGAGAGTTTTTACATCACAAGTTCATCGACTCTGCTGCGAAATGGTGTTTTCTCCTTCTGGCATCATGGGTCTCTTCAATGCATAGGTTCAAACCTCCCTTTCCTTAAAAAGGCCTTCCACACTCATACACTATACCTTTGAGCAGTGTGAAGCACTAATGTTCTTTAAAGTGTTGAAAACTTACATTTTAAACCGTATTCATGTATTCTGATCGGATCTGATGATGTTGAATTGCATATTGAATATGTTTTGAGGTGTATTTGTGTTAGATCGTTAGCACTGAAGAACTGTACCGGTAACAAGTGGATAGTGGCGTTCGCCAAGGTTCACACGTGTGCCCGCTGTATTTAAACAAACGGTTAAATTATGCGTATTGTGCCACCTACCGCCATGTGACGGCCTCATTGTCGACTCCAATACACACCCATTAACAATACCCGGGGAAATATGAATTAAACATATTATATTTATGCAGATATACGATACAGTTTTGTTTGATGCGAGGCGCGTTTGAATTTGTAATTTGAAATAAAATATTCGCCGAGAACAAGAAAAGCTCGTGAAATGCGAAGAATGTAACCTTTCTCTTTTAGTATCAAGCAGACCTTGCAAATTATTGCCCTGCAGGTTTCGCATTACGGCGCCTAATACAGCCACCAATCTTAACTCTTCACTGCATTAGACTGAAGTCGGCAAATAATAAAGTGTAAACAAAACTGTTTTATTTTATGCATGTTCACATTAACTGCTTTGGAAAGAATGGCGACCGTTGGCGACATTATTTTTACGCTGACATTGACTATAAAAAGACGCCAGGAGCTTTTTCTTCTCAATTTTGTCTTTTTAATCAAAACAAATATTCAGTTAAAGAGTTTGATACAGGTTCTTGCATTGTACCGAACTAGGCGAATGCCCGTGTTGGTCAGTGGTTAATAATAATGCTTGTTCTCTCCAGACATCGAACCGCTGTATTTGAGGGTAGTTAGAGATATTCCTCAACAAAACTTTGGAATGAAATATCGCTGCAGTGCTTCAAGAAGTTCTGCAGCGAATGGTTGCTGACTGTACAGTCGTGTTCGTGATTTTGTAAAAAAATGTTTTAAATTTTTATTTTGTGTTGAGATTTTTATTATTTTATGAGTTACTTCGCTTAATTTTTGTAGGGACTGCTGAAAACCAGCTGCACTCCGGGGTCCGGAATGTACTCGTATAACTAAGCAGTGATCTTTTTGTCAATTACTAAAAGTAAATTATAAGTTAAATTAAAATATGTGAAATAACACAATAATTCGTGATCATAGGAGTAATTTAAAGTTTCGGTAAATTGTTTTCTAGTCCCACTAATTAAATCTTTACCCCGTGGACTTTTTGGTGCGGTCACGCAAAGCAAGCAAAATCCCGTTGGTTCGGCGCGTCAGTGCGGCCCTGGGTAAGATTTCATGGGAAATGGAAAGGAATGTCACCAAGTTAAAAATAATAACGCAAGTAAACAACTGCCGGGAGTGCAGAAGTGTGCAGTGGACAACGTGCGCCTGGGAGTGTGTAGCGTGTAGCCTGCAGCGCACAGCCTGCAGTAGCGGGCGGCCTGTGGCCTGTGGCCTGCAGCCTGCGCCTGTGCCAGTAGGATGCACCCAGGTAACCACAGTACCCAGGGGCATTTGTACAACACGCTTCACATAGTCCACTTCTCGGTGCATTGACACTTGGGGCGCCAGTAACATTAAAGCATGGGTAGTAAAACATTACTATGCCAAAGCGCGCGGGCGGAACGGACATTTTCTCATTATATTTCTGCAGAATGTGGCCATAATTAACCGATTCATTATTTGTCATCGCGTACAACTTTTCTGTTGTTTGTACACATGTTGAGGAAGCAGAGTTTTGTGCTGGAGATTATTATCAGTGATAGTCCGGGAGTGATACTATATGAGCGGTATACGAGTAGGGAATAGTAAAGAATGCAATATGCAGGAAAGCTGCATGCTCTACCGTTTACTTTTTCGAATGTTGTTCAAATTAGAAACCAGAAGACCAATTTAGGGATTCGACCGACAAAATAGCGTAGAGAGATAAGCCACCCACGATTAGACATATAGTTGGAGATGAAACCAGCACGCCTCAGTGAATTTGGAATGTGAGAGTAAAATTATTTATCCTGGACTCCTAGACCGACACTGAGCGGTGTCATTTCAAAAGCTCTATTCATAAAAGCTCCGGACTCGTGTTCTCAGACAGAATTCCTAGAACTTAGTCAATGACCCCCGCTAGGGTCCAAAGTCTCCGTGAGAATATGCCAAATTTAGTATCACCTCCTGCAACCAGCCAACCCGCAACACAACGGGCACAACAACCGACCGCATTATCATCTGAGCTTCTTTTCTCGGAAGGACCCACTTTTTCTAAATCGAAATTCCCGACCTATTGTCATGCTAATATAGGCCAATGAATATTTCTCAGTATCAGCTGAGCATAGAAAAGTTGCACAATCGGAGCAAAACAAAGCAAGCTTTATTTAATACATGGCTAACTAACTAACTAACTAACTAACTAACCATCACGCCATTTCCGCAGGGGTAGGCAGAAAGGACAGACCGCCAAACAACTCGATCTTGACATACACTTCTTGCTTCATTCACATTCATACATTAGCTTATATTATTCCGACTTCTGACACCTATAAGAAGGTAAAGGGTCACGCAGGGAATGTGGAAATCACAGGCCTATTAGCCTGCTAAGTTCAGTTGGAAAGATGTATGGTAGGATATTGATTAAAAGGGTACAAATGAAAATGAAAGATAACATATGGGATGTGCAAGGTGCATTTATGAGTGGAAGGGGGTGCATGAATCAGATTTTCTCGTTGCGTATGCTCACAGAGAAGTTTCTGGTAAAAAAACAGAAACTTTTCTGTGCCTTTGTAAATCTACAAAAAACATACGACCGAGTTGACAGGAAACAAAAATAATACATGGCAATATTAATGAAAGCAAACTTTTGTTAATATAGTACTGGACGATGAAACCAAAAAACAGACCATAGCATCAATGATTGCAAGTCTTTTAAATTAAAAAAAAAGTTAGTTCTCGGTCCATTATTTGGGTGACATGGGGCTGGTAGTTCAGTTGCTTTTTTAGCTCTCTATGAGAGATATTTACGTTCATCAAGCCATGTGACAGAAACCCTGACCAGATAAGCCGACCTACATACTGCCGTATACCGAAATACCGGCTCATAAAGTCACATGTTAAATCGTTTAACAAAGGAAAAGGCTCCAATGGGTTACGATATTGATTATTGGGTACGCTTGGAAAATAAATAGAAATATGAAACTAGAAAAAACCAAAATAAAATTTAGGAAAATTTACAATTTTAGATAGACATGACAACTTTTAAATTTTTAGTTAAATCAATTAAGGGGAACGGCTGCAGTGCCTGTTTCGTACAAAACTGAATTTTGGATTGGAGGCCAAAATACCCATCCAAACGGAATTATCTATTTTTTTTTAAATTAAAGGTTTAGTAAATATCTAGTACGGATGAGAAGTATTTAATTTATTTTTCTCTTAATTTTTTAAGTATGTGCCATGAAAAAAAATATTATCATAATTTTAGAGGCAGCTTAGAAAATTATTTGCGGGTTTATGATACTTTTTTAAAAAAATATATCACATTTGCTATGTAAGTATGATTACATAAATAAAAAATATAAAAATGAAACATTTATAAAAAAAAGTTTTTTCGGGTCGATAGTTTAAATTCTGTATGGCAAATTTGTGTTCCACCGTAAATTGGTCGTTTTTAATTTAATTTAAAGTTCACCATAATGCTTATTTTAATATTTTAAAAATAAAATTAATTTTATATTTTATTATATTTTCAAAGGAGATGGGTTAAAACTTTTTTTTTAAATGACCGTTAGCCCCTAAATAATTGTTAAAGGTGCCTGTAAAATCGCGAAAAATCAATTCCTTTAATGGCCGATATTTCATAAGGTAAAACAAAAATAAATAAAATACTTCTGATCCGTACTAGGTATTTTGATCCGTACTAGGTATTTATTAAACCTTTAATTGAAAATATAGATAATTCAATTTAGATGGGTATTTTGGCCTCCAATACAAAATTCAGTTTTGTATGAAACGGGCACCGCAGCCGTTCCCATTAATGCAAACGTAATTGGTGGTAGTTTATATAATATTAATTTATTAAAAATTATTTTACAGAAAATTTAATGTATAAAATTATTTTATATAAAATTTTATGATTAAAAATTATTTTATATAAAATTTAATGATTAATAATTATTTTATATAAAATTTAATGATTAAAAATTATTTTACATAAAATTTAATGATTAAAAATTATTTTGCATAAAATTTAATGATTAAAAATTATTTTGATTAAATCACTCTCTAATAAATAAATATCAATATATTGGTGAAATAAAATATTCTAGAGTTACGAAGCACCCAAGGTGTTTGAGTAATAATGATAATTCTTAATTCGCCTGGAAACAAATCATTCTTTTGACATAAATAAACGTTTCAAAATCTTACATACAGATTTCAACAGAATTAAAATTAGATCAATTTTTAATTAGAAAAAGTATTAATAGTCAATTAAATATGTAAAATTAAATTAAAACTAAGTATTTATTTAAAATAGCTATCTCTTCGATCGATTTTCTTTATTTATATTTAGAATAATCGTAGATTCTTTAATTTCTAGTTTCTAATATAAATATAATAAATAATCATTGAAGAAAATAATATTGACATAACCTAAATGAGAGATGAAACCGGACAAAAGGACAGAAACTAAAAATATTTCAGTCGCATCTGGGACTCGAACCCCGGTCCTCTGCCTATCCGGGGCACCGCTCAACCGACTTAGCTAATGAGACAAGTTCAATTTGTGTCATCTTCATCGATACCATATCTCAAATTCAAGGTTTGTGAATATTATCCTCCATTTTTAATCTCATATTATTGGCAGCTATTTTTATGATGTTTACAAAGTTCTATCCGAACTCAATTGCAAACTTAAACAGTGTCTCGGATTTACATCCGATAGCCCCATTGCCCCGGATAGGCAGAGGACCTGGGTTCGAGTCCCAGATGTGACTGAAATATTTTTAGTTTCTGTCCTTTTGTCCGGTTTCATCTCTCATTTAGGTTATGTTAATATTATTTTCTTCAATGATTAAATATTACGATGAGGTTTTTAAATCTCAATAAAAATAATTAATATTTAAAAAAATAATAATAATAATAAATAGTATTTTTTGATAAATTTACTTATCAACACAATAATTTTTATATTAATACTCAATTTTTTACCGTCACTCATCATTTACTGTTAAAAAATTCTATGTTTATAAATTGTGAATGCTTATGCCATTATTTTTTCCCCTCATTGTACTTAGTATCCCGGTGAGGGAATCATTGGTTTAAAAATATGTTAATATTAATTCATTAAACAAAATCATTTAATCTTAAATTTACCTCTTCTCTTCTTTGGTCATACGAAGCTTCACAGAATCTATGAACTGCACGTCACTAGTAGTGTTTTATAAATTATTATGAATTATAAAAATCATGATTAAACGCATAGCAAGTACAGATCTGCGGGAAGAAGAGCGTGGAGAACCGAAGATTCAGAAGGATATAGTAGCTGCTCTAAAATAATGTGAAAAAGGTTCTTATTTTCTAATGAAAATAATATAAATGGAGAAATAAAATGCGAATCATAATTACTGTAATGAAACATTAAATGACACATACCGTATATACACGATGTAATTCTTTTAAACGAAAGGTACCAAAAAATAATAAAATGTTCATATTGTACGAGTATGTCAGTGGAACTAAGGCACATTTGATAAAATGGGAATTACATTGATTAATTCTAACGAAGGATAGACCGAGAGACTAATATTGACTTATTTATAATGTTTCAAGTAGAATGTATGTGAACAAATCAAAATAGAGTGATAAAATTATAGCCAGACTTTACCCGTATGCAAAGTTTACACGTTGTTCGTTGTCGTAATCCGTTGCTTGGCCGTTGTATGCCGTACGTCTCGAGGCTCCATCGGAGGCGTCTCCGCATTCCAGCCGCTAACGGGAAACTTCTTTGTGGGGGACCGCCGCGCTCCGTCCTCTGTCCTCTGTTCTCTGTACCAACTACCAGCCAAAACGCGTTTCTCTCACTCGCGCAGGGGTGCCGGCCGCTGTCAGTATCGCCCTGGACTAGATCCGACCGCTTTTCCCTTTTCAGTGGGGCCTCCGTGGCGTGTGGGTGGCTGTGGCAATTATTCAAAGATGAACTAGTATGAAGACCAGAGGCCCCCAAACTTATTTGAATTAATAATTGTGATGCATGTTTTTTTTTTAAAAGATCGGTGATTAATATTTCAGTCTGACAACAATATATATATATATATACTTAGTTATAGCGGAAAAATATTTAGCTGAAAAAAAAATTTCAGCGTCTTCTTATTTCCCTCGCAACCATCACTGTGCACTTCCATGCCCCTCCTCAGAGCTCTCTAGTAAATCACTGATATAGATTCTGCTGTTTTTCTTTTGATTTTCTTTTTTTAATGGCATAATAAAGGCCTGGGCATACGGTACGTCAAAAACGTCAATTGGTTGGATTCGTTTGTATCCATGGAAACATATAAAAAAAGATAAAATTTCATAAAACCGTGTCGGGCTGCCCAGAACTGACTTATGAAAATGGGCGCAGATTTCTGGTCAATATGCGAACATTTAACCTATCGGTTTACCGATTATCGATTTATCCAAAAAGAAAAACATCACAGAGAACTGTTTAAACGCTCCGCAGGCATACTTTTTAGAACGGGGGTAACTAAATGGGCTCTTGTCGAGTCGGGGCGAGTGGTGGCTATCGGCTGGTGGCATGTGGAAGTACCTGATACGATGATACGTAGTCATCTACAATCGATACATTTGATACATTCAATACTCAACCAGGGTTATTAACCCGTACATTTCCATAATGGATGTAAATAAGTGTGTTAATGCCGTATGATTAGGTGTAGATATTTGTCGCTATATTTTATACCCGTCAGAGACGTCTATGTGTTAGGCGGTTAGGTCAATAACCCCTAATAATATTTCCATAATATATGCAAATGAACTCGCACACCAAGTATACAAGTATAGGAGACCTGCGAGAGTATACAAGTATAGGAGACCTGTGAGAGAAAGTTTTATTTATTTAATACTTAAATTATTTGAATTCATATCTCCCATCTCGCGACCAAACCGTGAGACATGCGGACATATTGTTATATACCTACACGGGTGACTTCGGCTCTCAGACGTAAGTGAGAGAATGAACAGGCGCCTAGGGTCCTAGAAATTCCCAAAAACTACAAACTACATTCCCCTGGAATTCCCAAAAACTGTAAACTACGTTATCAACAACATGATACTGTAGAGTGCAGAACCCGGAGGACCTGACGTAGATATAATTTGTCAAACATTAGATTAATGGTTTCTCAAAACTTCAAAGCACATTCTCAACAGCGCTGTGGGACCTGTGAATATAATAAAATAACTAGGGCTCCTGGAGTTCTCAAAAACTATAGACTATGTTCTCAACAACTTGACACTGCAGAGTGGTGAACCTGAAAGACCTGGAGTAGGTACAACTTGTCAAACATTGTATTACTGACTTCTCAAAACTACAAAGTACACTTTCAAAAGCGTGGCAGAGTGAGATGGTGTGAGAGATTGGACAGGCACAAGAGCTTGTCAAACTAGGATTCCCAGAGTAAACCAAACTAAAAAAAATAAATTAAGCCACTCAGGTATTTACCAACTATGTTGTAATGATTGTCCATCGTTCTGCATAGGTAAAACATCTAGAAATATAAATATTAGAGTCACAGAACATTTAAGATGCTCAAATAATAATAACTTCTCAGAATTTGCTAATCATCTAATTTCCAAAGATCACACTTTTAACAAGGACACAGGGGTTACAATTCTTCACCGTAACAATAAAAACAAAAAATTGGATAACTTAGAAGAACTCGAAATTAGAAAATCACTGAATAATAATGCTAGTATTTTAAATAACCAAATTAACTTATCTTTTAGTCCCATTCTTAATATTTTTCCAATAAATAGCTCTGTTCTTCCCGGAAATCCTACAATTACCCCTACCCATTTGCTTACCCCCCACTCCAACACCTAAAATTTATATGTCTTGTCAATATTCTATATCATATGTTAGTTTTAATATTCGCCTGATGAAGGAAGGGTGCTTCCGAAACCGGTAGAGTTTTAATAAAATAAAAGTGGTCTACAACAAATTTATGTGTTTTTTATTGTAAATTATATTTTATTTAGAAAACCGACAATACACAATACTTATGAAGTATGGTAAATACATATAAAATACTGAAACCATAATAGGTTTTCACTCAAGTATCTTAATTATTCAATTACAAATAAGTTACAAGTTCAGCCTATGGGGATGGGATGGCGGGAGGGAGGGGAAGGGGGTGGATCTAGTCTGTGTAGAGTAATATGTATTGTGTGAATGTTATTTACTAATTATAGGTTTGAGGGGCTGAGTTAAATAAGTCGAACTCACTGTATGAAGCGTTAAAAATGTGTGAAGCGCGGTGAATAAACTTGTTTTGTTTTGAGTTATATCCGTAAGAGCGTGAAACGGTAAGTAGTGATCAAGTCAAATATCAAATTATAATGTGTGAAGTTTTATTTTAATTTAGATTTATTTTCACATCGGGATTCGAACCCGACATTTTAAAGGCGAGATCCTCGGCGCTAGTCGCTTCCCACTAATGTTAATAAGACATAATAATTAAAGGTCACATTTTAAAAGTTAAAAACTTATATGTCATTAGTATCGTTATTATTATGAATACGGAAATGCCAATGACCTCCGTTCATAAAACAATAGACACAGTTAGGTCTCCGATGTGACGTCAGAATGTTCTATCTGTCATATTTACCCTGGCTTCAGATTATTTAGACATAGGCGCTCGAATTCAAAATGTAGTAAAACTATTAAATACAATTTTTTTAAGGGTTGTTTGTACAAGTCCTAAATTTTGTGAGATATAATAAAAGTATTTAATTCAATATTAATATATAGTTTGCCAATTAAAATGTAGACATATAATAAAGTTAAATAACAATGGAACCATCGAGCATCTCAATTTGTCTTCGAAATGTATTCTAAACATTCGAGTTTGACAGTTCGTTTTAAAGAAACAATCCAAAATAACATAACTCGATTACATAAATTTTTGATTCGATTCGACTCGATTATATAATTTGCGAATTAGATTTTGTTTTGTCTTGATTTTACATCTAATAAATGGTTTTTTTTATCATACATTTCACAAATAAGAAAAATCGCATTTTCATTCCATTTAGTTTCTTGCAAAGCGTTAAATAATTTTAAAAAGCTTTAACATAAAATTGTATTAGAATATGATTCAGAATCATCTCCTTTCGGAACGTACCACTAATTCCTGAGACAGTTTTGTTAATGTAAAAAATATGCATTTGGACGATGGTGCTTTCTTAAACTTACTTTAATTTTCCTATAAGCCATTCTGTTGTCACTTAAAACGTTTCGGTAAAATTCAATATTTCCGCTTCAATTTTTTTTTCAATATAATACAGTATATTAATTACATATAAAATAGGTTATTAGGTTCTTAGTTTGGGTTTAATTGAGAAAAAAAAACTAACCCAAAAATTCCATACAAAAAATTCAAAATTTACTAAGCTTTAAATTTGTTTCTAATTTTTATTATTCTAAACGAAGTTTTTTTTTTTAAATACCTATGCGTTTTAACAGTGAAGCGGAATTGATGAATTTTACCAACCCTTCTTTTAAACGATCGCAGCGACCTGAATTCAGAAATGTCAGACTGCACTTTTAAATGAAACACTTTTGGAATTCATTCGTAAGAAGGTGCATTTTAAAATATTGCAAAGGGGGCTTATACAGAACTCTATGTTTTTTCTGTCAAGGTGTCGCGTGTTTTCACGCTTTCCTTGAAGGCAAAAGGACCAGGCAAATAATGATTCGGTTTTAGAGAGAACGCTCCAAGCAGTTATGTAATTTAACAAAATTTCTCACTAATTCGATTGAAAATCGTCTGATTTTTTCTAAAATAAGGTTTTTCTTTTATTTTTCAAACTCGTGTTGCAGCGGATGTACCTATCTACAATCTTAGACCTGTTGTTTTTTGTTTGTTTACACAAATTGATTGTAAAACAGAAATATATATTATTCATTATTGATGAAGTTTCCTCGTGAATTCAAATATTTCGTCTTACTTTAGAAACTGGTCATTGACTGAATCTCTAGGTATTGTATTATATTGTTGTCCCGCAATAAATAAGACACTTACAAATACTTCCCGTGATATAAATATATATATATATATATAAATGAGACATATGAAAGTGGAAATGGGGATGGAGGAAGTTTACGTAAATTAAGTATATAGTACTTACAACATACATTTAAACAAATAGTTAGATACAAGCTTATAACAATGTACACAATGAGGAATTCACTAATGAATGAAAACCTGAAATGATTATAGATGGTAACTCTTCAAAAAAAATGAACAATCTAAAGATATTTGCTTCCTCCCATGATATTATGGAGACACGTAACCGTATTTTATACATCCTCCGTTACAATTCAACATAATATAAGAAAGTCCGGTTATTAAAGTTCAGTTGAACATCTATCGGGACAACCCCTTCACATTGTAGAAGTTACCACACTCCGGAGCCAGGGGGAATGAGGTAAGAATACCTCGGTTATACCTACCAACGCGTTGAATTTTTCGACGAGGACGAAATCACCAAACAAGGAAGTAAAGGCTATGTTATGTAATCCAGTGTTAAGTACATTGTAAATACATAATAAAGTAAATTTTAAGGTGTCCGTTCTTCCTCCAGTCAAAATAAAGTAATTGGATTAATAATGAGAGCTTTTGAAAGATAGTTCGGAATGACAGAATGCAAAGATTTTTATTTAATTAATAAAGGGTCATGGATAAAATCTTTTTTTTTTAAATGTCAAAATTAAACCGTTTAGTTCATATCATGGAACAACTCTATGTTAAATCGCAAAAAAAATGAAAAAGCAAAACTTACGATTCTAATTCCATAGAACAAATCCTTGTGGGTCCAGAACAAGGCAAGATTCACCAGAACACAATTAGAAACTTGGTATTACACAGCCGTGTTAAGTCTTCAGTTTTTCTTCCGATTATCTTTTGCGACGGCAACATTCGGAAAAGTTAGTCCAGATCGCGATAATCGCCAGTGATAATTAAGGTGTAGAATTTCGGTCCAAACAAGAAAATGCGCAAAATTTGGCGTCCGCGACGATGACAATGGAAAACTCTGTGGAAAAGGCAATATTGCGCGAAATTAGCCGTGAGAACCCAAAACTGCGTACATCCGCTATACGCTAGGCGCTACCCGCTACCCGCTATCCGCTGGCCACGGCGCCCTATTTAAAATTCCAGCTCAGGAAAAAAGCAGCGAAAGTGAAAAGTGACTTTTCCTCCAGTATTGTTTATCAACGCGCGAGAATGGCCACGGCCAGCGAGTGCTCGCTAGCCAGAAGAGCGCCGAGCGAGAGTCGCACTCGGTTAGAATTGATTTCGCATAGGTCGGTTGCTTTTCGCACGGTCGGTCGTCACAAGGAAGAAACACAGGACGAAAGCGGAGGCACGGAAAACACAAGTGGCGAGCTTCCCCACTGCGGGTCGCGGGACGACTGAGGGACGAGCGCCTGCCTAGCAACAAGCTTACGCGCGAGCGAGCGCCGCCGCGTGCCGTCTCCGTCTGCCGCGAGCCGCGCGGAGCAGAGCGAGCGGGATGAGGCAAGACACGGAGGTCGCGCAGGCGCTATGAACCGATCACATCATTAACTCGTGAACGCCAATGGGCCGCGGGAGGGGGGCAAAATATTCGACCTTCACATGCACACATTTTACTACGCACCACTACAGGCGCGCCGCCACATTATCGCCCGAACTTTGGATAATTTCTGCACGATTAGCAGAACCTCTGAACCGGGACTGTCGGGCTCTCCGGGCCGGGCCGGGTGCTCGGGATTGGGGGAGAGCAAGAAATTTGGTAAAATTCGCCGGGAAAGCGGATTAATCGGATGGGAGAGAAGCAAAGGTCGGGCGGGTGGGAGTGTGTGTGCGAGCTCCGCGTGTAGCCGTGTCGGCACCGCGTATCGGTGTGAGTAACAAAATGGCGGCCGTCCCCCCTCCCCCCGCACAACCCGCATAGGTAGTGTAGGTACCGTCGCCATTTTCATCGCAGAAGGAAATCGGAGGAATTTTTCACTTGAACATTGTTAGAACCTAAACGCCATCGCATCCTCCTCACTCTATCGGGGAAACCCATTTTCCGACAATTATTTCAATATTTTATAGACAGGTCTTGTCAGTTAACTCGAGCGTTAACTTTAACACCGTGTTTGGCAACGAATTATAATTCTTTTTATAATTTAACATTGATATTGCCAATTTACAAAATTCCAAATTTAGGTATAGACATTAACAACACAGTTGATTTAAAAAAAAAATTAAAGTAGAAACGAATAGCACGCAATTAAGTACCTACTTGAAAATTTCTCTAAAATGTTTTCAAGGAATTGTGCATTCCCAAAAGAGGACATAAAGCTAGCTTATGATATCAGTTTATTTAGTTGGGATATGAATATTATTTGAAAATATGAAATAATTTTACGTCAATGAAAACAGGATGTTTACATAAATATAATGTATATATTGCTGACGTCACTATTACACAATTTACTGATTCCACAATCAATATTATATTCTTCCTTATAATTACGAAGAAAAAAAAATCGGCGCTCAACTCCTATCAGTTTTGCACAAACGCGGTGAAGATCGTTTATTTCAGTAGACAAATGATTAAATGAATCTATAAAAAAAAACATACAAACTACTGTAATAATTCGCGTGAAAATATTTAATATTATTAAAACTGAAATATTACTTGTAAAAGTAACCGAGCTACCGACTTCCTTATTCCACAGCCATTTGCATTTCTGCCAAGAGTTCGGTACCTAACTATAAGAGATTTGAAAGTTTTTCTCGGTTCGATGTAAAACAATTTATTATTAATAATTTTTAAAACCAAAAATATCTTATAACCATGAAAAAACTTAAACACCTTGAAATTCAACAGTTTCTACCCATATTCACCCGTAACACATTGCTGGGAAATATCTAGTACAATTATGACAGGAAAGCACTTAATTTTAATTAATTTGGGTAATAATAATAATAAATGGATGACTTGTATAGCGCAATTTTTGTGGAAAATCACCTCAAGGGCGCTGTAACTTAATTATAGTACGTATAACCATAAAAGCAGTTGTTGTTGATACTTATTTTCATTTAAATTAACTTTTAAAAAATTAGAAACAAGTTTTAAAAGTCTAATTATTAATTTTTTTATGAAATGGGTAAAAAAGTCGTAAGTTTTGTGAAAGGGTTCACATTCAAAGTTTCTTCGTTGAAATATAGGATATAAAATCATTCGAATGCCCCTTTGTTGAAGTTAATTGCAAAGGGTATCAAAGGCAACGGGATTGTCTGTTACCATGTAAGGCTATGCTGGGCAAAATTGAAGAAATATTATGAAAGGTACAACTACCTGTAGTTCTTGATAAATAAATGATGAATCGAAGAGTCGCTTTACAAATTAAAAATGTTTATGAAGTTCTCATTAAAAGCTAAAACGTAGAAAAAACCTATGTGGATGGTCAACTTCGGCAAGTAAACTCGGTTAAGGCTCAGAAGTTATATTTTTTTCGTCTTTCAAACGAATGCAAGTTATTGGAAAGAATGATATTAACACATTGTAAAACATATTCTGTGCAGATCCCGAAAATTGTGATGGACTAGCCATGTGAAAATAATTCCAGGTGACAGTATGTCAAAAATTATTACGTACAAGTGGAAGTGGCCCAAAGGTAGACCTAAGAATGGGTGGTCTAAATTCATGAAGGAAGATTCGAGCAGGCTGAGAAAGCTCGAGGACTCGAGGGCACCCACCACTTTTTCGAGCTGTTTTAAGGACTAGATGAATCCCTATATTGGTTTTCACGCGAAGACCTAACTTTTTGAAAAAACGAAGCTACTGTTAAATGATTATATTAACCCGACTCTCCCTGCACGGCACAACATGTATGTATACCTACCAAAAACTTTTACGTGTTCTCATCCAAAGCCGTTAGTTCTTGCTCTTGAAGCTAGTGGATAGACAACATTTACAAAGATTAACATATATTAGAAGAGGACAATAGAATGGAAATACAAATTTACTCACATTCTCATAGCAGCGTACAACACAAGAACAGCATACATAGCTTCTGCCAAGCCATAGGTAGTCCCGATGAGAGACAGTGGGCAGTGTGATGGGAGGGTAGTCTTTCGAACCCTCCACACTATCCCCGTTGGCACAGTGGCCAGATGTGACCCCTGTGAAAACGATAGGATAGTGAAGAAGAGACTTCTGAAGAACTCTGGGGACTAAGTAACCCACTCCAACCAACAGGATCACGAGATAATGGGAAATCAGGGCCGAAGGGAACCCTACTTTTCATTGCTACCGCTACGCCGGGGGTGGCACAGTGAACCGTGCAGGAAGCTAATCGCTTACAAAAGATGAACATTAAAGGCATCACCTGTGCTAGGACAAAGGTCTATTCCACCACCTTAGGTGGGATTGCTATTACAAAGCTGGAGGACAGAAGAACATTTTTTTGTATTTCTTGATCATTAATAATGTAACAATTTCTTGTCATTTTGTTTTGAAGAGTTTTATTCACTATGTACAGCTGTTACTTAATTATGATATTATGTTATTAAGTAACAAATGTACATAGGGGATAAAACTCTCGATAACAAAATGTCTGAAGAACAATGGCTAGGGATTTAAAAATGTGAAAAACATTTGTGGAGAAGGCCTGACACCATACTGAGATACTTCTTTTTTCATACGATTATAATAATCTATTTATTAACGCAGAAGATTCTATATTCGGATCATCTAATCAAACTATTAGCTATATTTGAAATATGCTATCAGAAATCAATTAAAATTAGTTCGTGGAAAAAAATTGGATAGATGGCAGACGAAAATCAAAGAATGGTGAAAACCTGGATTCGTTTTACTCTTGTACAGAATGCAATGATATCTTCAAAGCCCTCATCGAAATTATAAGTGAAAATTTTACCGAAATGAGTGGTTCTCATGCTATATACGGAAAACAAACTCATCGATTTTCCACGAATCAGCCATTTGAAAATCTTGAATGCCGTTTTATAGATCTAATCGGAAAAAAGGATTCATCCACGTTGCGAACACAATAATCATCATTCTCGGAAAATCATTATACCTACCTACCTACCTTCCTCGCGTTGCCGAGATGCACTGTGAATGGAGATGCTGTGTCCCTGGTAAACAAAGTAGCTGCCTTCATAATAAGATAAATGCTATTGATCATGGAACACGTCATAGCGACCCAGTCATCACATACCAGATCACTGACGTCATCATTAGACGAATGTCGCAGTTTGCTATGAATTGCTTATTCCGTGACATAGTATTATTTTATTATTAATTTTATACAACACCATTGCTACGTACGAGTAGACACTAGCAACAGTTTGATAAATCACAGCGTAAAACGGAACTAAACATTTTCATTATAATAGATTAAAAAAATACATATTATTAGCGACTACATAAATAAGTATGTGAAAATACAAAATATATTTTAATTATAAAAATTTCTAGACTAAAACATTTTCAAATACAAAATGGTATATAAATTATATTTGGTTATAAAATAATTTTAACTGCTTTTAACTAATCCCAAGTAAACCCACGCACTGGACCTGTCTATTTGGGATTTTGTGTTATATATGCTTTTTTGGTATACGAGTATGTATATTTTTTACTGTTCATAAAAAAGCTTGTTTTGTAATATACAGGGCCGGTTCCACGATATCTCGCGCCCTGTGCAGTAAGAACCGATTACGCCCCCACCGCCATTTAAAAAAAATACGCTTTCAATGTCTACACGTTCAAGAAAAAAAGGTAATTAAAAAAAAGAAAAACACTATAAAAAATAGTCCATTGGGCGTTAATCGAACCCGGGCCGCCCGCGTGGCATGGGACTATTCTACAACTGAACCACAGTTGCTACGCCATACAGTACCATTATTATGCCATAATAATATTTTTTTTTTTAAATTGTCGTGGATAACTTGATTAATCAAACCCAATAATGCAAAAAATTGGCAACAGAAATTCAGAAAACAAATCTTGCGATAATGGGGCCGCTGGGACTTGACAACAACACAAAAACACAAAAAACGTAACTGTAAGCACAACTTTACTTAGAATATATACAAGTATTTTATTTATAAAACCCTGATGAAGGTTCAGACTGAATCGAAACCGGTCGGTTTATGTATTCAATAAAGTGGTGCTAAAACAAAAACAAAAAACTGTATTTAAAACAAATTATCTCTAACAACAAAGTGATTGCTTCCTGTCAAAAAATAATAATTGTATTTGACAGCGCACTAGCCTTGCTAGAGATGGCTGATATATTAAACGGAGGTCTGTCACTGTCACTGCGACTCCGGTTATCCATTTAAATTGTAGCTGTTTTTTAACCAATTCCCGATATACGGAGGCATAAGATTACATTTATGATATTTTTGTTTATATTATATAAGTTACGCAAGATTAAAAAAAAATCATTCATTTTCTCTGAAAAGTAACATCTCGCGATCTAGTGACCGCGAAGTCACCGGGACAATTTGATGGGGACGGGAATATTGACCATTTCTAACTGTGCCATTTGAACGCTAGGAACAAACGTCTGAACTCCTAATTGGTTACTGGCTTCGCAACGCGGCGTACAGGGCCCCAAGTATACGAAAATGATTCATAGAAAAACAGGCTCTACGCTCGACCATGGAATAATGAATTGTTTATTCATGTATTTCAATAATAATTCAGTAATAAACATTGTTCTGCGGATATTTTTAAATCCAGATGACTGAAATACAAAGTAGAAATTATTGAACTCTTACTATCTTAGTCTATTATTTTAGTATTACATATTATTATTTTCTTTCTCATTGTAGTAATTAATAATTAATAATAGTTGTTGACTTCAGATATATTTGTATATTCATATATGTACTTATTTTATAATTGCATCCACCTACTTTTCGTACCAACTTTATAAGAATATCTAGATTTGTTATTATTTTCCTATGTACACGTTATACTTATGTTTTATTGTATCACCTATATGGAAAAGCCTTTTTAGGCATAAACATTTAAAATAAAAAATCGTTAAAAAATTCTGTGACAAAACTTTTTCCATACGTTTTTTAACGATCGTTCAGGGCACACTTCGGCGCCCTAGAGACCTTTTTTTTTATATGTCTACCGCACAAGAGTCCCTAGCTGCTCCCAACCGTCTGGAGCCAGTGAGACTATGGCATTCCCAATTGGGGAACGTTGTGAGGCTGAAGGGATTGGGGAGGGGAAGGAGAAGGGGAAGGTGGGGAAAAGGGGAAATACCTGGCTATTCAGATCTGGTCACCAAACACGGCTATAAGCCATTTCGAGCAACGTTTCAATTCTGAATGGTGGTCTTTCACCAGGGCGATACTGAGAGTATCTTCCACTCTGGAACGTGCGCAAATATACTATATATTATTTTTAAATGAATTAATTGTGAAACAACACAAATTAATTAAATAAAAATTACTTGCGCACGCCGGGATTTGAACCCGCGACCTTCGGATTCGTAGTCGAGAGCCTTACCCCTCGACCATGGAGACCTAGAGAGTTGTAATGTTGCCAGCGCAATATAAGTCATAATTATTCCATCTTGTAGGACATTATAGGTAATAACGATTTAGGGAATAATTTCGGCGCCTTCAGAGATTGCGCCTGTGTTTTTTGCACAGCATGAACGTATGGCAGATTCGGCGATGGTAATAAATATCATTAAATGTATATAACGATGTTTTTAAATATTCATTTAAGTGTGAGGTTAAACTTAACTTGGGAGCATTTAACAGGAAAGGCTTGACTTGACTTAAAGTGCCTGTCTCTTCCACGATGGTTTTATTTTTATTTAAAAATCTATTTTTATTATTGATGCAGAAACGATCTGCATACTGCCGTTTCCATAAGCCCTCATTGCAGATATAAGTATCTGAGCTATCTTCCCATTAAGCCCGCCTTAATCATAGAATCTATAGATTAATCTATACCAGAGACAGGAGAATCGATGTTACTTCATCCTCTTTTTCTAAATTTTCCAGTGTTTCTTACCATCCCCAACAGCTGTACAAGTTTCCTGAAGTGGTAATATTCTGATAATAATACTATTAACCCCCTCAGCGAATATTTTATCAATGCCGCCCCCTAAATTAAAAACATGAATATCATTTTAAAATTGTGTAAAAAATAAAGTTTCCTGAAAGAAGACATTTAGAGTTTTATTTATTCATCTAAGTAAAGGACTTATGATTCTGCCACGTAATTTTTTTTTTTTTTTTAATTTTTTCGTTTATTGAACATTAAATATGTTTATTTTTATTATTATTTCGAAATTAAAGATTCAATCGAAGATTTAAGCAATTGAAGATAGTTGCAAATCGAAAATTTAACTTTTTTCCCACCAAGTATGAATATATTTTTTAAATGAATTTACATGTAATTAGCAAATTTATTTCGGTTTTAGTACAGTCGGTTAAGGTCTTCGTTGTAGGGGATTCGGCGAATATAAATTAGATCATAGAATTCGATAGAAAATTTTGTTTGTATTAGAGCGTTAGAGCTGTATTTTCGATTTAAGTCGACTAGTCGCTTAAATCTTCGATTGAATCTTTTACTTGAATTTTGTTGTAATTGTGGAAGACCGTAAAATGGAGTACGTGAAATTATGGTACACAATACAAAAAAAAATCCTAACTGCCGAACCCTGTAGGCGTAGATTATGTTGTAGAAGCGTGATAAGAAAAGTACCTGTTATCAAGTAAACTATCCCGGCCAGGGATTATGTATTTAAATTACAATATTTTGACATATCAGATGCCCCAAATTCGTAAATAGAAAAATGTCTCCCGGCAAACAAGCAACTGCGGTATATGAAGAGATTGGCTTTTCAAACAGTTATAAAATTCAGATAAAAATCCTCATTGCTGTTTGATCAAAGCTCACATTATCTTATCAATATTCATTTCAGTTATTCCTAGTTTAATTAAATACTTTGAGGTTTCAAATTGAGAAATTTGCCAGTCACTTTTCACGAAACTTATCTGCTGGCGACGAAGTTTACTATGTAAATAAAAGACAGTCGCTTGGTTTAAGAAACTCTGAAACTAATTGAAATTTTAGATAATGTAACTCATATTGGGAACACTGGCGTAGAAGGCCAGGAGACATTTGAAAATCACGAAAAATCGAACCCTATGGTTGAGTTCGGCAGTCTGCTGTCAGCGGTTCCCGTGTCTGATGGGAAGACTTTGTTCTATCGTTATATCGATGGAACGTGCTCCGAGGAATAAGCACCGCTGATAGCTTCGGCACGGGTTGCCAAGAAGACACCCTAAATACGTACCCATTTGTATTTAGTTAAAGAAAGGGTGACTTTTCGTCCTTATGTATTTTGCGTGCTTTTGTATTTCCTCCCTCCTACGACAAGTCTCTGTAAGGCATTAACTAATTCATTTCCTTGTAGAAACAATTCACACAGCATCCCTTGTTAATTGTCACAAGAGAAACCGCAGAGCCTCCTGTACGGAGTTAATACAATAAAAAAGCATTGCTATCTTTCCTCGTCTAGCAACAGAAATAAGTGGTTGAGATACTCAGTTCCGAGTAGGAACAATGTTCAGAGTTCAGGCCTTTCAATGGCTTGGACATTAACATGTTGTGGCTTTCTATTTACCTGTTTAAAGTGGCTAACTCGGTGGGTACTGCCTACAGTCCAAACCTGGACACGACATGATTTAATTATTACTATTAATTTAATTATTTATTTTCATACTAATATTAATAATAATAATAATTTTTTTTTTAGTTTGTAATATAAATTTGTTATCCAATGTTTTATAATATTTTGATTAGCATTTTTGATTAATTACGTACCTACTTTAATCAATATTTATTTTTTGTTTATAATTTGTCTATTCTTAAATTATTGAATTCTTTTTTTTATTATTTGTCTATACTTGAAATTATTTTGAGTATTCATATATTTCTGATGATGACAGAATTACTGTCGAAACATGTTGATATTTATGTATATTTATAAAGTGGTGTAAACACAGCATATTAAAAAAAAATAATTAATTAATAATGACGCCACAAAGTGAATACCAACCGTTTGAGGAAATTATATATTACTATTAATTTCATTGGCATCTTATTGTAAGGTATGGATCTATGAATATGTTTTCAACCACCGAAATATGGAAAAATTCAAATGCTCATAGTTAAGTCACGTAATGGTATCGCTATTTTTTTTCTTTGCTATTCTTCACATCTCCTTATATCATACTTAATTATTATACTTTTTTCTTCATATATTGTATTACCATACGATGTCAATACTAGCTTTTTCCCTTCTATTTTTGTATACTGGCACTTAATATGAACTAAACTTGTCAATTTGACTGTCCTAAAACGGGATTTGTTCCTAGTTGGGCAGTCAAAGCTTTTTTTAAATTTTGTTGTTAAATAATGTGTGTTTCAAATAAATAAATATTATTATTATAAAGAAAATGCTTCAGATTGCAATACGACGAGTGCCTCGTTTCCTACGCATATTTGATTTGTCAGTCGTGTCGGTTGGTCGCACCGGCCGCGTCACTGAGCCAACACTTGACTTGCCTGAAATAAATTACATGGTGGCGCTTCAGCAGGCGACACTTCTGTACTCTATTTACTGTATCTTTACTTAACGCACGTCATGTAGAGAGGCTGGTAATAATGGTGGTAATATCCTAGCAGTTCTCAGTCTCACTCTACGGTCTACTCTCAGCACTACCTGCGGAGGCCTCCCGCAACACTCTTCATAGTATTTGTCTTAACCATTTCTCTTCCGGGGCTAATTTAAATTCATTTTTAAGAGAAATTATTATTTGCAACAGATGTCCCAAAAAGAATCAAAGAAATATGTTCACCCGCTAATAAAATAGGCGAAAACTGCACGTAGAGGTATAGAAAAATCATTTTTAAGAGCGCAAGTTTGAATGAATTTGTGCTAACCGATCATTTATTTAATTTTTAATTATTAATTATTTTTATTGAGATTTTAAAAACCTCATTTTTAAATATTTAATCATTGAAGAAAATAATATTAACATAACCCAAATGAAACATGAAACCGGAAAAAATGACGGAAAATAAAAATAGACAATTATTTCTTCAATGATTAAATATTAAAAAATGAGGTTTTTAAAATCTCAATAAAAATAATTAATAATTAAAAATTGAATACATGATTTAGACTTAATAAAAAGTCAATAGATGTGCCATATAAATAAAAAAAAATCGGATATTAATCCGAGACACTGTCTAGTTTGCAATTGTGTTCCTTAGGAACTTCTTAATCATTATAAAGATAGCTGCCAATAATATGGAAAATAATATTTACAAATCTTGAATTTGAGATATGATATCGACGAAGATGACATAAATTGAACTGGTCTCATTAGCTAAGTTGGTTGAGCGTTGCTCCGGATAGCCAGAGGAACTGGGTTCGTGTTCCAGATGCGACTGAAATCTTTTTATTTTCTGTCCCTTTCTTCGGTTTCATGTTTCATTTTAGGTTATGTTTATATTATTTTCTTCAATGATTAAATAGATCATTTATTTATTTAATATCAAAGGAATAAATATACCATAAACAATAATTACATGTCATAGTTAACTACAAGCATTAGAATACAGCACAAATAATTAAAGAAGGGTAACTATTAAATGTGGCATTAGGTCGTACGATGACACCAGACAGTATATAAAAAATAAAAGTTCATGAAGGATATAAAAGTAAAAGATATGCGTACATACTCGTATAAAACATACAGCTAACTTAAGTTATATCAATGTTGATTGAAAGGATATGATAGTATAACCTTCTTGTACTTCAGTGCAGTTAAATAGATCCGCTACATCTGCGTATCTATTAGTAACTTCATATAATCTAGGTACAAGCGAGTGTTTGTAATGCTCAGTCCTATTCTCAATGCTGGTATTGTTACATTTAAACAGGATTTTGGAACAAGTAGAACTTCTAGGTATATGAAATTGAATGAGGTTAATCATATCGGGAATGTCTATAGTACCATTTGCAATTTTGAACAAAAATATCAAGTCGGAAATAATTCATGGATCTGAGATCTGAGGTTCATACCGGTTCGAAACACCCATCCGCAATCCCCTTGTAACCCACAGTAATCCTACGATACAGTTCACCACTGCACAAGCAAGAATCTATTTTCTCTGATTTCCCTATAACTGAGATTTTCCTGAGAATTTTTTATGAAAGAGGCATGTAAGTAAACGAACCTGATCAAAATATCTCGAATATTATACATAATCGCTTAATGTTTTGAAATTGATTAATATAACCTCAGGTTACCATTTAAAAAAATGGAAAGGTTAATTAAATTTTGTTAAACATGTATTTAAATTTATTTATTACAACAAAAAAATACATAATTATAAAATCATACATCATATGCATGATTTTTTTTTACTTCCTATTGATCTACTCTCCATAAGTGAACTCCAGTAAGTAGATCGTGGTTATGGGAGGAGTATTTACATACGTAATGAAAAAATATTAAAAGCAATTCAATATGTAAAAATATACAAACGTAAATCAACAGAACAATTTTTGAAAAATAATAATAAAAAAAAACAAATAGTAATTTATATGCTGGATAGTATACATTAAGGGTACAATACGAGGTGTGTTCAAAAGAAAAGGTGAATTTTGAATTTTCGCGGGCTGTGTATATTCGATTATTGATTTTTTTTATGTTGGTACACATATGTTTATCATATGTTAGCATTATCAGCCATTTTGGATCAGTGGTTTGTTTTTGACAACTGGAACACACAAAAACGTGACTAACCTTTCCATGGCATCATTTGATGGCGTGCGCAAGAAAAATTTATTTAATTTGTGCTGTTTCACAATTAATTCATTTAAAAATAATACTCGTATATAGTATATTTGCGCATGTTCCAGAGTGGAAGATACTCTCAGTATCGCCCTGTTGAAAGACCACCATTCAGAATTGAAACGTTGCTTGAAATGGCTTTTAGCCGTGTTTGGTGACCAGATCTAAATAGTCTCACTGGCTCCAGACGGTTGGGAGCAGTTGGGACTCTTGTGCGGTATTCACGTAAAAAAAATCGATCAAATGGTATGGCAATATACAATGCAGGTAGTAAAAGAGAGATAGGGAGCTGTATTTCATTGGCTCTCTCAGCGCTAGAACAAAAAGGGACTAAGTCAAACACACACCGGCTTCTATTCAAATCTTCATGGAAGATATTTCTAATGTGTATTCTTTATTTTATGTTTGAAGCAAATGGTGCACGAGACATATTATTTTGCAAATATTTGCTTGACATTAAAACTGAAAGGAAAATGTTTTTTTTTAAATATTTTTTTTATTTACATTTTACGAAAGAAAAAATACAACGCAAAAAGTCCCGATAAACTACTTTTTTGTATTTTGTCTAACGGGAGTTTCTTATTCAAAATCAAAATTTACAGATAGTTACAAAATATATAAACATGTCGATACAAAATAAAAAAACAAATAAAACATTCAAAACATATGTAACAAACATAAAACATAAATATTTCTCGAGAATCTTACTCAAAAATATTTCTACAAAAATCCATAAAAACAAAAAAAACATAAGCGAAAACAATAAATCATTCATAGAATATATATTCTTATTATCTAATACACATAGCTTCTTCAGCTAGCCAAGTTTTCAATATATTTATTAATTGTTTAGTTTTAATAATAAAAAAATTCATTTCAGCAGATAACATATTTTATACAGCTAGAAATCATGTGATCTAAAGGTTTTCGTCCATATTTGTTTCTATGCTTAGGAACTATTAATCCTTCATTAAATTGAGACGAGTATTGTAATTGTGCTCTAGTCTATTTGTATTATATATAGGGTTATTAATGAGCTGAAATATTATTTTGTACCACAGAATTGATCTTACTGAACGAATTTTGATACTCTGACAAAAGTATGTAATATTATGAAAATTAAAAAAAAAAACAGGTAGTTTTTTTACACCTGTCCTTATCCAGACAATAAAATAACTCATTTGCTAATCGGGCTTTATCTTTTTCACAGAAAATATTTACTTTCTTTGAAAACACATTTTTTTTTATTTTGTCATTTCCTGTCCGGAAAGTGCCATGCAGTCGGGAGATTGTCTGGTCCGTCCGCAGCAACTTTGGAAAATACTCCATGGAGACACAGCTCGTTCAATTATCTGTGAAGAATGAGGACAATGCTCCCTTTGAAGAAAATTAGACGGAGAAACTACGAGGTATAAAAAGTTCATTTTCATTTTCCTCCAGTTCTTTTAGATGCGTAATGCAAATCTTTTATTATTGTATCATATGCCCATAAAATATTATCTTGAATATTATTTCTCATAAGAATAAATCTATAAAATACAATTTCCCAAGAAAATATTCTTCGTAAAAAGCATTCAACAACTAAATAAATTAAGCAAGCGTATAGAAAGATGACAGGCATTTCTAAAAAGCCGTTTCAAAGGCTGTACGCAGAGAATAGATATTTGAGTTAAGTCACGTTGTATGAAGAAAGGAAATATTTTCGCGGCATAAGTTTTGCAATCAGTGACAATTACGTTTTTTCCTACTGCAAACTAAAAGGAAGGATTCCCCCAATTATGGGTAGTCAAGTTTTTAAATCGTGTTTCATGACATAGACTGTTTATAACAGGTAAGTATTTCATAATTGTGTTTTTTTTTAATATCTAAACGGTGTCTTACAGAAGTATTTCGTTTACAAATGCGATTTACTCGTATATACATTTTAACCTACGCAATTAGTAAATTAATGTTAAGGGGGAGAGGGATTGTTTATAAATTCAAAATAATACGTATCGTATTGAAATTTTTTTGTGTACAATGCCAGGGAACATTTCTTCCTCTTCCTGTGTCACTATGGTTAGAGGTGCATAAATGTGGAGATAATCTTCACTACCCAGTGAGCGGCCTTCATATTGCTACCGTAGGGCTTTTATTAGAAATAATGAAAATATTATTACGCAATACTATAAGCATAATGTTTTCAAAGAGAAAAATATTTATTAGATATTTTTTAAAATTATTTTGATAAAGGCATACAATTTATCGAAATTAAAACAGATATATGACCTACGTATGCTTTAGAATTTTTTTTTTTAATATCATCTAGAAATTATGTGAAGGGTTTTGTTTTCAATGCCTAATTGATATATAAAAAAAGAACAGGGTGTATTTTAATTTTTCCAAAACACTACTAAAAGATCTAAAATATTTGCAGAACTTAATAATTACATTATTAAATTTGATTGATATTAAATTAAAAAATAAATAAATAAATGGATTTCTACGAATTAAACACAAAAACAATTATTACTTTATATAACTTAAATGCTTTTTTTAAATGCGGATTCTAAAACTCTGGTTAAGTTTATTAAAGAAAAGCGTAATGGGAATGGATTGCAAATATTTTTGCTCCACTTTTAAAAATTAATTTCATTTCTATACTTTATAAAACATACGTAGGACGGTTAGAAAAAATCATATTTCTGATTTGATTTCGATGAATGTAAAAGCCTGTGTAAATTTTAATAACACTTAATAAATATTTTTCATATTAAAAACATTATATTTATCGTATTGCGTAATAAAATTACTATTATTTCGAATTAATAAATAATTCCTCCCCCTGAAATAATTCACGATAGTGATTATTTTACAGTAGGTGCACAAAATGATATAAATACATTTAAATTACTAAAAATATCATACATATTTTAAAAACAAAAGGTACCCACCCGTTCCCTGGTTTTAAGATTGAGAAAACATCACAACAACAACAAAAAGTGGTTTACGCTTACCTCTTCATCGTGGACGACTACAAACCGTAACACGCAGGTACTAAGGAACATACGACATTACTGACATCCCTAGTAACTGCGTACCCACTACAGTTCGCTAGTTTCATTAATTTATATATACTGCGTGTACCTACGACTATACACCGTAAAACGTACCAAAAAGGTTGTGACTTTACTAATATCGGTAAGAACTGAGTAGCTATGTTGTTAACATTTACCTTCACACCGTGGACGACTACACAGATCGTTACATGTAACCAGGAGAATGCGATTTTACTGGTATCAGTAAAAACTAAGTACCTACCTATATTGTTCACGTATCTTGTCACATCATAAACGACTACAGATCGTAACACGTAACCAGAAGAATATGTCATTGCTAGAATCAGAAAGAATGAAGTACCTATTGTGTTCACGTTTGTCCTCGCATCATAGACGACTACAGATCGTAACACGTAACCAGGATAATGCTACTTTGCTGTTATCAGAAAGAACTAAGAACCTACCTATGGTGTTCACGTTCGTCCTCGCATCATAGACGACTACAGATCGTAACACGTAACCTGGAGATTACGACTTTACTGGTATTAGAAAGGAGGATGTTGGATGTTATTCACGTTTCTTCCTATTGTATGAACGATAACAAACCTTAATACCTACGTAGTCTACATACCCAGTGAATCCACTATGCCTATCTATCCTGGTAAGGATCAAGATGTTTACATTTGTCCCTAGATCATAATAATTTATTTAATTAATTAATTATTAATAATAAAAATAAAAATAACAATAATAATAATAATAATAATAATAATATAATAATAATAATAAAAATAATAATAAATAAAAAATTTATAACAAAATAACATATAATAATAATAACAACAATAATAATTATAATAATAATAAATAAAAATTTAAACCAAAATAACATATAATAATATCCTCACCGCGATTTCCCGTGCTGAGGATTTCATTTACAAAATATTAAATTACATTATATTAAGTTGATGTGCTTTATGAAAAAAAATAAAAATAATTGTAAGGTGAGGTGTTTTAAGTGCAGTTGAGTAGTTTCGGGATTAGTCTGTATTTGGTGTTAATACACCAAAAATGAAGTTAGTAAGGTAGTAGGTAGGTTACGTTGTGTCCACATCATGAGTAACTACATACCGTAACATGTACCTAGGAATATGTTATTTTACATACCGTAACATGTACCTAGGAATATGTTATTTTACATACCGTAACATGTACCTAGGAATATGTTATTTTACATACCGTAACATGTACCTAGGAATATGTTATTTTACATACCGTAACATGTACCTAGGAATATGTTATTTTACATACCGTAACATGTACCTAGGAATATGTTATTTTACTAGTATCTTGATCGACTGGGTTCTTCACATTATTTTGTCCCTATGTCATAAACGACTACAGAACGTAAAATGTTAACACGAGAATGTTTCTTTACTAGTATCAAAAAGGACCGGGTTATTTACTTTTGTCCCTACATAATTCACGAATACAAACCATAATACTATGTACCCAAAAGAGCGTTACTTTACAAGTATTAGAATAGAGTACATAGTTCAAGTTTGTCTCTACATAATGGACGACCCAAAATAATGTTACTTTACTAATATCGGAAAGGACCAGGTCATTTACGTTTACAGGTTTGTCCATACCAATGATGACTACCGAACGTAACACGTAAACAGAAGAATGTAACTTTACTAGTAACTTCATTCTTCAGTTGACCTTTTATCAAGCCAATAATGGGGTAGTTTGTAATAGTCACAGGTGAATTCACATTCCTAAATCAAGTTCTGATGAGTCGATTCAGCGAAAAATTTGTTCCATGAATTCAACGCCCTCCCCACTAAAGACCTCCAAAAATAAAATTAAGGACTGGATTCTCCATTAGAAAGAAAATTTTAAGGAATTTATGAAGAAAGACGTTGAAATACACAGGGCTTTAAATTATTTGAGGATCTTTATAGGTTTAAATGTCTAGAAATTGTTACGTAGTTAATGCCTTTTTATAACTACTATTTATTTGTTCCAATTTACTCATGAATTGAACATGTGTGCATAAACTACTTTATGCTATGGGCAACATGTAAACACAGTTTTTCTGATTAAAAATCAACATTTCCGTTGGGAATTTCGGAAGTGCAGATATTGACCATTTAATGACAACATGAACAACCTGTTTTGGAGATAAAAAATAAAGTAATTGTTTAATCAGTACTTTTTTAGAATTGCTGCACAGCTAGACCTAATTTGTCATCTTTGAATGAGTCAATTTCAGTCAATGTTTGATGGTGGCATTTTTCAGGAAAATTGCACCTGTTCGGCATTCTTACGTGAAATGGAATTTCGATATGGATTCATAGGTGATTTAGTCGGGCATTTATCAACAACATGTTTAATAATGTCAAGCTCTTCACAGTGTAAAAATAGATGTTTTCATTCATATTCCGAAAATTCCTGAAATAATATAAATATTCAGTCTTAGAATAACTTATTGAAGCTTATAAACCCTATTGTTATATTCGTTTATGAATAGTTTTTGTTCTTAATTCGCAGGACTCATTTTTATTAATAAATTTATTGAAAACAAATTTAATAATTTTATTACTATGTTCTGCAAGTATTTTAGTTTGTATTATTGCGACAGCTGTTTCGGCGTTCAAGGCCATATTCAAACGGTGGTAAGGCCACATTGGGGCGATTTACTTATATGGTTTTATTTACTCCTACCCAATTTTAATTTGAAGGGTGTTAAATTATTAATTTGATTTCGTAAAATTAAATTTAAAAAAAACTCATTGTTATATGTTTAATCATTGAAGATAATCTTAACAACTCTTAAAATTTAACATGAAATCGAAAAGAAAAAGAAAATAAAAACATAACGGTAGCAACTGGGAATCGAACCCAGGACCTTATGGTCTATCCGGGACCTTGAGGAATGTTTAAAAAATAATTCTTACCTTATATTGGATTGAAGGGTATGTGATGATTTGCACGTAGGAATCTGAAAAATTAATACATATTTTCAATTAATTTTAAAATAGGGGGAGGGGGAGAGTTTTTTAAAAGAAGTTCATTAGTATTTTTTTTTGCTTTACTTTATTTGAAAATGTCCTTCTACCATCACAGTAAGCGGAAGATGTTGCTTGTGTCGTAATGGAGGACCTAAGCTACCCGAGTAATTGAACTCACGACGCCTTGGTGGGTTCCAGATTCGATGCCAACTCAACCACCGACCGTTCGTCAGTTAGTTTAATTTCTCGGTCCAATAATTTTCTATAATTTTCCTAAGGGGGTTCTACTTCTTGTAGGAGGGAAAAAAGGGAATAAGGATCATCGAAATACGAAAATATGTAGTAATTAAATAATATTTCGCTAAAGAGTTCGACATTATGTATATTTTATTACATAAGCAACTGTACCAGACGTCATGGCACACAGACGAACTGTAGTGGGCAGCTGATCCCAATCTGCGAAGAGAGCTTAAGGGAAAGGAGACACAACCTATTATTCCCTTGCTTAAGGAAAACGATACCAACAATTAACGACTTGAATTTGCACAAAAATCCCTTTTGTGAAAAAATTCTCTGCGGGCCTTGTCCGTGGTTGATGCTAGGGTCTGGGTCCAGTGGGTGGTGGTAGTCCGGGGAGGGGAGAGGGGTTGGCGGTGGTCAGAAATGATGGAGAAGGCAAGTTGGTAGAAGCAGAGCAAGGCGAGGCAGTCGAGGTAAAGAAGTGTTGTGGGGGCGAGAGTTGCTGACTGACTGACAAATATTTTGATTTTGATTTGATTGGTATACAGAGTTCCTAAACTAAAAGTTTTCTGACTCTAGCATAATTAAAATGATTATCTAATGATTCTTTACATTTATATGTTTATTGTTGGTGGTGAATGGATGAATTGAAACTTAATAACTATATTGCAATTTTAGGGGCAGGAAAGCTTTGCTTACGTCGAGCGAAAGAAGCACCGTTTTTTTGTTAATATTGATAATTTTATATGTTCAACTACGCGGAGTAGTTTGTGATAGGTCGAATGGCCCGCTCGAAAGCCATGTTGAAAATCCGGTAGAATTTTGTTATCATGAACAAATTAATTTAATCTGGTGAGTATGATTTTCTCTAAAACTTTACCTAGGCAAGAAAGGAGTGAACCTGGACGATGGTTCTATGTTAGCATAGGGTCTTTGCATGGGTTTGGGAATTAAAATTACATTTGCTTGTTTAAACTCTTTAGGAAAACGGCGAAGTCTGAGGGACGCATTGCAAATGCCAGTTAAAGCGCAGATGCCCTTTAAAGGAAGACTTTTGAGAACTTTATTAGAGTTGCCGTCAGAACCGGCAGCTTTTTTAATATTTAATGATTTTATTATTTTAATTAGGAGATGTGAATCTAATGGGTGATTTATCAGATTCAGTATTTATAATTGATTCTACTTTTGAATCCACCATTGAAACGAATGACGGATCGTCATGTTCGGTATTAGGCGTGAATTGGGCTTCAAGGCTGTCAGCAAAGGCTTCGGCCTTATCGATAGAAGAGTACACTACTCCGTTGGGGCCTTGAAGGGGCGATATCCTAGACTTTGGGCGTCTGAGCGATTTGGATAGATTCCAGAAAGCTGCTCTGTCATTTTCTAGAGAAGAGATAAACTCTTGCCAACGCTCGTTACGGAATTCGCTTAGAGCATCTCTTACTTGGTGTGATAATCTATTATAATGCATTTTAACAATAGGATTGCAGTCCTTTTGCCATTCTTTACGAATAAGATTTTTCTCCCTAATAAGATCTTTGATCTCTTCGGGGATTCCGTGACGACTTGTGTCATTGGGAATATCAACGGATGCCTCGTTGATGCATGATTGTTTCGATTAGATTTGATGTGGCGGTATTTAGACATGATTCGTCGGGTATTGATGTTGACACTGTTATTTTGTCATTTAAAATTTCTTTAAGTTTATGCCATTTTATTTTAGTCCTGATTGGCTTGTCCGGGACTAGAGGATTCGATCCTCCTATTAACGTTAAAAGAACTGGATTATGATCGGATGCTAAATCGTTGAGTACTCTGAAGGAGTGTAGGTGTTTTGTATCTTTCAGAATGACGATATCAATAACGTCGGGCCTACCAGCGTGATGATGTAATGTTAGGATATCTGGAGCATCAATGACTATTTGTTTGGAGAAAGGGTAATTTGCGAGATCTCTGCCTTTTTTATGTGCCATGAGCCATGTTTCGCATTCAAATCCCCGGCTATTATAGTGGGGACGTTTTCTGAAAGAAGTGAGTCTAGTTCAGAAGGAATTAATTGTCGCTTGGGTGGTCCGTACACAGAAATGAATTTAATTGGACCCGAAAAAGTATTGATGGATTCAATATTATCATTGGAAAATGAATGGGGTAGACAGTGGTCAATATTGCTTTTAACAAGAACGGCAGTTCCGCCTACTCTAGTGACAGTTCTATCATCGCGGTAGATGATATAATTTGGTATTCTTAGATTGCGTGATGGCTTTAACCACGTTTCATTAATAAGAAACACATCGAGATGATAATCATGGAGAAATTCAATTATTTCTTCACGGTAAGCTAGAACTGTACCATTGGCGTTCCAATAAGCCTTCTGTACGTTAGAATTTTTGACTCGTTGTCTATCCCTTGTGTTTATTAATGAAGGTCTGGATAGAAGTAAGCTCTTTGGCTGCATTTTGTGTGAGGAATTGGAGCTCTGTGGCTCTTTCGATGAGAGTCTGTAGATCAGAACCAATGGTTTTTGATGGGGGTGGAGGGATGGGGGTGACTTGGGGCATTTATGGGTACTCTGGTCGGCGTTCGACACTGAATTGTTGGCTGAATGCAGGGGTTTTGCGAGGCCGATGTTAGTGTTGTGAAGGGCGGGAATTAAAGAAGTGAGGTGCGGGCCAGGGACGATCAGTGGGTGGAGCGGGGACTGACAAAGAGCCGTTTTGAGGTCCATTTTTACCCCCAGCCAGACGCTAACCCGAGCGCTCTGGTTGGGATTTCGCGACGCTATCGGCACATTAATGTGCCGGTAGCGTCATGAATGTTTTACCCACCCTATCTCAACACCTGTCTCCCTTGAACTGCATTACCACACACTTTAATTTATTTTGTCATTCATTCATCAGCAGTGACACTTACTCCGCGCCACCGGCACAATATATTTAATAAGTTTGCACAAACTATAACGATGATTGACTAGGGGAGCCGGGCCAGTTACGAAAATCAAATATTCATTTTCCGCTTGGTCCCGGCCACGTACAAGTGGCGACAATTATACTAAAACATTGTTCTGGATTAGACCAAGAGGCCCAGATGTCCGATACAGTAATTAAATAAGGATAGTGCATATGCTGGTCTCCCCCAGAAACAGCTCAATAGGATCCAGTCTGTCTTCAATGCTGCGGCGAGAATTATATATAGTGAGCCTAAATATTGTCACATAACTCCACTTCTAAGGGATCGCCTTCATTGGCTTCGATGCCCTGAAAGAATAGAATTCAAGATTTGCTTAACAACCTTCAAAGCACTCCACGGAAAGGCACCAGCCTATATATCTGAACTCTGTGTCCGACAAAACCCAGGTGATAGACAGCTTTCTTTGAGGTCAGCAGATTTGAATGCTGCTAACCGATTAGTTGAACCCTCTCGGTCAAATAAACCCGTGTACTATGATCGCGCTTTTTGTATATCGGGCCCGGTCATCTGGAATAAGCTTCCCCCAAATATTGCTAACATTCAGAATTTAGCAGAGTTCAAACGGGTATTGAAAACAAAATTATTCAAAAAATCCTATCCGACATAAAACATAAATTCATGTACGTAGAAACATAATTTCAGGACATTTTTTCTTTCTTTTTCTTTTTCTTTTTCTTTCAATCCTCCATAGCTTATTTAGTTGCGGTTTTCTCTCCTTGTTATTTAATTTCATTAGTATTCAGTGAAAACCATGTATATAATTTTCTCTTGTTATTTGTACCTACTACATATTTGATTATTTACACCATTAGTTTCTAAATTGTTATTTTATAATACCTGCTCATGAATATTGTATGTCATAGTATTAATTTGCATATTGTATATATATTATAAATAACAGATATACTATGTAGTATATCTGTTATTTATAATTAGGTTAGGTTAGTTAGTGTAAAGCGCACTTGAGGTGAACCTTCACAAAACTGCGCTATAGAAATTAACTCTTATTATTATTATTATTAAGGACATCCGAGTTAGTTCAAATAAATATTATTCTTTCAGGTTTAAGGCTCCACTGATTGTTAAAAGGAAACCGATATTTTTTGATATTAATTTCATAGTAAAAGGTAGGTATATACGAGTATATCATCAATTTAAATTAAAACAATCTTGCCAAATACCAGGCAGTATACAAATAATTAGTTTGTAATATATAAGATAACAATTGTAAGTATTTACTGGAGCGCCGTGAACAACTAATTGTGAAGTTAGTTATTTGGGTGTACCTAGAATCAGTAGGCAGCAGTGGCAGTGGCAGGTAACAGGTAACAGCTACCAGGTAGGTAGTAGGCACCAGATACCCGGATGACCGAGACGAGGCGGAGTTTAGAGTGTATTTAGCATATAATTACAAGGAAAGTGTGCTTTCGAAGTTTCCAATACACCGCCGTTAATGGCCCCGACTAAACAGTCCGAGTATTTAATAAACTGATAAAACAAACACAGGCACAAATGCGGCGGCATGCATAATGTATAGCCACCATATTAGATACTTAGTTAAAGTCATTTCATGCGAGTACGGTAGGCAGTAGGCAGTAGGCAATAGGCACCCAACGAGCTACACTTTTCATATTTATCTGACTTAGCTTAACAAACCAAAAACTAAATCTAACTGTTTTCTCAATTTAAAATATCTAATAGAACATTGCTTGGGTTTATACGTGGGTACACTGCGGGGTTTTCATTAGCTGTTTATGGTCTTTTAAAATGCGTCGAAACGTAGATTCGGCTACAGTTAATAGTTGCTTAACTTTAAAATTTAAAAAAGGGAGTAGGTCGATGACTTTGTGTATTTGGAAAGTATGTTTACGAGAGATGGAAAGACTGATAGGGATATTGAAAAAAAAGGGTAAATGCAGGAAACTCCATTAACGGACGATTAAACCCGGTTGGAGCTAACAAAAAGTTGTCCAAAGAAGCGAAGCTAGCAGTCCATC
Organism: Halesus radiatus; assembly: GCA_022606495.2. Lineage (NCBI taxonomy): Eukaryota > Metazoa > Arthropoda > Insecta > Trichoptera > Limnephilidae > Halesus > Halesus radiatus. Next base: position 153,934 of record JAHDVE020002897.1, read on the forward strand.
ATGAAGTGCTAGTACCAACCCTGATGTATGGCAATGAGGCATGGAACTGGCAGAGAAAGACTGAAAGTAGACTAAATGCTGTAGAAATGACATCTCTGAGGCGAATGTTTGGTGAAGCCATGTATAATCGTTTGATAAATGTTGAGATTCGTAAAGAATGCAAGGCTGATGTAAGGGTAGTGAGTAATATTAATAAAGGGACGCTTAGATGGATTGGGCATATAGAGCGAATAAACTAAGAAAGTACTTTCTTCGTTCGCGTATGACGCGAATGTGAATAGAGCGGACATGGCACGATCAATTGAATAAAATACTTGAGTCGGGGTATGTCAGATGTCGGAAAAACAGATGAGAAAGTATGAGACGATGTATAAATGTGAATGAAGCGTGTATACCAAGATCGAGATATTTGGCTGTCTGTCCTCTCTGCATACCTCTGCGGGAAAACGCCGTGAAAAGTTTAAAAAAAAACTAAGTATAATGCTCTATCCGAACAAAAATACGGTTTTTGGGTTCTTTATGCGATGCAGGTACCCCAGTTTCCCTCTTGCACCACTAGTTTCCGGACACCGTGTATATTTGAATATATTAAATTAATAAATAATAAACTACGTACGTTGCTAAGTAGAGGTTACTGCAGAGCTCCTAGTGGCAGGACGATAAAGCTAACTCCTCAAACTGTTTTCCTAGGATGGTAATACATAATAGGATAATAGTAACTAGAACCGCCTTTCTCTAAAATTCACAACATCATACTGGTCTCCAATGTTTATTAAATGTTGACAATTACCGGCCGCTATCACCAAGAAAAATGAACAAAATTAGAAACAAGCCAAAATTCGCACAATTTGGGTCTCACCAGTGTTGTCAAACTAAAATGAGCCTTCAATTTATATGGGTTTACCGCACGCTAAACGTTGTCCGAATTTTCCAGGACAGTGGGAGCGAAGGAATATTTTTTTACAAACTTGCCAATACAAGGAGACCTCAGGCTTTCATCCTATATACCAAAACGCAGCCAAGCAGTAGTTGTTGGTGGCTATAAATCGAATTGGGTAACGGTACCGTCGGGAGTGCCCCAAGGATCCTTATTGGGGCCATTAATCTTTAACATTTATATTACTGATATTGGAAAATTATTTTACTACTCCAGAACTTTATTATACGCAGATGACATGAAAATATTTTCTTCTGTCACGTGCACCAATAACTGTACCCTCATGCAAGAAAATTTAAATCGTCTAGATGTTAATTGCGAACAACACAACCTTCAAATAAAAGTAAAAAAAATGCGGCACTATCAGCTTCACTCAAAATAAAAACTTTGACTGATTAAAACGACGGAGGCCGAGGATTTGGGAGCGGCGTTAGACCATTTTTGACCACCATATCAAATCCATGGTTCCAAAAGCTTCCAAGATACTTGCCTTTGAACTTAGAACCTGCAAAGATTTTAAAAAGGTAAACACATTGAAAATGCTGTACTTCGCGTATGTACGCAGTTCTCTGGAGTATGCCTCTCAAAACTGGAATCTCAGGTACATACCACATGCAGAAAGGATTGATAAATTACGAAATCGTTTTCTACGATACCTCGATATTTGGGGCTATCGTTCCCACTTGAGTCATGAGAAGTCAGCCTCGTTTTTCGGGATTTCGTCACTAGAAAGCCGTAGAAATTCCGCAGACGTACTGTTTTTTACAAAAAATACCCACCTCTGTGATAGATTGCCGTGAATTACTTGAACGAATTTAATTGAGAGTGCCTAACAGACAAACCAGACAAAACCACACACTAAACCAACCTCAATACAACTCAAAATAAAACACCTTTATTCACACATTTTAACACTTCATACAATGAGTTTGACTTGTTCAACTCAGCCCCTCGTAATTTCAAACCATAAAATTAATAAATAACATCCACAGACTAGATCTCCCTTCCCCTCTCTCCCATCATTTTAACCCCATAGGCTAACCTTGTAACTTTTAATTGAACAATTTAAATACTTAAGTGAAAACCTATTATTGGTTCATTTTTTAAATGTATTTACCATACATAATAATTGTTGTAAACTGTTGGTTTTCCAAATAAAATAAAAATGTATACAATATGGGTTACATAATGGCCGCTCGCACATTATGAGTATTGAAGTGTGTAGAATGAAATGCGGATTCTAGTAAACACAATATCAGTCAATATTACCTTTTTTCCTTTCAGAACTAAGGTTCTCAGATGTACAGTTTCTGTTTTGATTGGTAAAAAAATTTAGGGGGATCGAATGTTTGGTGTTGGGTGTTGGATGTTGGATGTTGTATTTTGGATGTTGGGTGTTGGCCGCAACTACATTATATTTTATACTAAGATTACGCACTGTCTCCCCCTCTTGCTACTATCTGTTTCTGGCACTACAAAAGGCGAGCCTTCTGTGTGTAACGCTCCACTTACTCGTACAATTGTCACTGGTCCCAGGAACTAATATGCCACGGTACGTGGTGACGTGACCCAAAGCAAACATTTTTAATAATTAAATTGACGGTTCCCTTACGAAGTTCGGTTAACTTAGCCTTTCCTGCACTTTTAAAAACGATTCCGGAAAATACGTAATTGCCACGTAACAAAACCTTACCTGAACGTTAATTTTTTCCCCGAAGCATACGTACGCAGGGACATGAAGATGTGTACGAGGGTGGTCTTCGACAAAAGCAAGTTTCTTGTTGCATGTTTTTTCCCATCCATGGTGTCGAATTCATTGACGGGATTCGCGTTCAAAATCAAACAAGATTTGATATCAGATCTAAATTGAGCATTATTCCACACACGCACACCGTCACGTGACGCACACACGCGCGTATTTAAAAGAGAACAGGCAATAGAGAGAAAAATGACCGATGGGAAAATACGGACACCACCGCACGCCCGTCAGATGTAAGACGAGTCTGCACGCACACCAGTGCGCGACGCTGTTGGTTGCGATTTCTTCATACGATCGTTTGTGTATTTTTTTATGAATTTCGTCTGCAGAGTATGATGGGCCATGTGAGTGTCTCTCTCTCTGTGTGTGTGTGTGTGTGTGTGTGTGTGTGTGTGTGTGTGTGAGTGTGTGTATGTGTGTGTGTGTTATTTGATTAACCCTTGTATGAATGTAGGTTAGGAATTTCTGAATGAACAGAAATTTCTATGGAAGGCCGGTAGGTAGGTATACAACATCCAAATGTGGTCATTCAAGACGCTTTTTTAAGTCATTTCTTCTGAGATGTTTTCTAAAGAGGTTGAAGCAACAGAGAAGATGTGTGTGTTTTTAAGTGAATTTTAGAAGCAGCTTCTTTAGGGAGTATGGAACATGCGAGAAGGCAGTCACGGTAGGTCGTGCCAGCTACCTATGTAGTGCCTAGTACCTGCCTCGTGAGTTCGTAGAGAGGAGAGGAGGAATGAGATCTCCCATCTCCCATCAGCTCCTTTAAACGCCTCTCAACGCGGCGCCGCTGAACGCCATCGAGGACTACTCTGTCAGTGTTAGTGCACGTTGCTCGACGATGCTCGTTGTTCGAGCCAACCGCCCAATAAACGGAGAATATGAGATTACCGCATCGAAAGAAACCGCGAGTCGCGTGGCGTTTTCTAAAAGCCGCCCGAAAGGAATCCCCTTTTTTATCAGTGGCAAGTTATTCCGCATTTTCCTCGACCGGCAGCGATGTGCTCGCGAATATTTAGCTCTCGGGGGGAAGGCGGCGGGGGCCCCGGGGGCACCGCGGGAGGAGGGAGGGGGCGAGGGGCCCCCAGAGGTGGAGGACCGTACAAAGTCTGCCGCGCATGCCCAGACGCCCGGGCCCGCGCCGCCGAGCGCCCGCCGGCAGAGGACACCTCGCCGGAGTCCCCGCCACACGGCGGCCCAACGCTCCGGTTACTCGGGGCATTATTACTCGGATTTTAATTTACCGGATAGCTCGCGAGCGCTCCGCGGCCCCAGACGAGGGGGCCCCTCTTCGCTCTCAACGTGCTGCAGAAAACGCCCATCCGAGTGCGAACGAATAATTCGCCAAGTATTTCGGTACTTCTCAAAATGTTTCTTTTATTACCCACCTGCGAGTGGTGTTTCCTATGTTTTTGCCAGCCACTTTAGCGCGGTGGTGTTGTTTTGTTTGAACGTCGAGGGAGCTGCTCGATCCGGCGGGGAGCTAGACGAGGGGCCCCTCTTGGCTCTGTCTGGTTCGTTCGCCTTCCAATTTTTTCCACGTAGCCGTGAATGCGGGCGGCGGCGTGTCGCGGAGGGCAAACACAATTTCTTTTCCCTTCGTAGCATTCCACTTTCCACAATTTTCTCCGAGATGCTGTTTTCGGTCCGAAAGATAAATCATTCACGTATTTTTAATTGAAATCAGCGAAACAAATCACTTTGGGTAATTGGCAGTAATTATATAAAGTTAAAAGCAATTATTTTCGGCAACAATTATTATCTCATGAATAGAAAACTAGTTTGATTGGAAATAATTAAAATAATGATAGGTATTAAATAAAATTGTTGCTACCACGATATCATCCACTTTCTTCTCAACTTCTTAACTTTGAGTTACGAATGTTTTCCGTAAATTCAAGCCTCTTCGAAGGAATTACTTATATTTAAACATTCCCGGCTAGGCAATCCTTGTTGAAATATAAAATAAAAACTGATCGCAAAGTATGCAAATCTTCAGTAGGATAGACCATATGTCAAATACGAACATAAGTAGGTATGTATATATAAAAGCAAACGAGTGTTGTGGATATTTGGATATGACCTCTTTCTGTGCATTACCACCGAAATTGGTTAATTATCAACTGTCGGGTTTTCTCAATGCCAAGTTCACATTATGACCTTATACGCAAAATGGAGCTAAAACTGTTGGCGTGTTAATGTGGTGAATCCTAATTTCCTGCCTTGACCCGCCCTTGACACCTATTTGGCAGGTAGACACCGGGCGGTGGGCACCAGGCGGTGGGCACCGGGCGGTGGGCATCAGATGCCTGGCATCGGGCACCAGGCACCAGGTATTCGCTAGGTATTCGGAGGAGATTTGGTTCGGTGTTAGTCGAATGTCTGTAGCCTGTAACGTAATCGCGCAATAGCCAGACGCTAGAAAGTTTCTAATCAGACTCCGGTACAATTCAATTACTCAATATGAATATAAAAATAATGCTGGTTTTTCAACTTTAATCGTTGCGTTAATATCGGATAGGTTTCTTTCGCAAATTCTATCAGATTTTTTACCCATTCAACTATAATAATCGTACACATAAGCCGATCGTAGATTCCGCTACGATCAAAATTAACTTGCATATCTAAATATTAAAATATCGTACGATTAATTCATGCGTTTCACTCATTCAAAACCTTCATTAGTTTTTTTACCCACAAAGTTGGTGGATGATTATGAAGGATTTGTAGAATTAATAGACTTGCTCAAAAGTACGACTCCGACGGTTGGAGGCAAAGGTCACGTGTCGCCCATTTTGGCACCAGCTTTGGCTCACAGCCGTCCTCGTTTGTATCGCGTGATTTTTACTACGCTAAGCAAATTACAAAACATTTATAAAATGGGTCAAACTTCAAAAAAAATATTCGGTTTTGTAAACAAAACGAACCCTTTTACTTAGTTGTTATTTTCCTCAATTGGCGGCACGAATAGCTCACCCCCTTCCCCACTTATTTTGGTTTATTTCCCTTGCGTGTTAGAGCATATCTATGTATTATTTGATCTGTAATTTAGACGATTAGGATTTCCTCCACGATTCAATTAACGTAAAAATAGTAGAAGTTTTCCGATATGTTAATTCTCATTTCAATAGTAATAATCGTTTTTTTCCTATAAACAAAACAGATGATCGTAGAAAATTCTGACAATTTTTAACTACGCAACGATTCAATTAATTTATATGAATAAAAAAAAATTGTGTTCATAAGCGCATGAACTTAAAATATTCCGTTATCATCCATATGTTACATATCCAGTATTTGTTAAAATCATAAATATACAAATGTTTAATTACTTACAATATTTCTTTTTTCCAAAACTAGTCTAAGTATATTTTTTACAATTTCTCATGTATTATATAATGTATCTTAATCTCTGTAATATGTTAGTGTGCAATATGCATTTTCAAGTTTTTTTGGTTCACCTTTTATCTATCAACGATTATTTTCAAAGTTTTAAATATTTTTCTAGATTCCTTAAACTTCGATTTTGTACTATGCAATAGAAACGGGAGGGAGCTCCTTCTAACAAGATATAAGAAAAAGTGACAAATTCCACCCACATCATGGAAAATTTGTTAAAGATCCGCTCACTCAAATTACTATCTATACTTATTGAATAACCTTCTCTACTACATATATGCGGTTGAAGACAATGATACTTGTCCTAATTGACTACCAACTGAAAAAAATAATAAGATGTTTTGATACGCCCTCTTCTCAGTTTTAGCTGTATCATTTTGGTGTGTTTTTACAAACCAATGTCATTTCTTTTAAAGTGCTCTGTTTTTACCAATTAACAACAATTTTTTTTATTTATTTTCATACCTACTGAATTTTTTTATTATTTTTATATGTAATACCACACAAAAGTCCCAGCTGCTCCTAACCGTCTGGAGCCAGTGAGACTATAGCATCCCTAATCGGGGTATGTTGTGACGCTGAAGGTATTGAGGAGGGAAAGGAGATGGGTAAAGGAAGGTGGGGAAGTACCTGATTAATAAGATCTGGTCACCAAACACGGCTAAAGCCATTTTAAGCAACGTTTCGATTCTGAATGGTGGTATTTCACCACGGCGATACTGACAGTATCTACCACTCTGGAACGTGCCGCAAATATGCTACATATTATTTTTAAATTAATAAATTTGGAAATAACACAATTTAATTGGGCAAGCAGGAATTTGAACCCGCGACCTCCGGATTCGTAGACAAGGATCGTAACAATCCAACCACGGAGACCGTGAAAAATAACTAGATACGTAAATAAAAAATTGGAAAAAGTATTGGCAATTTATTTATCTGTAAATCACATATTATATCTAACCTAAGCTAAAGTTTTTATTTGTAAAATATTTTTTTTTTTGAAAACGAACTAAATAATTTCTTATAAATGGTTATTATTTAGTTATTTGTGGCAAAAAAAAAAATTATAAAAACGAAAGTTTTTTTTTTAAACAGTTCGGTTTAATTGACCAAATAAATCGTATGAATTCACTTTGCAACTTTTAAGACAATTTATAAAAAAAATTGAAAAAGAAAAATGTCGATTGCATTTCTAAAGTTAATATTTTATCTACCATTTAAATAAATATCAAGAATTAACGTTAAAGGAATTACTATTTTAACCCAAATATTAAATTTAAATATTTTGGCGAGAATGCGGCCCACTTTAGTGCTGCCACTGGCCTGCCCACTTATTGGAAATATCGCACCAATACAGCCGCGCCAACGCCGCTATACGATACCCACCCACACCACCACGCGCTCGCACACAACCACGGCCGCCCGCGAGATTACGCGAATAAAGCGGCCCGACATTTCGCGACCGAATCTGATGGAAAAATCCACTTCCATCAAATTCAATAAGTTTTTTGCGATTTTTTTAAATTTTATCTAATTCCTTTTTAATTTACGAATCGAACGGTGTATCGAAAATTTGCGTGAGACTTTTTTAAGGCGGCGAAAAAAAATAATACGCATCAATCACATGGCCACAACCTGCCACCTTCGGGAGGAATTTTGATTTAAAAAATTATTTAGACCTGAATATTAAACACTTTAATATTTTTATAATATTTTCAATTAGTTTACCTATCATTTGGTGTTTGTTTTATAAAAATAAAATCTACGGATTATGAGTTATAACAGTTCTATCATTGGCAGATTCACGATAAATTTTTGTTTCGCGCGCTTCTGTTTTATTCATATTCCAAAAAATATAGTTCCAATAAAATAATCGTAAACAAATTTAATATATTCAAAAAGCCAATATTTTAAGGAATCAATTAAAATTAATTTGTCAATTTAAACCAGAGATTTGGGTTTTAAAAAGGGTCCCAAACGGACTTTCAAAAACATGTTGATATTTTGTTATTATAATTGGATAATGATATAAAAATATTGTTCCTAAATTGAATTGGTTTTCAATTTTTCAATTATTGTTAAAAAATCTCATAATTTAAAAAACGTTATTTTTATTTGAAGGTAGGTGGGCACCTGGGTTGATAGGTAACCTAACCTAACCTAACCTAACCTAACCTAACAACCTACCTAGGAGTATGATCGTATTTTTTTTTAAATATCAGAATAATCGGAGTTGGATTAGTTAGATGTCTATATATCGCGTTGTAAATTTTTCGTGTGCAGTAAGTACCAGGGAACACTTCTCCCTCATCCTGTGTCAATTGTGGTTAGAGGCGCATAAATGTGGAGATAATCTTCGCTACCCAGTGAGCGGGCTGCCTATTGCTACTGTAGGGTAGATATCCGCAAACTACAAAATGTCCCTCTTATTGGGAAGCCAGAAATATTATAGCAAAACAGAGTTAAAAAACACCTTTTCGAGTTATCAATAGAAATCAACCTGCAATGATACCCACATAGGGTATTACACATTCCCAAAATAAAAATTATTCTTAAATTTTCCAAATGCTTCGACCTCCGTGATATGGATATTATGAAAATTATGGTTTAATTATTTTTTGTAAAGATATTTATATTTTTCATGAATTCATTTGACAATTCGAGTGTCACTGAACGATAGTATCAAAGCGTTAGTAGGTACCTACCTACCTAATATTGGTATTCACTTTTTTAAATATTACTTACCCATTTTCTAGATACCTACCCATCCACGTACGCAAAGAAACGTTATAAAATACGAACATATATTTAAAAAAAATATTTAATAATATTATTGACTAGCTGATGTGCAGCCTGTTTTGCTCAGATTTTTTTTTTTAATAAAATTATTAATTTGTGAATTCTTGCCTGTTGTTTGGATGCCATAATTGATTTGACAGCGAAATTAATGCCTTGTGATGATTATTACCGTCTCTAAACAAAGAAACATTTATTTCATTCCAAACATTTATTTTTTCAAAATATATCTTAATAATAAAGTTCTTAAGTAGGTACCGACTTGTGTTTTCCAATTTGAATATATTCTATCCAAACAGACGTTAAAGATGTAATCTGTGGCTAACCAGAGTGGTATATCTATGGGCTAACCTCAACACAGAATGGCGAGTTCAATGTTTTTCATACTAATTTTAAAATGTTAAAGCAATAGTTTTCCATATTGGATTTCATTCAAACTAAGTACAAACTATGCTATTTTCAGCGAAACCGATAGTGTAATTTTCGTAAAGTAATTAGTGTAAAGACAGACAGACAAAACAGACATTCATTTTTATACATAGAGTTATACAGGTCCAGGAGAAGTTAAACCTTTAAATTAAACAAAATACGTTGGATACCTCAGTGCAAGCATTAACCTACCTGGGAAGCGATTAAAATGAGAAATACCAAGATAGGTAAAAACTAACCGTCCTGTTTTCTAAACAGGTCATTATTTTTAACATGTTGCCGCTAACCAAAGTAATTCCTGTCGTTAAAAATGATGAAAAAAGATAAATAATCTGGTTCAAGTGGGTAAGGTAGGTTCCCCACTAAAATGATTTGATGTCTTCTCACTTACAGTGGGAATTAGGTGTTTAAATATTATGAAGTTGTTCTGGGAAGAGGGAAGGGGCTTGCGATAAGATAAGAACACGGCGCCTTCATCCTTCCTTCATTCCTTAACAGAGTAAATACTAGTCGTGATAAGGTATAACGTTGCTCTGGAGACAACTTATGAGTACCTCCATTCTCCTAGATAGCTAATAAGGCAATAGCCGCTCTCTACCCCACGCTAGGTAGAAATACTCGATTATCAGCAGACAATAAATTACTCTTTTTTTTAAAAATAAAAAACAATAACTTTGTTTACACCACTTTTATTTTATTCTTTTACCGACCGGGTTTCGCTAGTACCGTAGCTTCTTCAGGGCAGTATACAACTAAACTACGAACTAAGATACACATGTGTTATAGATTGATAAAAACAGTTGAGTGGATGGCCAAGGGTGGAAGATCAGCAGGTACCTGCTGACCGGAATGTGTTGAAAAGTGATGTGAACAAAGTTATTGTTTTATTTTTTAAATTATAATGTCACATCAACAAGTTACCGCTTGATATGAAAATATAATAAATTACTCCTTTACAAGACGATCATAAGGACGGGCTTTATTTACGCTGCTCCCGTTTGGGGATACGCAACTCACAAACACATTAACAAACTACAAACCCTGCTAAACACAGCCATTGGATTAGCATTGAATGCGCCTATGTGAAGCAGGGTTAACACAATGACACAAATATTTCTCTGATAAAGGATCTTATAGTAACACATTCTAAAAATCTTTTTAACGGTCTAGCCGGTCATGAAAACCCATCAATAAATACTCTCGCTAAATACAGCGAGAACGAAATATTTAAATACAAAAACCAAAATCAATCCTCAAGTAAGGCGTGAAATCCTGCCCCTAAACTTGCTATATAGTTATTAAATTTCAAGTCACCCACTCACCATCAACAAACAAAAATTCAAAAGTAAAGAATCATCAGATAATCATTTTTAATTATGCTACAGTCAGAAAACTTCTAGTTTAGGAACTCTGTATATCAATCATATCAAAATCAAAATACGGGGGGCCAAGGAGGGTCTCAATTTAGGAGAACTGAAATGAAATGAACCTGCTGCTTTTTCCACCCTTTGAAATAAACTATTTGAGGACTCTAGTACATAATTTATTTTAGCAATTTTGTAGCAGCGTTGTGCGGCGATTTATTTAGAATGAATTAACATTATACGTTAAATTAATTATTAATAATGTTTTTAAATATTTTTTTATATCTTAACTAACTAACTAACTAACTATCACGCCGTTTCTTCGCAGGGGTATATATATTGACCTCTGTACAACCTGTAGGTAAAATTTTATCACGCAAACATCAACTTTTTGCAGTTCTTGACTTCTGTAAATGATATAAAACAACTTTAAATAAATATTATCGTACATTTGATAAGGCGTTAGGTATAAAACATGGTATTCTGATACACGTTTACGTATGTCGGAGGCTACGGAAGTTAGTGTACAGATTTTTCCAGAATTTAAAAAAAAAATGTACTTTTATTTAATAGTAGGTAGGTATCAACCCACTTAACAGAAAAAAATGTATTATAGAAATTTAAAGACAAGATATGTATTTATTAACATGATTTTCCAAAGAATTGTGTTTTAAATTTCACCCTTAATTACTCCGGTTTTTTTATTTGTTCACGTGGTGCAAAACAACACACTGACTTGAAAGTTTGGTGTAGGAAAAACATATTTTCATTAAAAAATCAAGTACATTTATCATTCAACGTATTTATACTACTGATTTAAAAAAAAAAAATTAATTGACGCGTGGGCAAGCAGCTGCGTTCATTTGAGAAATTACCTGCAAATTTTGTAATAAAATTTTTATATCTAATGTGGAATTTTGCGAGGAATCTAATACATGTGATTATTAAAAAAAAAATTGTATATTAAATTTATATTTTTCTTAACTATGTTTGTTATTTTTTTAATGCGTTATCGGGCAGTGCTTTTCAAACGCAATGTTTTCAAATGTGTGCGTTTTTTTAGTAGAAAATGGAATTTACTGGAAAACTGTGAGACAAGACTAATAAGAAGGCTTTCCCCAAAAAGGCGTAAGTTTTCAGAATTCAGATTTTTTCCGATATTCAGTCAGCCTATATCTAAGTGATCAATGATCATTAACACAATGCAGATACCCCTTAGATACATTATGCAGTAGCATTTGCGATCACATAAATCCTAAAACATGCCTAAGTACCTTTTTTTTATGTTAATACCGCACAAGAGTCCCAACTGAGAGCCAGTGAGACTATGGCATCCCCAATTGGGGAATGCTGTGAGGCTGAAGGTATCGGGGAGAGGAAAGAGAAGGGGAAGAGGAAGGTGGGGAAATACCGGCTACTCAGATCTGGTAACTTCAAGTAACGTTTCAATTCTCAATGGTGGTCTTTCACCAGGGCGATACTGAGAGTATCTTCCACACTTTACACTATGTATTATTTTGAAATGAATTAATTGTGAAACAGCACAAATTAATTAAATAAAATTTACTTGCGATTTGAAACCGCGACCTTCGGATTCGTAGTCGAGAGCCTTACCCCTCGACCATGGAGGCCGTCAAGCTGAATGAGAACTGATTTTTACATTTTGCTTTGAAAACGGTAAAGGCGGGCAAATAAGACACGGGAGCTAGAATTGGAACCGGCGCTGTCACTGGCACTGGGCTGTCACCGGAGCCGGCACTGGAACCGGCAGTGACGACTATTTCGGGAAGTGGCAGCTCGCTCGCTACTGCAGTAGGTACTACAGCTACCTCCCGATGCTATATATATATATATATATACTCGTATAGGTAGGTGCTGTGGTAGGTACAGTAGCGGATGCGGAGGGAGCCTTGCTGGGGGTTCCGGATTTAGATGTTTATAGATGCGCTATCTATGGACTATCGCCGCAACACTCCGCTGCATCTTCCGGCCTAGGAATCCTGTGCCAGGGGAACTCAACTTTATTCTTATTGATTATTAAACTACCTATCATTTAAAACACCAAGTAGGTACCTAGCTGCTCGCATACTATCAAGGCATATGACACATGGTAAATTCCTGCATAACCCACCTGGGTACTAGCTATTTTAGCTGACTCCACTTACCCAAATAATTTGGAGATATAGGAGGCGTAGACTTGAAGGGGAGCGCAAATATATAGGTATCTATGTTATAAACTCCAAAAAATCACCATTGGGTGATTTTACACAAAAAAGGCGCTATAAAAATCATCCAATTATTATTATTATAATTAGATGAAATAAGAAGAACTCTAAATTAATTCATTGAAATATTTTTAAGAAAATAATATAAGTACGCACAAAAATTCAAGGGTTGTTTTAAAAAGTTTTAATATAAATATACACGGTCTTAGTAAGTACGTAGATAGACAACGTAGATGGAGATTACGGCTTCATACTCGTACACATTTAAACCAGTACTAATAACATATTCGTAAAAACCATTTACTTTGTCATAATCATAATATAAACATATAAAAAAATTTTAACCACTTCAATTTAATATAATAATCTCGACCGGTTTCATACCCTTCCCTCGTCAGGAATACATTAACATTATATTTAGATAAGGGACGGGTACTTCCGAAACCGGTCGAGATTTTTATATTAAATTAAGCGGTTCAAAACATATTTATAGATTTACGATATAAATAATAACGAACCCGATGGAGCATTATTTGTAAAAATACGGACAATGTTAGTTAATCAGGAAAATTTCAACGATTTTTTGGTAGGAAACATGGTTTATTGGTGATAAATAATGGCCCGTGTTTTATTACATATTTAAACACTTTGTTAGATACCAGTATTTATTTATAAGGGCGGATTTATTGCCAAATGGCAGTTTCTTCCAACTAATAATGTACAATATGATAAATCTACGAATCATGAAAATAATATTCAGCTCATATGTGCAACTTGCAAATTCCTACGGTGGGAGGTACGAGGTTCACAGGTTTGCCCCCCCTGGAGAAGCTAGGAATGCCCAGTGCCCCTTGAGACAAACGAGAAGAATGCATTTTTAATTATTTTTAATCCGCTTTTAGACTGATCCATTTCGGTGCGCGTATAAAGCAGAAAGCGTGGTTTGTTCCTACGGTGGGAGGTACGAGGTTCACAGGTTTGCCCCCCCTGGAGGAGCTAGGAATGCCCAGTGCCCCTTGAGACAAACGAGAAGAATGCATTTTTAATTATTTTTAATCCGCTTTTAGACTGATCCATTTCGGTGCGCGTATAAAGCAGAAAGCGTGGTTTGTTCCTACGGTGGGAGGTACGAGGTTCACAGGTTTGCCCCCCCTGGAGGAGCTAGGAATGCCCAGTGCCCCTTGAGACAAACGAGAAGAATGCATTTTTAATTATTTTTAATCCGCTTTTAGACTGATCCATTTCGGTGCGCGTATAAAGCAGAAAGCGTGGTTTGTTCCTACGGTGGGAGGTACGAGGTTCACAGGTTTGCCCCCCCTGGAGGAGCTAAGAATGCCCAGTGCCCCTTGAGACAAACGAGAAGAATGCATTTTTAATTATTTTTAATCCGTTTTTAGACTGATCCATTTCGGTGCGCGTATAAAGCAGAAAGCGTGGTTTGTTCCTACGGTGGGAGGTACGAGGTTCACAGGTTTGCCCCCCCTGGAGGAGCTAGGAATGCCCAGTGCCCCTTGAGACAAACGAGAAGAATGCATTTTTAATTATTTTTAATCCGCTTTTAGACTGATCCATTTCGGTACGCGTATAAAGCAGAAAGCGTGGTTTGTGCTCACCCTCCCCTCTTCCTCTTTCCCTTCTCCTGTACGAGGCGTATCGGATATCACTTTAAATATAGGAAAGAATGCCACATTGGCAACAACTTTTTTGTTCTCTTTTTCTATAAACATTGTAACAATAACAGTAGGTACCTACCACCTAATGATTTTTTTTAACTGACACTGTTTATAGCTTAGAATTTAATTACAGATATTTATTATTTTGGAACCACAAAATGTCATTACTATGGTAACACTAAGCTACTAACTTCTTCTTTGAAATGTGTTCTTCACATATTCGCGTTAGACAGTTCGTTTTAAAGGAACAACGCAAAACAAGATAATTATTTTTTAACGTTTTTTTTTTTCTTTAAAATTTTTAATTTTGTTCTGTAAATTTTATCTAACATCTAATACCTTACGCTTTTTATGGTCATTTTATAAATATTCTCCAGTCCTAAAAAATATAAATATTTCAAATAAACACCAACTCTTCTTGTGCCACCAATCTTCTAATAAATATAACATCAATAGAGAAGGAGGATAAAATGACAACTGTAAAAATCATATCATCCCTAATTTTGAATTTTCTAATAAAACTGTGTTTATCTGAAGCGACCTGCCAGGTGAGTATGTTTTCTGTATCTGTTTGTACATAATTAGATAAAGAATAGGAAGTAATATTTGTACAGCGCCCTTGAGATGATTTTTCACATAAAACGGCGCTATACAAATCATCCAATTATTATTATTAGTACTGCATGGTTATTTCGATACGCAAAATTTCATTAATCTGAATAAAAGCGTTTGCAAAGCGTTAAACAACAAAAAAAAATTAAAAATAAAATCACCTTGAAAAATTGTGTAGATTCATCTCTTTTCGGAGAGAACTACTACTTTCTGAACACCGTTCGTTTAAAGTAAAACATATGCTCTTGGACCATTGTGTTTTTTTTTTAACTTACTTTGATTTGCCTATGAGCCATCTTTCTGTTTCCATTTAAAACCATTTAAATGATCGGAGCGCCCTCAATTTTTATCTATTTTTAAATGTCAGACTGTACTGCAATAGTATGTACAATATGATGGAGGTCTACCTACAACATTATGGAGGGTAAGGTTAGCGTATGATTGATTAATGTAATGTATTATCTTACAAAAATTACTTACATATTTAAGATTCTGGAATATATTTTTGTCACAGATTATGTTAGGTTCTGGAATGATAATGTGTTTGGTTCCTACCTTAATTGCCATTTATTCAGTCCTTACCTTCCCAAACCAAACACAAAATTTTGAAAAATCTAACAGTGATCTGAAAGTAATTGCTTTGAGTGATCTCTTGTTTGCGAGAAGAAAAACTACTTTCGGGGAGCACATTCATTCGTCACATCATTCGGTAAGTGTTTGGTTATCCTTGTCCTTTTAAACCTTTAATCTATGCCTTATTACAATCGACGAAAACCATCATTATTGTCGTTGTTATTTACAGTCCACAAGAGTTTTACATGCGAAACTCCACAATTTTGGTGTTGGTAATTTCCGTTTATAACATTGTATCTATGAAAAGAAAAAATCTATGTTTTGAACGATTCGTTTTTATATACGTTATGTTTGATTGGTGTTATCATGTTCATGGTTAGTGTGTTTATTTGTGAAATTCTGTGTAAGTTCTTTAAATTATAAAGTTTAGTGCAGCAGTAACTAAAAAAGGCTGTATATTATTACTAGTTAATGTAATAATTTCCATTATATTTCGGGGGTACGTGTTTACCAGATAAGCAGAAAGACCTGACGATGCATCATTTCTGGTAAAATAATGCTTTAGGAGATAAACAAGTCGTCATTATTGCCTAATCTTTTTACAAATGCGTCGATAATCGTTGCTTTACTTATTATGGAAACCGATGGGCAGATATAGAGAATTTCAACACCAGACGAAGTTAACCCGAAAAGCGCCATGTAGGAAGAAAGTTGCCTAATGCCAGCAAAGTAAAGGAAGTTGTAGGTGTACCTTTATTATGCAAATGTTTTGGAGTTTTCGTAAAATCCAAAAGCAGGCCAGAATGACAGTATTCAGATACAAGTTACCTTCCTGAGATAAATGAAAAGATCCCACACAAAACCAATTAACAGCGAAATACTTACCCAAACAAGCTCCTACACTCCTACAGGGCCTACTCTACGTGAAGAGCAAATGTCCAAGTAATTCCATGTAAACGCTAAGTTTAATGAGCCTTGGAAGACGCGAAGGCTATATCGGAATATACCTAATTATATATGTAAATGGAACGCTTTGAGGCGCCCTTATTATCATGTTTCCCTTACAATTACCATTAATTGATCTTTAACGGTTCGGCGTGGCGCTCAATGGCGGGCGCCTCGGATTAAGCTCAGGCGCCAAAGTTCTTTGGTTATCGCCCAAAAGTTTTTAATACAAATCAAAGCACTTGGCGCCCATTGAAGTCTAATGAACTTGCTAGCCCCTCGGAAAAAATACACAGATTTCCAGAAGGATCAAAGCGAGCTTTCTTGTACTTGTGTCGGATATTGGATTATCACTTCAAAGGTTGGCGTGGTGGAAAATGTATTAAAAATATGAATTATAGCAAGCAAGTTAAACAAAATAAGGCATTAGTTACATCATGTAAAATTTTGCATAATACTGTCTCCTTTAGCAAAAAACCTTGGCACTAAATGAATATAGATAGGTCTATTCTGAAAGGGTTTATTAAAAAAGTCTTGGAAAGTTAAAAATTTTCTACACGTGTTAGTGGTAAGAATGTAAGAAGCGATAGTATTAATGAACATACGGTACAGGGAAGCTGGGCCCCGTAATCTGTTCCACGCGAGTCGGAGATTAGGTGACGGCGACATGTTAAATGAGAGGAACCTTTTAGGTCCCGCGGGCTTCAGTCAGCACGATCTTTTGGTTTTCGGAAGCGATTATTAAGACGCAAATGCGAGTTATTTCGGTTTGGAGGATTATCAGGGATCTGCGCACATCTGGCTCTCCCGAGATAATGTCAAACATTGTGGATCTCTCCCTCGCGAGCTGAGGGGGGTTATTTATAAATACGGGGGTGTTGCGCCCTACCTATCCCATCCCATATCCCAACAGTTCAGCGACCCGAGGAAGGTGAAAATAAGATCTGACGGTTCGAAGCTCGGATGATCAGTTACACTCCTAATATTTAAGAAAATGAGGGGTTTCTCACAACGGAATTTCTCGGAATTTCTCGTGGCCCGTGAAAGTAATTCTGCAGCCGCTCTCCGCGAAGTAGCCAGGCTTGGTAACGTCGAATACTGAATACCGTGGACTTGGCAATATAATTTAGCATGCTCTAGTTAGCCGTCCGAAGGAAGCCATTAAAAGAGGGGAACCTCTCCAACTACACTCTGCAGTGAATGGAAACGATGAGTATCTTTCATTTTAGCGGGAGTTTGGATGTAGGACGTATTATTCAAACATAATTAAAACTGCTTAGAACTCTGATTAGAAATGCCCTTTAACTGGAACGTCTGCATTTAAAGTATTTTCCCCTGTAAGTGTCGTTTTTATTGTTTAAAACATCGCATTAGGCATAGAACGATCGTAATTTGAAAGCTCGCAGCTAGCAGGCGCCGGTAGTAAAGTGGAATGTTTAATTAGAAGAAATGCTAAGGTTCGCTGAGCACCAGACAGACTGCTGAACTCGCCACATTGTCTGAATAATTATACAATACTGGCTAAAAGTAAAACCACAGTTCAACAACCTGTCTACCATTCACCGACGGACGACCATCGATTGGGTCGAGTCGGCGGGACGGTCAGTCGAATTGCCACCGACCATCGATCAACCACCACCTCCTTCAATCCGTGGGAAATATTCTCAAGGGTGTATATCTCCTACACCACTTACACACACACCCACCCACCAGCCGCAACTTGGATATATCTGGAATCGATTAAACCAACTTTCTACATCAATTAATTTACAAAGCAAATTATCACAGTCCCAACATTTCTCCGAGAAATCCAGCGGCTCATTACCAACTCCTACAAAACTCCACGGACTGCGTATCACGTGTATTTAAATTCTATCATAACTGTGTGTCAGTTTTCAAAAGTAAACATCGTGTTTGAACAAATGTTTCCGAAAGACCACCTTATCCCAACCTCTCCAAGGACGAAGGTGGCTTGCTTCACCACGCGGAGGTTTCGTCACAACGAAGTTTGCCCTTCCTGGGATTTTTAACCGAATATGCAATACACCCATATCAAACGCAATTTTCAAAGTTAATTTCATTATTTTAACTTACACTAGAGAAAGAAATTCTGTAGCGTTGTGTTTATTTTTTCTATGTACCTACTCATTTATCAGCGTGGGAGAGAAGATTGGATTATCAACGTAGCAAGTAACAATTTCTGCTCAATTTGCTGATTAAAAAAAAACCCGATCGCCATTCTGAGCGATCGTGAGCCTAGTAGATAATGCTCTGAAGATTGTCGAACTTCAGCAAACTAAAGCCTCTCTCTTTAAAAAAAAACCTTTAAAGAAAAGTTATATAATACCTATAAAAAAAATCTATTGAAATAAAAAAGAGCTACTTAAAAGTTTTAAATTAATGACAAAAAGTTGGTTGCATGGTTGTATCAACAATGTAAAAAGATGACTTTTATTCGAACATCGAATTAATAAAAAAGTTCCACGTTTTCCTTTAGTTTGGTGCGATGGCGAGACCACGTGTTTCTGAAATTCTAACTTTTCTAACCAGGAAAAGGCATAACTTTATCTGCAACAGACGTGGAGCGTAGCATTATAGGGGTCTCTTTCTTAAATTCAATCATAGAGAACTGCATATCTTAGCGAAAGAGTCCGATCAGAAAAACATCTTCAAAAACGTGGAATCGTAAGACAGCAATTTCCTCGAATGAACATTGGAAACTCAAATTGATTTGCGTGAAACTTTCCAAATGATCCAAACCCCCGCTAAGAAATGGCACCTCCAGACATCAGAAAAATAAGTGTCGAATTTTAGTTCAGCTACCTTTTTTATTAGATCATCTTGATGAGTAAAAAAAATCTAGATAGAAGTTTGCTTTAATACCATAGTATCTTTTGCTGCATTATCAAAATGTAGTATATTTAATTGAAGAGTGGATTTTTCATCAAGTCTACATTGCAAACACAACCTTATTATAGGTAAGGAAGTGAAATTATTGGTATCTCCGCATTTGACATTGAATAAGAAGTGTCCAAGAAGAATAGATTTGCAAATTTTCAGTTTGGGAATAATTTTGCATCATTTTTAGATCAGTAGGCTCAGTCCTTGAATTTCATTGTCACCAATCCATCACGTTGGTACAGTTAAGGAACCAAATCTCCAATTCCAAGGGTAATTGAATATGCAATCTTCGGGCAACTTTAGACGCTCCGAGACAGGAAGAATAAATATGTGACATTATGTAATCGATACAGAAAGAACACCATTTACCCAAAGCCCGAAGGCTACATAGGTCTCGAGTCGAGACAAGCGACAAGGAAGGTAGTTTTGTTTACGTAAACAGTAAATTTATATAAAAATGTGATTATTGGGAACTATAAAAAGGGAAACCTCCCCGTAAGAGTAGAAATTGATTAGTAAATAATGATTACGAATATTTATAAGGGAATTAGGTTTTGGTTTGAGGTAGATGGAACGGTCTGAAGTGATTTTCCGTTTAGCGCAGTCGAAAAATTGTAAATTAATATTGTGTTTTTCTATATTTATGTTAATTGCACTAAAATAAAATACAATTACTCTATAAAGCAACAGTGTGAAAATATCTATAGAACAATAATATTACATTTAGATTTTTTAAGCGAAAAATTGTAAATTAATATTGTGTTTTTCTATATTTATGTTAATAGCACTAAAATAAAATACAATTACTCTATAAAGCAACAGTGTGAAAATATCTATAGAACAATAATATTACATTTAGATTTTTTAAGCGAAAAATTGTAAATTAATATTGTGTTTTTCTATATTTATGTTAATAGCATTAAAATAAAATACAATTACTCTATAAAGCAACAGTGTGAAAATATCTATAGAACAATAATATTACATTTAGATTTTTTAAACGAAAAATTGTAAATTAATATTGTGTTTTTCTATATTTATGTTAATTGCACTAAAATAAAATACAATTACTCTATAAAGCAACAGTGTGAAAATATCTATAGAACAATAATATTACATTTAGATTTTTTAAGCGAAAAATTGTAAATTAATATTGTGTTTTTCTATATTTATGTTAATAGCACTAAAATAAAATACAATTACTCTATAAAGCAACAGTGTGAAAATATCTATAGAACAATAATATTACATTTAGATTTTTTAAACGAAAAATTGTAAATTAATATTGTGTTTTTCTATATTTATGTTAATTGCACTAAAATAAAATACAATTACTCTATAAAGCAACAGTGTGAAAATATCTATAGAACAATAATATTACATTTAGATTTTTTAAGCGAAAAATTGTAAATTAATATTGTGTTTTTCTATATTTATGTTAATAGCATTAAAATAAAATACAATTACTCTATAAAGCAACAGTGTGAAAATATCTATAGAACAATAATATTACATTTAGATTTTTTAAACGAAAAATTGTAAATTAATATTGTGTTTTTCTATATTTATGTTAATTGCACTAAAATAAAATACAATTACTCTATAAAGCAACAGTGTGAAAATATCTATAGAACAATAATATTACATTTAGATTTTTTAAGCGAAAAATTGTAAATTAATATTGTGTTTTTCTATATTTATGTTAATAGCACTAAAATAAAATACAATTACTCTATAAAGCAACAGTGTGAAAATATCTATAGAACAATAATATTACATTTAGATTTTTTAAACGAAAAATTGTAAATTAATATTGTGTTTTTCTATATTTATGTTAATTGCACTAAAATAAAATACAATTACTCTATAAAGCAACAGTGTGAAAATATCTATAGAACAATAATATTACATTTAGATTTTTTAAACGAAAAATTGTAAATTAATATTGTGTTTTTCTATATTTATGTTAATAGCACTAAAATAAAATACAATTCCTCTTTAAGCAACATTGTAAAAATACCTATATTATATTTAGATTTTTTAAACATACCAATTAAGTTAATTCCGTTATAATAGAGATGCTTTTGGCGTAGTGGCGCATACTCTCATGATCAAAATTTATTTTAAATACTTACCGATTAACCACGGGGATATCTGTTATATTGTGTACTACAGAACTTTTACAAAATAACATTGGTTTGTTTATAAAACCATTTTTTTTAATATTTGGGTAGTTTTCAGTTTCATTCGAGGAAATTATTATTAAAAAAAATAGTAATAACACCTTAATTTCTGGTAGAATAGGAGGAGAGTTCAATTTTGTTCATTCATTAATTAAGAACCCGTGTAAAACTTTTAAAACAAATGGTTCATTATTCGGTATATAGGTTATATTTAATTGTAAAAATAGAACAAATCTTACGTTATTAAATTAGGTATAATCAAATGGATAAGTATCCACGTTTACAATAAATCACATCTCTTAAATGTAATTTCTGTAAAGTCAGTGTACTTAGATGAGTTTCTTTATTAAATCTATTTACATTATGTACATTTGTATTTTCAAAACATAATCATTTTAAATGTAAGTTGAAGTTGCCTTTATGTTTGCCAGTTCGATATTCATTCCTAGTTAGCCATATTGCCTGTTCTAAGGAAATAAAGTTTTTTTTTATTTAAAAAAAATGCTCGCTTAAAAACGGTTTTCCTATGTTAAATTTAAGGGTATGCCGCATGCGCCTAATTTGGGTTCGCTTCCCTCGCAGCCAGAGGCAGGCAGGCACCGGGCACAGGCAGTATGGTCTCATAGTCCTAGCTCAACACACGCTCACTGTAGCGCCGTCGAGCGCACCCACACCGCCTGCGCCCGCGTGCTACGCTCACACACACCATAGCCGAATGCCGCAATTTCCTCTGAATTTATTTCGGTTACGATTGTAAAAAGATTTACAATAACGGCCTGTCTCGGCTCGGGGAGACCGAGCCGTGAACGAGTCACGTGCGAATAAAAAGATTCGTTTCCTCCGTTTGGAAGATTAAAAAAACGTTTGAGGAAAAGGAGGTTTTTTGGTTATGTACCGTCGGCTTTCCTTTTGGAGTGTTCCTCGCGGACGTAATAGTTCTCCGAATTTGCCCTGATGTGCCCCGTGCGGCGCGCGGTGGTGTGAGTGCGCCCATATCACTAGTGCTGGTGTCGTGTGGTGGTATGCACGGCGTGCGGGCTCACCACCCTCCATGGCCCCTGGTAACCCGTTTAGAATATTCCTACCTACTGCCTACTATCCGTACCTACTAGCCGCCGCAGCGCGCACGCACACCGACAAGCGAACAAACATAGCCACCGCAACGAGGTGGGACGTCCTACTGCCTAAACAGCTACGTCGACTTCTTCTTTTGCTAGCCTTTCCTAGCGGAGGTTATCTAACGTCGGAGTATTCAATCCGAATAGTGGCCGAGTTAATAATAATCATAGCAATATTTGAATGATTTAATTTAAAATTACCTCAAGGGCTCTGTACTATTTTTTTATCCAATTCTATAGCTTATCACTAATTATAGACAATCTATTATTACAACTTATGGCTAACTAATTGTATTCATCGATCTCTAATACCTACCTAGCTATATGTACGATGCATTTGATTAATGAGTGTGATGCCGCGTTAAAATATACATGTTATTAATTTTATATATAAGCAGATAATATCATACAGGACCATACTTACCTGACAGATCACTTGAGATAAACACTGTTTATTAGCGAAATTTATATACGTTTTCGCACGCAGAGGACATAATATTGGAAAACACATGTTGTTGAAGATACTATTTAATCCTGGTATTTATTTTAATAATTATTTATGTTGTCTATAGTGTCAGGTTCCCACTCAGGCGTCACAGGTTTGATTTATTCAAATATTGTCTTCATCTTCTAATTATTCCTGCCTATTGGAGGATAGCTATCACCGGGAAAATGTTCACCCCGTACGTTACACACCGATGCAACTCCTTTAAGTTTCATTCAGACACTATTATCTTTTTCTGCTTTTTCTTGTTCCCGCTTATATCTGGCTTCGCCGCATACAGCTCGAAATAACTTCTCTCGTATCAGTCACGTAGAAATCCAAGCCATGAGATTCGACTATTATCTTTACTACGGCTTTCATCAATATTTCCCTAGATCATCAGTTGAGTGGGTAATTTTACATCTACCGTTGGTCTTGACTTGACCAAGATATTGGAGATATCTTCTCTTGTGGATTTTTTTTTAAAATAAATTATTTTTTTGTATAATATTAATTACATATAAAGTGAACTTGTACCTAAGGCACTGCAAGTAGCTTGTCAGCAGTAGTTTAGTTCGACAATATTATATAATACAACAATAAATAACAATCATCATACAAATGTAGCGCCAAATTAGACCAATATAGATGATAATAATGATCGGATTATTTTTATAGCGTTGTTTTTGTGAAAACTCACCTCAAGGGCGCTGTACAATAATATGTAATACATAGGTGATAAAGATACACAAATTGGAATTTAAAAATTTATATATATATATATATATATATGAAAACAGCATGACAGTTTTATTATAGAGATACTAGAGCCCAATTTCATAATATTGATTTAAATAAAATTATTAAAAAAAAACAGCAAGTATTAAACAGATTGAGAAATAACAAAAAAACATGAAATATTTAAAAACTGCAGTACTGTTTTGTTACAGTGAGGATAGACTTATATTACTTAGATAGTGTGTAGAAACTTGTATTTATTTAGCATTTTATTATCGCACTGTAGGGCCATTTATGGGGAATGTAGGCTGGCGGAATGTGCTTACAATTCTATGGTATACAGAAGGCACAACTTTCTCCCGCAGTTCATTACTTATGGTGTAATGCCTATGTAGGTCAAGGTAACGAGGGCGTTTAGTTCATCTACACAGCTAACTACGTACGAGTATAGCCCTTTAACGGGCTCTACTTCATTTTGTACTAGACACCGATTAACCCAGAGAATGTCGATTTTATTCATGTTATATCACTGAAAACTGCCACCGATTACATTAAGTCGAGTTGATTAGTATGAATTTGAAAAAAAATACTAAGTTGGAAGAAACAATGGTAATATTACTGCATTCCTTAGATTTTTTTAAAAGCAGAATTCTGATTGCACGACTCACCAAAGACTCTCTAAACTACGGAGCTTTGAAAATTTTTATTACATGGAAAAAGTAACACGTTAGCTTTTTGTATCATATTTTAGATTTTTCAGTAACAAAATAATTGTATTTATGTGTCGAATAATATTTTCCAACAACACTCCTTTACACGATGCAATAAATTACCGTAACTATGAAAATAAAATCCTACTAAATAATAAAAATGTTTTCTACCAAAAAAAAACAATAAACTTTCGATACGTAAGTAAGATAATATTCAGTTAAAAATTTTAAGTAAAATATGCATTATTCTAATAATAACAATAGACAAATTTAGCGCCGTCGTCTGTCATATATCTCCTCGCGGCGGAAAGACCATAATAAATGAGTCTGTATTCTCAGAGGCGTGCAAAAAACGCGCGAAATTTTAATGTGGGCAGACAAAACCGGCAAGTCGGTGGGAAACACATCGAGCATCGCTGGGAAAGGCGAGGGATATAGGGAAATTCCACGCGGTACGGTGGTGGAATGGCCTCGGACTGGCGGGCAGTCCTCCAAGCCCCGAGGGAAATTCTCCTGGAAATGGGGAAAGCAACGGAGGTATTGAGAGAAATCTCTGAAGCGAATGAAGAGAAATAAAACAAATTGGGGAAAATATTTTACACGTATTCAGGTACCTACATTAAGACACGAGGGAAGTCCTCATGGAAATGGGGAAAGCAACGGAGGTATTGAGAGAAATCTCAGAAGCGAATGAAGAGACATAAAACAAATCGTTGAAAATATTTTACACCTATCGAGGTACCTACGTTAAGACTCGAGGGAAGTCCTCCTGGAAATGGAGAAAGCCACGTAGGTTCTGTGAGAAACCTTAGAAGCGCACGAAGAGGCGTAAAAACTTGGGGAAAATATCGATAGGCACGCAGGCAGGTACCTACCCTAAAGCGCAGTTTTTTTTTGCATAGGTAGGAATTACGAGAAAAACAGATAGAATTGTGTTGGGGGTAAGTATGGAAAATTTCCCTTACTTTAGTTCAACAGAAATTCTTTTTTGAACAGACATCACATTATAAATTAAAAATATTCCGAAAGTAGAATATAAAAAAATATTTACCGAGAAAGGTGGTAGTATTTCATAATCGATAATGTAAAAAAATATAAAACGTTACAACTTGGTTATTTGTACTTTTCCTCTTCATTCAAACCTCACAGATATTATAAATTAATGCCATGTACCATAGGAGTAATTACAAATTATTTATTTATTTTTTTAAATAAACATGAAAAACAAAGTTTGTTACAAACTCAAAAACATACATGCATATAATTGAAAAGGTAATTAACAATAATATTAATAATAATAATATGACTTGTATACTGCCGTTTTTGTGAAAAATCACCCGAAGGGCGCTGCACAAATATTTTTCCTATGCTCTATCCTACTGCTAAGTGTGAATAATTTATTATATCGTATTGTAAAAAAAATGTGTACAGTGCCAGGGAATATTTCTCCCTCTTCCTGTATTAATTGTGGTTAGAGGTGCATAAATGTGGAGATAATAATAATAATAATAATTGTATGATTTGTATAGCGCCGTTTTTGTGAAAAATTACCTCAAGGGCGATGTACAAATATTTCTTAACTAATTATGTACACACAGATACAGATAATCTTCTCTATCCATTGAGCGGGCTGCCTATTGCTACTGTAGGGCTTTTATTTATTTTTATTTCAAAGAATTGTAAGCTGTGTTTTATGTGCTAGCAGCATTTGCTGTTAGCAATCTTATATTTAAGCCTGCTCACTAAGGTAATGGAGGGCATAAGATGGAATTTAGGAGGAGAGGATATTCTAAACAAGTTAATTTGCCACTATTAGTAATAAGACAATATCAGAAAAAGGGTTCGTAAGTAGGGGGTTGTACACTTTAAACATTTTTTGACGTCTGAGACTTTATTTTTATCTAAGCATATGAAAAGCCTCAGTAAAAATACCCCGTTAAACGAAAGGACAAGGCGTGTTATACTTGCAGTATTTAATTAAGTCTATGATATTTTTAGGCCATCAAATTTTCAAACCAAAAACACATTATTTTGCATTACTTCCCATTGCATCGCCTTAGATGAAATTAGAAAAATGCTGTCGGTTTAATCATTCGGATACATGATACTTATCTCGCAACAGAAAAGCGCTGATGGCGACAAAGAATCCACGTTCAACATAAAAATACTGCCGTTTTTATCATTCTGAAATATAGCAGACGTTATATCGGAACACAACAGTGCTGCAGGCAAAGAAAATGCTAGGTTTAAGATCCAAGTACAGACGCTGTCCCTTGTTGTTTTCTGGGATATATGAGATGTATCAACGAGCGCAAAAGCGCAAAATCATCTGTAATTGTGTCGAATTACAAAATCCTGTCATTTTGATAATTTTGATTTTCAAAAGAACATTAGTAATT
This sequence comes from Halesus radiatus, assembly GCA_022606495.2. Taxonomy (NCBI): domain Eukaryota; kingdom Metazoa; phylum Arthropoda; class Insecta; order Trichoptera; family Limnephilidae; genus Halesus; species Halesus radiatus. The sequence continues at coordinate 181,182 of JAHDVE020002897.1, forward strand.
TTGATTTTCAAAAGAACATTAGTAATTTTGATTTTCAAAAGAACATTAGTAATTTTGATTTTCAAAAGAACATTAGTAATTTTGATTTTCAAAAGAACATTAGTAATTTTGAGCGGCTGATTCAAAACATTAAACACGGAGGAAAGCGTATTGCAAAACTGCACACATTTTGTAAAACAGAACGGAAACATGAATATTTTGATAATGTCATGCAGAAATTCGATCGATAGCTGTTAACCACTAAAAAGATAAGCCCAAGAAGTATGATGTGTATAGTTTAAAAAAAACCAATTTCGCTAATTTACAAAAAAAAAAATTATCTGTTCAAGATAGAATTATAGTCTTTGAAAATGTATGATCTAAGAAATTCACCAGAAGTAGGGAAAAATTAAGTTTAAGACTTGGAAAATTCGTTCATTTCCCGAACATATTTATTTATTTGTAAGAAACAAACAGCTTTTAATGAAAATTTATATACAAAGGAAGTTTAACAAAAGGTAAGTCAACAAAGTTTCTTGTGCAGTGGTTAAGTACAGATGTTTTATTAGAAAGAAAAATAAACTAAATAAGAAGGAAGGGGGAGAGGAAGAGTACGATAGGATCGGGACATGATATGCTGTCGATAAATTTATGGTCGTGCATCAATTTGTGGTCGTACGTATTACTCCGATATAAGAATGTCGATATTGCGAAATTGTGCGTTATATTGCGTACAAATACGGGGAATAAAAAAATCAGTTAGTCGGGTTGGTCTTGGTGGTATGTGAATGTTTATAAAGTTAATGAGCTCTGGCGAGTCCAGGCTATTATTCATAATTTTAAATAACAAGATTTGATCAAATATTAAGCGTCGCGTTTGAAGCGTGATGAAGTTATGGCATTCTAAGGATTCGGTATTATTTGGAAAGGATAAATTAAATTTATAATTTATTTGCTTAATATCTGCATGATAAGGTAATTTCATAAGACATTGTTCATTGTAATAGCTCAGAATGACTCGCGCATATAAAAATGGTATGTCCCATTAAATCTTTAATCAAAAACGTATGTCGTGTTACGGTTCTCGGAAACTGTCGCGGAACCCTGGCGACCCCTCCGCGGAACTCGAGGGTTCCGCGGAACCCACTTCGGGAACCGCTGATCTAGACACTCGCGTCATTCATTTTCCTCGAATTGTCACCGTCATATTGGATTTATTTTACCAAAATCATTCATCATTACATGAATCGAGGCAGCAAAAAATAACGTTAATGTTAAAACTTGTCATAAATACCTAACTATCTTTTTTACAAATAACTGCAAGACTAGGTATAAGAAGCTTATAAGAAAAAAAGCAAATAAAAACACACAAATTAATTACTGGTAAGTAATTAAATTTGTTGTAAAAAGTAACATAATCATTACAGATTAAAATAAATAATAGATTTTATACGTAATTGATTACACATTTTCTACGGACTGTTTGATGATTTCAGACCACTGTTTTTGCAATTTAAAATTAATCTGGATATTTTAAAATACCGTTGTATTATTGAGTATTACCCGACCAACTGCTAAAAAAATTCGATACATTTTTGGAGAAATCTTCAGAAGAAGATAGGTTTTTACGCATAATTTTTGTATGAAAACAAATTATTGTCCCACGGACGCAGTACCAGAAGCGCAACAATCTTCTGCAAGTACCCTCCATTCGTACTGTATTCAGACAAAGGTCGCATACTTTCCTTAGTACCTTCATATACAATAGGTTACATCCTCAACTAAAAACAACCTGTATACGAAATTTATTCAATACTCGATTTAAAAAATAAACGAAAATCGGCATATATACACTAATTTACAGAAATCGCATGACGTGAAAGGTTTTAAATTTGTTAGAAATTCCATAAAACTATGTATTATCTTTGAACTGTTAAAATTAAAAGTTTTCTTTGATTAAATACAAACAAACAAAGAAAATAAAATATACACAGTTAATATTATTATTAATTCATAACGTTTAACAAAAGAAAGAGAAAAGGAGGAAAAACTCTAATATAGCTATCGAAGGAGCGTGGGAAAAATTCCTGACACAATATTGATTCATATTGAGTACATTCCTATGAATATTATTCGCTATATAAATAAAAATAATGGATAACATTTTTACGTTAATGCGTGAATTTAAACAAAGGTGGCAGATGAATTAAAAATATTATTTTTTTAACATTTTTACAGTTGTAGCTGAAATTTATTCATTTTATTTTCTTCGTAAGATTGTTTTTTTTTTTACAGTAACTCCACACAGGAGGCCCTGACGGAAATAATTACCCTCAAGGCCTATATCGTCTTTGGGGATGCTGTGTGGGGGGTCTTTTAGAGGATAGAAAGGAGTGAACTGAGGTCTTGAAGAGACCCATGTTGTAGGAGGGAGGATACTCAGAGGCCGGCAGATCATTCCACAGCCGAGCTGTCGAACACAAGAACGAGTCGTAGAAGCGATTCAACCGTGTGCAAATGTTGGGCGCGCGTTTGGCGTGTTTCCCGACTATGCACCGGTGCCGAAGGGATAAATGACGCTAGTTTCTCAGAGCATCTTTCATTAAAATACCGGTAAAACAAGGACAGCATTCCCACCTGAAGTCTCTGCTCCAAAGATTGTTTCTGATTTTTTTCTATGATTTTTTCAGAACATCTTTAATTAAATAAATAGATGCTGTTAGAGATTGGTCAATGGCAGTACCACTGAAAGCCTCACAAGTCGCCACTGAATTTGGCCAATGGCAGTACCACTGAAAGCCTCACAAGTCGCCACTGAATTTGGCCAATGGCAGTACCACTGAAAGCCTCACAAGTCGCCACTGAATTTGGCCAATGGCAGTACCACTGAAAGCCTCACAAGTCGCCACTGAATTTGGTCAATGGCAGTACCACTGAAAGCCTCACAAGTCGCCACTGAATTTGGCCAATGGCAGTACCACTGAAAGCCTCACAAGTCGCCACTGAATTTGGTCAATGGCAGTACCACTGAAAACCTCACAAGTCGCCACTGAATTTGGTCAATGGCAGTACCACTGAAAACCTCACAAGTCGCCACTGAATTTGAATACACGCTGAAGTAGCCGAAACGATCGCAAATCCTTTGGTTTATAATGTTATATTTTTAATTAAATATTTAATGGTAATGACTTCCTCAGGCCTCCAACAGTCAGCTGATAGGTTTCATTTAAATACTTGGGTGGCTGTCGATAGCTCTGTGCCTAATACCCACCCGGAGAGCTTAATTTTGTCACTGTGTATTTATTACTGGGAACTTTTCAATTTTTTAAGCATCCCGCTGACTTTAACACTTATTTATTAGACCTTAACAGCTTTGATTGAACTAATATTAATAGATAATCAACTAAAATAATGGTAATTATAGGCGTAAACTTGGAGATTAACTGTCGCTACGGTTAACCCGTTGGAATCTGCGCTGTGGGACTTACAAAATAATAACTAGAATCATTAAAGTTAACGCAGTTAAGCTTCCACCAAAATTTTAAAACAACGTAAATTCTTGAAATAATAATTACATAGCTAGTGATTTTTATACCTACAAGTGATAGAGTAGTTTCAAACATTGTTTTATCTCTTACCAACCCTTTATTCAATTATGGAATTTAACCTTTCAATTTTTTTCCCTAGAATATTATGTTTGCAAACTGTGCATTCTGTTATAATGATACAGTGGTAAAGGTACATTATTATGTTGTAAACTATGCATTCTGTTATAATGATACAGTGTTAAAGGTACAATATTATGTTGTAAACTATGCATTCTGTTATAATGATACAGTGGTAAAGGTACATTATTATGTTGTAAACTATGCATTCTGTTATAATGATACAGTGGTAAAGGTACAATATTATGTTGTAAACTATGCATTCTGTTATAATGATACAGTGGTAAAGGTACATTATTATGTTGTAAACTATTCATTCTGTTATAATGATACAGTGGTAAAGGTAGAATATTCTGTTTTAAACTGTGCATTGTGTTAAAATGTTACAATGGTAAAGCTACAATATTCTGTTGTAAACTGTGCGTTATGTTATAATTACACAATGGCAAAGGTATAATATAATGTTACAACATAATAATTCACAAACTGTGCATTATTTTATAATGATACACTTGTAAAGGCACAATATTATGTTGTAATGGTAATATCTTACAACATAATTGTTTATAAACAGTGCATAATGTTATAATGATACCATGGTAAAGCTACAATATTATGTTGTAATGGTACTATGTTGCAACGTAACAGTTTGTAAACAGTGCATTATGTTATAATGATACCATGGAAAAGCTACAATATTATGTTGTAATCTGTGCATTATTTTATAATGATACAATGGTAAAAGTACAATATTCTGTTGTAAACTGTGCATTGTGTTGAAATGATACAATGGTAAAGCTACAATATTCTGTTGTAAACTATGAGTTATGTTATAATTACACAATGGCAAAGGTACAATATAATGTTACAACGTAATAATTAAAAAAACTGCGCATTATTTTATAATGCTACAATGGTAAAGACACAATATTATGTTGTAATGGTACTATGTTGCAACATAACAGTTTATAAACAGTGCATTATTTTATAATGATACCATGATAAAGCTACAATATTATGTTGTACACTGTGCATTATTTTATAATGATACAATGGTAAAGGTAGAATATCATGTTGTAATGGTACTATGTTACAACATAATAGTTTATAAACAGTGCAATATGTTATAATCATACCATGGTAAAAGTATAATGTTAATGTGTGATTTTTTTAAACTCTTTATCATAATATTATTCAATAAACTGTAAACTTTTCCTGCTCTCAACACCGGATTTCCTAGCGAGACGGGCAAACTACAGAGTTTGTATAGATTAACAAAAAAAACGTATAAACCGTATTTAAATCTAGTTCACCGATTCTCGGAATTTTCGGTTGATACTCGTATGAGTAAATTAAAAAATATGCTCGTAAATTTCAGTTACGTTCAGAGGGGGAGACCATCTACCAGCACCGCGAAGTAAGTCGAGTTAGTTGCTTACATTATCTATGAACACATTCCCGCATGGTGTTATGTGGATAGAATACTACTTTCTGTACCGTGCCTGTAACTGTACGTGTCTGCGCTGCACAGTGCCGGTAGATTTGAACAGACCTTTAGGCGATACTTTGGATAACGTTTCAAAGGAAATAATGGACTTAAATCACCCGACGAAACCTATTTTCATTAACACCCATTTGATTCCGATTATATTTAACGGTTCAATTAACAGAAAATGGCGATCTCTATCTTTGATTTCAGTGATACGATGCGGCTTTGATCGCATGTTCAATGCAATATTTCCGGTTTGCTTTCAAACATCTTAATTTTTGTTTTGTTTCGGTCGGCTAGCTGCGAAAAACGAAAAAAACTATTTCGGTTTCGTTTCGCTCCGGCACCCCTGCCCTTCTTCAGGGCGAGGGGGAAGACCCGTCAAACTGGTCAACGCGCATACACCGGGGGAACTCACCAAAGGGAAGCCGGGAAGGCGTCGCCAACCCGCGAGTTAACGGGCATTCAATCAATTCGGAGGATTAGACTTCTCTGTTGGGCTAACTTGAAAAGATAAAAATTCATGAATAGTCCTATCAGAATTAGTCTCTGAAATTACCCTCAAGGTTAAACTAAACGTGAGACGAGCTCAAAGATGGCGCCAATTAAAATATTTTATAAAAAAACACCTTTAGCACTCAGAGCTCCTGTGTGAAGTTACTGTAAAAAAAGGTACTATCGTGTTTAAGGCTAAATAAAACATGATTCAGGGGCTAATTTTAATATTCCTGATTAATGCTTTTAAATATTGAGATGAATTATTTATGGTGGCTGTAAATACGGATCACGAAATGGAATACATTGTTATTCTAAACTTAAAGCTCAAGTGCTTCAAGAAACTAATAAAAATACTTTAAATATTAGTTTTACAAAAACATTGTGCATTTTGAAGGACCTGAGCTTTAAATCTGCAATAAAAAATTATTCCATTCCACATTCCGTGCGTATACCCGCCAAGAAACAATTCATATCAACATTTAAAAGCATTATGTGGTAAAAGCGTTTTTTTTCAGAATTATTAAAATTAGCGTGTTAATCATGTTTCATTTAGCCTTAAATACGATAGTACCTTTTCTTTACAGTAACTTCACACAGAAGGAAAATAATTTCCCTTAAAGCCTATATCATCTTTGATGCTGTGTGGAGGGTCTTTTAGAGGATAGGAAGGAGTGATCTCAGGTCTTAAAGAGACCCATGTTGTAGGAGGGAGGAAACAGAGGCCGGCAAATCATTCCACATCTGAGCTGTTGAACACAAGACGACTCGTTCTCATGTGACAAATGTTGATCGCGCGTTTGGGATATTTTCCAACTGTGCACAGGCGCCGAAGGGATCAATGACGCTAGTTCCTCATAGCATCTTCTTTTGAAATATCGGTAGATTGAGGACAGAATTCCCACTCGACGCCTGCACTCTAAAGATTGTTTGTTAAGACAGGGAAATCGCCTGTTCCGCGCAGAGTCAAGAGTTTTGTTTTAAGGTATTTTGGGTTCCAGATCAATGATGGCTGTCAAATTCAACATGTATAACATGGATTTGCACAGTATCATCAGTTGTCTACTATTAAAAAATCACTCGCAGCATTTGTAAGGTTGTACTGTAATGGTTGCAGACCCCTTCCTTCAGCCAAATTGAACGCAAATGAGGGGATGAGCCAACGGACACCGGACAGGTAGAAAGTTGGATAGGCAGGTAGGAAGAAGCGAGGAAGGGAGGAAGGAGTGACGCTCCAGTTAAGGGCGCGATCTTGATGGCCCTCTAAGCGTTCCTTAATATCCCCGCGGAATAGGGTGTTAACGATTGTATCACCGACTAACGGCGCCTAAACTGTTCTTTAGTGGAAGTGATCAACGGAAAAATGAATTCTATCTTCATTGTTAGTACGTATCTACGGCAACAGAAGATCTTTTTCACTTACTGTACATGTATGTATTTTTGTATGTAGATATTTATATGTATGTATATTTTATTCCTTAGAATAAGAAATAAGCAAGAATCTGTCTAATCTCTTTATATAAAAAAAAATGTTTGTCTGTGTGTCCTCAAGTTTCTCGAAAATTCCTTCATCGGTTTCTCTGAAAATAGCACAGTTTTTTTTATTAGTGCCGGGAAGGTGTAGAGAGTAGTTAGAAAGACATTCAATATGTAAAACTGTTGCTATAACGTTTTAAAATTAGTATGAAAATCACTCCACCCGCCATGTTGTATTGAGGTTAGCCCATAGATGCCCACTCTGGTTAGCCACAGATTACATATTAAAAAGAAGAAGGTTTATTTGGGTAGAATGGAAATGGAAAATGGAGAACACAAGTAGGTACCTACTTAAGAACTTTTATATTTAGATTAAAAAAAAAGGAATGAAACAAAATTTTCAAATGAATGTTTCATTGTTTGGAGATAGTAATAGTCGTCACAAGGCATTACTTTCACTGTCAAATTAATTATGGCACCCAAACGACAAGCAAGAATTCACATAATTTTTTTAAGGCCGGCTACCCATCAGCTAGTTAGGAATAAATATCGACCATGCAAAACATGATGACATCAACTTATAGCGTGGCAATAAAATGTAGAATATTCACAATTTGGACCATTTATTTGATGACCAACACCTCTGCCGTAGGTCACCCCAAGTGGTTCGCTACGTTTGTTGACTTGACAGGGTTCCTGGGTTCATGAGATGAGGTTTGTCTAGGTCTTATATCTACCAACTGCATTTCGGCCCTCTTGACCCATCACCTTGCAGTGCAGTGGGAGGGGTGAATTAATAGGGCCTCCTCTCTGGAGTAAAGTTTTTAAAAAAATGTTTACATTTAATAAAGTGGAAGTAATTTTTTTCATTACTATGTCACCACCCAGCTACTCAATTTTTCTTTGAAATTTGTTCCACACATACAAAAAAATCATATTCGAATTTAACATTTCGTTTTAAAGAAACAATTCAAAACAACATAACTCGATTACATTGACTTTTTTTTATTTGTAATTTTGATCTGTGAATTCAATTTTGTTTTGTTTTGATTTAACATCTAAGAAATGGATATTTTGATACATTAATTTCAGCAATGCAAAAAAACACCTTCATATTTTGTATTTTCCATTTTTTTCGTATCTGACAGATTACATTTATATTTGCGCGCCTAGCGGAGTGAATGTGAACTACGTAAATAAAGACAATTTCTCAGATCATGTATATTTTTCATCGCCAACGTTTTTGTTTCCAAATTTGAATTGGAATCATATTGTTATATTTTATGACTTGAGTTCAGTTTTTACCTCCTCGATTCTATGCGATAGTATACCAGATAGAAATAGAAGGCTAGTGTTGAATTGACCTCAACTTTGATTCTATTCTGTTTTATAGATCGACGATAGAAGCGTATGAACGGCAATTAAATGAAGATTGAAATAAATTGTAATTACTTTTTTTAAACGTTATGTACATTTTTTTTTTGTTTGCCAAATTTAATTAACTCCATTTTAATTTTAATTTTATTAATAAAAATAACATTTTTTTAATGGAGTTCTACAGCATAATGAAAGATTCGTTAAAATAGACCACAGAATATGGAAGGTGAGAATCGGGTTTAAAAATAGAATTATTGCGTGCGATTCACTTGTGATTACAGAGGTACGTACTACCTCCATATTTGGAACTGAAATGATACCGATGTCTGAAGAAAAAAAAGAAAACATTTTTTTTAATCCAGACGAGCGATTAAGTACATTAAATGTATTATGACAAACATCAACAAAAATCAACATTTGAAATGTGGTCTTTTTTATTTATGTATATTTCTAAAGAATGGATTTTATTGTTATTATTTATTTGTTTGCAATAAATCAAATGATTTATTCCGGGGAAAAAACAAGCCCAACGGTGGTTAGGGTAACATAATTAAGGGTTAGGTTGGGTTTGGTTTGGTTTGGTTTATTTAGATTAGGTTTGGTTAGGTTTGGCTTGGATTGGTTTGGTTAGGTCAGGTTAGGTTAGGTTAGGTTCGGTCCAGTTCTTAATAAATAATAACGCGTATTATAAATATGTTAAATTGTGGGTTATGATTTGAATTGGGGAATATTAAAGAAAAACAATACTTCAAGCAGCAATTTTCCAGAATAAAAATATGAATTTATAATTGGGAACAATAATAAACTTTAATCACCTCCGTTGGGGGCAACGGGCAAAAGGCTAGTCTACATAAACTTTTTACGTATTCTATAATATTATGTTCAATTTATTTTTTATAACTTATTGAAGTTTGTAAACCTCATTGTAATATTTAATCATTGAAGAAGATAATATTAACACATCCCAAATGAACCACGAAACCGAAAATAGAACAGAAATTAAAAAGATTTCAGTCGCATCTGGGACTCGAACCCAGGACCTCTACCTATCCGGGGTAACCGCTTAACCAACATAGCTAATGAGACCAGTTCAATTTACGCCATTTACACCGATATCATACTTCAAGTTCAAGACTTGTTAATATTAGAGGGGTTCGAGTCCCAGGTGCGACTGAAATCTTTTTATTTTCCGTTGTTTTTTCGGTTTCGTGGTTCATTTGGGATGTGTTAATATTATCTTCTTATATATTTTTTATTTTATTTCTCAATTTATTTAATACTTACAGATGCTTTGATATTTCTGATATTTACGTAATATTTATATTTTTGTAATATTAATGTTTGTATAATGTTGATATTTCTATTATACTGATATTTTTTACAATGTTGGTATTTTTATAATATTCGTATTTTTATAATATTGGTAATTTTATAATGTTGATGTATAAAATGTTGATTTTTTTTTTAAATATTGATGTTTTTATAATATTGATATTTTTATAATATTGATATTTTTATAATGTTGATGGATAAAATGTTGATTTTTTTTAAATATTGATGTTTTTATAATATTAATATTTTTATAATATTGATATTTTTTATAATATTGGTACTTTCATAATTTTGATATTTTTAGGATATTGACATTTTTATAATATTATTTATTATCTCAATAACAAAACTGTAATACTTTTTCCATATTTTTTTCGTTTTAATTTTTTTTCAACTTATGTACATTGATCGCGACATGCTTGCGCCTAAATATAATAATTTTGCCCTACATTTATATGATCATTGTAATTTATTGTTGTATTATATTATATTGTTGAAATAAACTCTTGTTGACAAGCTACTTGCAGTGGCTTAGCGGGTATACGTTCCCACTGTATATAATTAATATTATACAATAAAAAATAAATAAAAAATTAACATTTGGAAATAAAAATATAATCTAATCACCTCCATTGGATGCAGTAAGGTAAAGTAAGTGCCAAAGGCTAGTAATAAGATTTAAATCAAAGCAACAGGTATTTTGAACATTTTAAAAACATTCGAATGTTTTTGTTGATAATCTAAAAATTATATGTCTTTTCTAAACTTTATGTCATAACGATATCCCACTCTGCCCATGTTCCCGTTTAATATTTGAAAGCTGACCCCAGTCAAACCTACTTCCGGCTTGTCTCCAAGAACATGGAACCATCACCGATGAATAATTATTATTTTTGTGGCCTTCAGTTTTGATATTTTTTTTCCTCTTTTCCATGCCACATCGCTTTTCCGAAAAACATAAACTTATTATAACATAAAATATTTTATATTATATTGCATTTGCGGTACACTCGACGGTGGTAGATACTCTTAGTATCACCCTGGTACAAGACCAACATTTCGAATATGTATTGAAGTGGTTTTAGCCGGTATCTAAATAGCTAGATACGTCCCATCCTTTCTCTCCCCCATATTTTCCTCCCCTCCTTCCCCCAGCCTCACAACATTCCGGAATTGAAGGTGCTAAATTTCCACTCTTCGGAACACATAAAAAACATTGGATCCCTCAATAGGGAAATAACTCAAAATTTCTGGGTTTTGAGTTAATGATGAAAAATGGTAAAGAAAATCTCCCTTCTCATATTTTAATAAAAAAAAATAAGTCTAATTCGTCCTAATTATGTTGTCAGATAATTTTTTATGGAATTATAATAAAATCAGCACATTCTTAGTTCAATGGAGAAACATTTCAAATGTTTCCATTTGGAACTTAATAAATGTAGCCATTTACACCTATGATATGATAGGTTGATAAATTACTTACATGTTGCATCTATTGTTATGTTATAGGTGGACAAAATAACTTTACATCGGAGCGATGTGTTTACGAAAAATTTTCAAATCCAGTTTTCTCAAAATAAGGTATTCTGAGTTAATTCCCTATTGAAGTAAGGTATTGCATTGTATCCTTAGTTTTTTCACAACAACTACGAGTAAAACCTCGTTCATTTATCAAAACATCACATATTTCAAAGCGTTTCACAAAACCCGCAGACTGAGATGAACTTTCATCTTAAAAATTATCCGCACTTCCGGGGAATTGAATTAAAAGTTTATGAATAAAACATTTACTGTGATTTTAATGGTACGAAAGGAGTATACTCGTACTCTGCACAAGAGTATCTGTTGTAGAACACTGTCTAGACGATGTGCCAAACTGCCGATGCCCGACATGATATCTGTACCTACCTTACAAGATTATTCAAGATCTTACCTTCGATTATTGTTTAGTTCACGTTCTGGGGTCACATATTGTCGTCAATATGTCAAATTTAGGTGTTTAACCGCCCTCCATACTAACGACCAAATACTAGTAAAAGTGAAAAAAAATCCCTTTCATTTATTCTCACATTAACAATTATATTTAGAAAATTATTAATTTAAAATTTAATAATAATAACTATTTTTATTTTATTTTTTAAGCCTTGTTATTTTCTTGATTTTATCAATAGAAAAAAAAATCATTTTAAAATTTCTTTATAATTATTTTTTAATTATTTTTACTTATTTAATTAATTATTCACCTGCTTTCATCACTTATTGTTAATTTTTGTTGATAGTAGTAATTTGTCTATTGTTACATTAGTATTTTTCCATGTTTATTATTTTTCTATACTTGTCATTATTTTTTAGTATACTGTGTATCCTGAAGATATTTATATATTAAACAGTGGCGTACATAACGTATTTCTCAATAATTTTATTAAAAATGACAGTAGAAAATAATTTCACATTAATGAAAGAAATGAATAATATTTGCTTTGATGCAGGGCGTAGAGGTTTTTTATATCTCGTAAAGTTCGATAAAGGTATTGGTAGTTCGATGAAGACGAGCTAATGGTGAGTTGTATGAATGGTTGTCACAGTGGATAAGATGTTGGAGTCGAGTAAAGCTCCAGGGACACTTATATTTATAGCATTTTAGGGCAGTCTGTGAAGTTATTCAGTAATTTAAAAAATATAAGAATATCATTAATCGTTCTCCGGGTAGAAAGTAGCGGTAGTTTTAGATTAGACATTAACGTATTGTAGCAGATATCATTTACAAGTTGTCTTAACTTATCTTGAACATATCTAAGAAACCTCCTTTGTGCTTTCTCCAAGCGATGTAAGTTCCAAGTATATATAGGAGACCATACAGGAAATGCATACTCCAGCTGCAATCTCACAAGGGAACAGAAAAGGAGTTTTATTGACTCAATATTAAAAAAAAATTCTTATTGGAAATTGTTTCTCAACACTCAAAGGAAAGTTTCCCATCGAAAAGAGGCCTAGGTTTTTGATTTTTTTTACAGTAACTCCACATAGGAGACCTTGGGGGAAATAATTTCCCTCAAGCCTATATCATCTTTGGGGGTGCTGTGTGGATGGTCTTTTAGAGGATAGGAAGGAGTGAACTTGGGTCTTGAATAGACCCATGTTATAGGATGGAGGAAACACAGAGGCCGGCAGATCATTCCACAACACAAGAACGAATCGTAGAAGCGACCCGTTCTCATGTGACAAATGTCAACCGTGTGCAAATGTTGGGCGCGCGTTTGGCGTGTTTCCCGACTATTCACCGGTGCCGAAGGGATCAATGGCGCTAGTTCCTCAGAGCATCTTCCATTAAAATACCGGTAGAACAAGGACAGCATTCCCACCTGACGTCTGTGCTCCAAAGATTGCAACCCGTTTGTTACGATAGGCGAATCTATCAAACGGACCGCCCGTTTCTGCACAGAGTCAAGGGTTTTTTTCAGATATTTTGGGGCTCTCGGACCAGAGGTGCCTGCCCAATTCTACAGTGGGGCGCACTAGATAAATGGTACTAATACAATTTCGCTATTATTAATTCGATATGATGTAGATATTAAATTCCATGAATGGTAAAAACACATGTGAAAAGGAATTATTTATTTATTTCACACTTGTATTAAGACACTGATCTTTCGATGTCATGTTATATTGATTTATTTATTTACGAAAAGTGTTTAAATGCATCGTAATTAATATTTCCTGACTACCTCATAAAGCCGGCTGTCTTACAATGCTTACTAAACGGTATTTAGCGAACATGAATAAGAAATAGATAGAAAAACGTATTTTTGTTAGACCTATGATAGCTGCACATTCTAGATTTCCGATCGAATCTTAGAATTCAGAACACGTAATCAAGAATTTAGTCGCTCTTGTGGAGGGCTGCAAGAATAAAACTTCAAGATGTAATAACTACTACCTACAAATTTAAATAAGATAATTTATTTCATACTTCTTGTCACTACTTTGAGTTGTTGAGTGGTGTGGTCCTACGCGTCGAGTTTGCATCTACCACGTTTATTTACTATGGGATTGGGATTAAAATGTTGTCGGGTAATTCATAATCCAGGAAAGTTTGTCATTATTTTATTTACAATATAACTTGGTAAAGAAATGTAGATATTTAATAAGGTGGAACCATTTTTTGTCATTTCTCTGGCACCAACAAGCTATTTAATTTGTCTATGAAATTCTTTTTACACATTCATATTTTGATTTAACATTTAATAAATGATATATACATTTCAGAATTACAAAAAAAAAACATACATACATCGCATTTCGTGTCTATCTAACTTGCATAGCGTTAAATAAGAAAAAAGTTTAAATATAAAACTGATTAAAATATGACGTAGAAACATATCCTTTCGGAACTAACACAAATTTCGGAAGAGCGTTTGAATAAATTAGCCCATTGTGCTTTTTTAAACTTACTTTAATTTTCTTATGAGCCATCTGGGTGTTGTAATTTAAAACCTTTTAAGCGGTCGCAGCTCCCTCAATTTTTGTCTACTTTTAAATGTCAAAACTGTACGCCTCGTTTACAGCAGTTTTTATATTTTGGAAATAGAATGTAATTACCTTAGTGAGAGGGCTTAAATATAAGATTGCTATCAGCAAGTGCCGCTAGCACATAAAATACAGCTTACAATTCTTTGAAATAAAAATAAATAAAAGCCCCACAGTAGCAATAGGCAGCCCGCTCACTGGGTAGAGAAGATTATCTCCACATTTATGCACCTCTAACCACAGTTGACACAGGAAGAGGGAGAAATACGATGTAATACAATGTCAATAAATAAAACTAAGTGTAGGTTTTATCATCCAAAATATCAAACATATGTTTAATGGCCTCTAAAGGAAACGAACTGGATTTTTTGTCACCAATTTGACTTCCTCTCCCCTATCCCGTTAATATATTTTTTGTGGCACTTTGAAATTGTGTAAAAGCTTATTTTTTTTTTATTATTATTCTAAAATTAAATTATTTAAACACCATTTTCTGGTGAGAAGGCCGGCCAGAGCTAGACCAAGAGTCAGAGACCAGTGGCAGCCATGCATGCGAGAATAATGACTATTATTATTATTACGGTTGATAAAAATACATTATTTTATGCTGTCGAGCCGATGCAGGATGCATTAAAGTGTACCGTAGACGTATGAAGGCAGCTTTTAATTGGTGAAATCACCTGTTTGGACATAAATATGATATGTTTGCGGCATCCCCTCCCCCTGTCCCTTGTTGCCCAGACAAATGTGTGGCTCTCGCTGGTTCTGGTTTTATTCATTTTAATTTAATGAATTGCTTATCATTTCATTAATTAAGTCGTGTGTGCGAGGTTAAGGGAGAGACCTGCGCCATGAGAAAGGGGTGCCTGTCAGGCATGACCGCTTTAAATGCTACATCCAAAGGGTGACCAATTCATAACAATATAAAAGGTTTAGAACTAACATCAGCCGCTCCGTGGGATCATTTGAAAGTGAACTTCTTATATGAATTGATGAAAGTATTACATTTTTGGGTAATATAAAAGTTTGTTTAATTGAATTTAATTATTACGATTTGCATTGGTAGCTTATTTCACATGAATATAACAAGACTTGAAAAAAGTATAACCGAATTGACAACAAAAAACATATAATCATTTGATAATGTATGTTCGACAGATTTACGCTAAAACAATCCTCACTCGTCTTTATACAAACAAACGTAAATACTATGGAAAAAGACAAAACACTCGCATTACTAGAAATACTGACAAAGATTTACTTCAAATTCCTGTAACTCATACTACTTTTGGGCAACGGAATTTTAGGTACCTTGCGATAAGAATTTTCAACAGTTAGCATCAAAATATCTGATTCCCAAAAAAAATTCAAAAGCAATGTAAAAAAATTGATTAAAATTAATGATAGGGCATTTACCGGTGCACTCGAAGTTATTGATTTAACCATTTACGGGGCATATCTTAAGATAAGTGTATATTCATAGGTATTATAAAATAATAAAATATTTTGCAAAATTACTGCCTCAACACAGGCTAGCCTAGTGAGGCGGGTTATGTGAAACTTCAACTTGTAACAGTGCATTTCTGTTCTTTACATATTACCTACTGTGATTAAATTATTTTATATGTCCCTTTTTATATATCTACTTTATAAAACACCGTAAACTTACATTATTATATTATACATGTATTTTAGTTATAGTTTAACTTAATTACAATAAAACAAAATAAAAATAATACCTTCGGACGCAAGATCAACATTAAAATATATATAAAGTACAAAATGTCATAATTATGGCAACACTCGACGGCCTCCGTGGTTGATTGGCTACGATCCTCGGCTACGAATCCGGTGGTCGCGGGTTCAAATCCCGGCGCGCGCAAGTAAATTTTATTATTTCACAAATTATTCATTAAAAATAATAAATAGTATATTTGCGGCACGTTCCAGAGTGGTAGATACTTTCAGTATCGCCCTGGTGAAAGACCACCATTCAGAATCGAAACGTTGCTTGAAATAGCTTTAGCCGTGTTTGATGACCAGATCTGAGTAGGTAAGCATTTCCCCACCTTCCTCTTCTCCCATCTCCTTCCCCTCCTCAGTACTTTCAGCCTCACATAGAAAAAAAAAGTCACTCTCTTCATCTTTGAAATTTGCTCTTCACATTCAAATATTTTCACATATTCTCGTTTGACATTTTAACTGACGTTTTAAGAAACGAAGCAGAATATCGTAATTCATTTTTTTAACGTTTTCGTTTTTTATAGGTGAATTTTATTTTGTTTTTATTTATTTATTTAACATCTACTTGGCTATTTTGATACATAACTGTAATGAATACAAAAAATCACTTTTTAATATATGATCTTCAGTTAGATAATAAAAATTATATAAATTAAAAATATACTTTGTATTTACCACTTTAATTAAAATATATAAATATTTCTCTACATGTTTCGATAGCAATGCTATCATCTTCAGGAATAAATGAATACTAAAAAATAATTTCAAGTATAGAAAAATGATAAAAAAATTTAAAACAATTTAAGAATATACAAAATATGAGCATAAACAAAAATGAATTAAAGTAGGTAAGTAACAGATCAAAAATGTTAATGACAAAATAATTATAAAACATTGAATAATACATTTAAATTAGAAATATAAATAAAAATTATTATTATTAATATTAATATGAAAATAAATTTAAGAGATAGCTATTTTAAAAAAATATTTGATTATTTATTAAATTTAATTCGCTATTAACACTTTTCTTATTTCTAAAATTTCAAATTTATCTAATTGTAAACCAGTTGTATTTGTATGTAAAACTTTTAAACCTTTATTTATATCAAACGAATGATTGGTTTCTAAAATATGATTTGCAAATTCAGAATAGTTGTTATTATTTAAACATCTTAGGTGTTCCTTAACCCTAATACTGAAATTTCTACAAGTCTTTCCGATGTAAAAATAGTTGCAATCATTACAAATCAATTTATATACTCCTGATTTATTCAAAATATTATCTTTATCTTTGTTATTTAAAATGTATTTTTTTAATTTATTATTGGTATAAAAAGCTGGTTGGATAGTATTTGGCAAGTTTTTAATTATTAAATTTGCGGTATTGTTATTTAAAAATAATATTTTTCTCCATTGTTTATTAACATCAGTTATTTGTGGATATACATAAGATTTAATAAATTTTTTCTTAAGCTTTTTGTTTAATATATTGTTTATTAATTTAGTACTATAACCATTATTTATTGCAATCTGTTTAATTATGTTTAATTCTTTGTTAAAATTATTATTTGATAATGGTATATTAACTAATCTACTAAGCATAGAATGAAAAGCTGATAATTTTTGAGAAAATGGATGATTAGAAGTATTATGTATAACAATATCTGTATAAGTATCTTTACGATATATATTAAATTCAAATTTATTATTAACAATAGAAATATTTAAGTCTAAGAAGTTTATGTTAAAATTTTGTCCTATTTCTATGGTGAATTTAATTTTTTTATGGATTTTATTTAGGAAATTTAGGAAAATATTTAGTTGTCTTTCATTCCCAGTCCAAATACAAAACACGTCATCTACATATCTTTTCCAAAAATAAACATATTTTAATAATAAAGCGCAACTATTAAAAATTTTATTCACTAAATTATCTAAAAATATATCAGCTAATAAAGGGCTAATACTAGACCCCATTGATAAACCATCTTTTTGTTTAAAAATAATATTATCAAATTGAAAATAGTTTTGTTTTAAAATAACATTAAATAAATTATATAAATCTTGTGATAAGGTCTTAGGAATATTTGATGAATTGAGTAATTTATTTATAATAATTTTAGAAATATTTAAATAATAAATATTTAAATAATATTTATTTAATAAATTTATTTTGAAATTTTAGAAATAAGAAAAAGTGTTAATAGCGAATTAAATTTAATAAATAATCAAATATTTTTTTAAAATAGCTATCTCTTAAATTTATTTTCATATTAATATTAATAATGATAATTTTTATTTATATTTCTAATTTAAATGTATTATTCAATGTTTTATAATTATTTTGTCATTAACATTTTTAATCTGTTACTTACCTACTTTAATTCATTTTTGTTTGTGCTCATATTTTGTATATTCTTAAATTATTGTTTTAAATTTTTTATCATCTTTCTATACTTGAAATTATTTTTTAGTATTCATTTATTCCTGAAGATGATAGCATTGCTATCGAAACATGTAGAGAAATATTTATATATTTTAATTAAAGTGGTAAATACAAAGTATATTTTTAATTTATATAATTAATAATGATGCCACAAAGTTACCAAACATTTGAAGAAATTAGATAATAAAAAGTTTTAAAATAAAAATTGTCATAACATGAATCATCTCCACTAATTTCTGGATACCGTTTGGTGAAAGTAAACATAAATGCACTCAGTCCACTGTGACTTTTTAAACTTATATCTTCCTATGAGCCATCTTGATGTTATTATTTAAAACGTTTTAAATGATTGCAGCGCCTCATTTATTTGCCTACTACTAATAAATGTCAGACTGGATGTGTACAACAACAAAAACTACTTAATAGTAGGGAATTGATAACAAAATCATATAATGATTTGCTATGGCTCCGGACATCATAATAAATAAATAAAAATTCTGGTACTACATATTTATTTTTTAAATTTGTTTCAACACGTATTTTTTCATATAGTTGTAATTTTTTTCTTAGTTTTCTTAGTTTTCTTAGTTTTCTTCGTTTTCTTATTTTCTTAGTTTTTTTTAGTTTTCTTAGTTTTCTTAGTTTACTTAGTTTTCTTATTTTTATTAGTCCTCCTTAGTCACTAGGGGTTCCTGTGCTGAGGCTGACTAGGTTTCAAAACTGATTGTTTCTAAGCTCCTACGGAGTTCTTTCCGAGATGCCGGATAACTCCACTTTTTTGATTTCTTTGAGGCAGGTGATTTGATTTTTACTATTATTGACTTTTTCTGTTTTTTTTTTGTTATTTATTTATTTTTTTTATGGCGGTGAAAGTGAATTATATAGCTTAGTGGAGAAATATTTTTATTTATTTATATGAATATCGCCAAGAGTCCCAACTGCTCCCAACCGTCTGGAGCCAGTGAGACTACGGCATCCCCAATTAGGAAATGTTTGTGAGGCTGAGTTTTATAATTCTTTTGTCCAACAGCAGATTTAAATTTACAAATATTCATAATGTCATTTTGGTTCGCTCTTCTGTGGTTAAAATTAAGTTTGTTCGGTTTTTTTGAACTTTCGAAATGCTTGATTAAAAAAAATTCTTGGCTCAGATATTTTGGATGTTAGGTACTGCAAAAGATATGAAAATGTCTTTTGTTGGCGTTCTTTTGGGGACTTTTAAGGGGAACGGCTGCACGGCCTGTTTCATACATATCTTAATTTTGGATTTGAGGCCAAAATACCCATCCAAACCGAATGATATATTTATTTTAATTAAAGGTTTATTAAATATCTAGTACGGACGAGAAGATTTTATTTATTTTTGTTTTAAATTATGAAGTATATGAAATGAAAAAAAAAAAACAATTTTCATAATTTTAGAGGCTACTTAGAAAATTATTTGCGGGCTTATTGTGTGTTTTTTTTTATATTTTCATATTTGCTATATAAATATGATTACGTAAATAAAATACAAAAACAAAACATTTGAAAAAAAACGTTTTTTCGGATCTACATTTTAAATTATGTACGGCATTTTGTGTTCCAACCTAAATTGGTCGTTTTTAATTTACTTTAAAGTCAACTATAATGCTTAAGTATTTATTTTTATTTTATATTTCATTATATTTTCAAAGCAGATGGGGTAATTTTTTTTAATCGCCGTTAGACCCCAAATAATTCTTAAATATGCCTCTAAAATCGTAAAAATTCAATTCCTTTAACGGCCTATATTTCATTATGTAAAACAAAAAAACTTCTCACGCATACTACATATTTACTAAACCTTTAATTAAAAAAAATATGTCATTCAGTTTGGATGGGTATTTTGGTCTCAAATCCAAAATTAAGTTTTGTATGAAACAGGCTGCGCAGCCGTTCCTCTTAAAATGGTATTTATAATACTCTTTTGGGTTTTAGACTATTGTTTCTTATGGTTAGTAGTTGCCGATCCCCATAATTTTTAAATATTTCCGATTTATGAACTGACTTATCAAATTTAATTATCACACGCGATACATATTTATTTAACCCTAGAATGGAAGCGTAAAATTTATTCTGTCCAACTATAAATGAATTTTTCTCTGATGTGCCGATTCATTGCCCTAGCTTTCTTCAAGAAATTCTTTCTTTGAGTTCTTTCCTCAGCAATACGTCTGTCTTCGTAGTAGCAGGGGTTGCGCCCTTTTCTCGTAAATAAGTTTAAAAAAAATTCACTGATAAAATTTTACGTCACATTGTATGGTGGGAATTATTGAGTGAAATTTATGATCGCTTTTCAGACACGTTAAACGAGTGAATTATGGATTATTTTTAATTTAAGCAATAAATGGTTTTATTATGAGTGATCGCAATATGTATTACCCAAAACGACAAATATTAATCAAAGATGAGAGAAAAAATGGCAAATTTAAAATGGGAGTAAAATATGCTTCTCGCTTTCATTAATGGGCTAAGGAAGAACGCTTCCATTCTAGGGTTAACCCCTCGAGTCCTTTTTGGTCCCGATCGGGAACAAGTAACTAGATAGCGGTAGAGTCTTTTTGTTATTCATGTTCCTTTTGGGAACGGAGCATAAAGGGAACAAAAATGCTCTACTGCTATCTAATCAATTGTTCCCCATCGGGAACAAAAATGACTCGAGAGGGATAAAAATCTACAAACTTAACATAAAATCAGGTTAGATAGAATGTAACTATAATGTTAATAAAATAAAAGATCCACCTTTGCATTTCTTTAGGCATGGACAGCTTTTCTGCCTTTAAGAGCTACGCGCCACTAACAGGCGATATTCTTATAATTTTTGTAAGACGGTAAAATTGATATCGTTTATTTTTTTGGAATGAGGTCAATAAAGGATAAAAAAAACATCTTCAATAAAAGTCCTGTTTGCTCTACCTTTCCCGTGTTAAACAGAAGTCCCAGGGTCGAATAAAACCGGAACAGCGAACTGACATATCATGAGACTCCGCACTTTAAACAAGACTTAATTATAAATTATATATGCTTAAATGTCATTTTGTGTTTGGCAGCCGATAATGAGTGAAAATTAATATAGCTGAAGGTCTTTGCAGACATGAAATGATAAATAATAAGCTTCGATTGTACAGTCTGATGAGTGATTATAGAAAAATTAAGGACGACGAAACCGTTATATTTATTTATTTATTTACACATATTACAAACTGTTACATGGACATTTACAAATAATATTGAAAAGGTACATGTAGTTAACATAAAAAGAAACAACATAATTTGACACCTTTATCCAGAGTTAAACAGTTTCAAATAAGCTAGCTCTACTCGATGAAAAAACCGTACTAATGCACGCTTATACTGTAACATTGATGTTCCAAATATGTCAACAACATCGAAGTATTTGTTCCCCAGATGTTGAATCCATAGCATAGGAGAATAATATTGCGACGCTGAAGTTGAATTGTCACAATAAAATGGTAGGTACTGTCTTGTCCCACCAGGCACATAAAAAGCAATCAAATATAGCAGTTCAGGGGTATACTACATTGAATTAACAATCTTAACCCTTACCACTCCTTTATCGGGTACCAGCCAACATCATTATTTGTACGCTACAACTCAGTTGTCGGCTGGCGGCCGACAAGATAAGACGTGCGCGCGCGGTGTATTTTCTCGCGCAAAACTTGACACGTGACGTTGTTTCTTGTAATTATTCGGTAAAAAACATTTTAATTCACGTTTTAATAAGATTTTACTATAAATTAACCTTTTTGTAACTGCCTATCAATAAATTAATATTTTGACATTATTTAAATTAGATTTGGCTGACAATAAATACTTAAAAATAATGAGACACAAATAACAGAAGTTAACAATTAGTGCAATCCGTGAGGAGATAATTCTAATTCATTTTCTAGGGTGATTGATTACACTATCGAAAATATTTTTTTTACGATTCGTAAGCGAGATTGCATGGACTATATATTTATTTTTCAATATGTCTTATATCAGAGAAGCCTTTAATTTGATGTTAAATCAAAATGAAACCGTGTGGAAGAAACGCGAACTTAGTAAATAAAAAATAAATTCTTCAAAAGATTGGTATTCACTTTGTGGCGTCATTATTAATAAATGAATTAAAAATTACTTTACCGCTTTATTAATATATACATATCAACATGTTTCGAAAGCGAAGCTTTCATCGTCAGGATTTTTGATTAATTACTTACCTAGTTTAATCAATTTTTATTATTTGTTATTGTGTTCAATGTTTATCACTAGACAATATTATTTTTCAGTATTCCGTATATTCTGGTGAGGAAAGATTCGCTTTCGAAACATGTTGATATGTACATATTAATAAAGTGGTGATTACAATTTAATTTTTAATTAATTTAAAAAATATTTTTTTTAAATATTGAGTTATGCTTTAACCTTACAATTAAACACATGTATGAATCGGCACACTTGTAGAAAAGTGTAGAAAAGTCATTAAAAGTACGAAAAAAAGTAGTCCGAAAACCTACTTCAACCTAACCCAATTATATTTTTGTCGTTATTTGAATTAATTTGTTTTGACATTTTTTATTTAAAAAAAATAATGAAAATTATGTTAGTTAATTTTCCTACTTATTAATGAATTTAGATAACCTTTGAGAAGCGTGCCGATTCACACATGTGTTGAACTATCTGGTCACCCGTCTGAATATACCTTTTTTTCCAAAATCACTGTTTCCGTAGCAAGTTTTTTTCCAGTTTATTAAATTTCTGTATTTTATTGTCATCTGTATGTACCTACACGTATTATGTATGTATGTAGAAGGAGGAAGAAAATGAAGTAAGAAGTGTGTGCCGAGAGAGAGTTGTGTGGCAGTCTATCCCCTCTGACCACCCCTGCCATGAAACGGTGTGATTATCATATTTTATTTATTACATATGTATATCGTTTATTACATATATATGGACATTTGTTATCGGCTGACGTATTGCCCATCTCACTAGGTGTGAAGCGCCTGTGTTGAGAGGGCAATTTATAGGGCAATTTACAGGGATAGTCATTCAGCTAGAATATTTAGATGGCAAAGTAGTACTGAAGATAAGTTTTTTAAGTAATTTTTTTTACTGAGTTACTCCTGATGAAGAAACCTTCGCTTTCGAAACATGTAGATATCTTTATATTAATGAAGTGGTGAATACAAAGTAAAATATTTAATTAATTTATTAATAATGACGCCACAAAATGAAAACCAACAGTCTGAAGAAATTATAATAGATTAATAGATTTCAATTTAATAGTTTTTATTTTTAAGTATACCAATTTAAAGGCATAAAAGAATTTAGAAGCTGACAGGTTTATTGGAGGTGATCAATGATCTTACTTTTTTAGGAACTTTTGTTTTGCGTATTTCTGATGTCACTGGGTATGGAATTGGAAAGCTTAAGAGCATTGTTTTTAATGTGATGGTTAGTTAATTTTTTTAAGAAAATTATCTCCGTAAATTGCTTAGCAAGGCTAGCCGGTTAGTGCTAACCTAAAGTCACTTATAGAATAAGTAAAAAAAATCACGTATCGGTGAGCAAATGCGTCTACAGCCACTGTAAATAACTGTAAATAAAGGTATTTTAAAAATGTTAATATTTATTACAAATTTCTTATGCTTTTTAGGGTTATTTTATAAATATTCTCTAGTATATATTCTCTAGTATATCTCTAATATTCTCTAGTAAATATTTTGCGCACTTGAGGTGAACCTTCACAAAACTGCGCTATAGAAATTAACTCTTATTATTATTATTATTATTATTAGTCCTAAAAATTAGAAATATTTCAAATAAATACCAACCCTTCTTGTGCCACCAATCTTCTAATAAATGTAACATCAATAGAAAAGGAGGATAAAATAAAATATCATCTCTATGCTTAAATTTTCTAATAAAACTCTGTTCATCTGAAGCGACTTGCCAGATAAGTGTGTTTTTCTGTAACTGTTTGTACATAATTAGATAAAGAATAGGAAGTAATATTTGCACAGCGTCCTCGAAGTGATTTTTCACAAAAACGGTGCTACGCAAATCATCCAATTATTATTATTATTAATTTAAGGTGGAAGATGAGCCTCGAACCTTTTTAGAAAAAGCCACAGGCAGCAGTATACAGCCCGTTGAACGACAGGTCAGTTCGTTACAGAGCGGAAATGAGTTGCTGTACGTTGTACGAGTATTTGTGCAACAAGTTTAATTATTATTTGCACACCGACCCTCAGCGGGGTCGGTAGCCAGTACCGGGTACATCTGCCGACCCTCGTGTCTTGTGTCTCGTATCACGGAACAGCGGAAGTGAGATACCACTCAAACTACTCAGGCTTTCGTGTTAAATTTCCTTTGGCGAAACGGAACACACATGCATTAGTTGTTCTCAGAATTTGCCTCAGAACTCAGAGTTTTAGGGGTGAGTTCGTGTGAAGTAACCGGACCGGGCAATCGGATTAGAGTCACCATACAATGATATGAGCTCAGATAATTTTATCGTTGGTTCACTTGTAAAAGCTTCAGTCCATTTTAAGAAATGCCACATCAAACGATTCATTGTCAAAGGGGAACATTATCTGTGGCATTTGGGTGAAGAGGTGTTTGT
Organism: Halesus radiatus; assembly: GCA_022606495.2. Classification (NCBI taxonomy): domain Eukaryota; kingdom Metazoa; phylum Arthropoda; class Insecta; order Trichoptera; family Limnephilidae; genus Halesus; species Halesus radiatus. The sequence continues at coordinate 206,366 of JAHDVE020002897.1, forward strand.
CATGAAAATTCTGAAATTGAGTTAAGCATCGCAGTTAATAATAAATATTATTATTGGACGATTTGCATAGCGCGGATTTTGTGAAAAATCACCTCAAGGGCGCTGTACAAACATTACTTCCTCTTCTGTATCTAATTATGTACAAAGAGATACAGAAAAACATACTTACCTGGCAGGTAGCTTCAGATGAACACAGTTTTATTAGAAAATTTAAGCTTAGAGAAGATATGATTTTTACAGTTGCTATTTTATCCTCCTTTTCTATTGGTGTTATATTTATTAGAAAATTGGTGCCACAAGAACAGTTTTTTATTTATTTTTTTACAATAACTCCACACAGGAGGCCCTGTGGGAAATAATTTCCCTCAGGGCCGATATCATCTTTGGGGACGCTGTATGAAGGATATTTTAGGGGATAGGAAGGAGTGAACCTGGGTCTTGAAGAGATCTATTTTGTAGGAGGGAGGAAAATATTTTACGATCCTGTCAAATTTTTAAAGAAAGGTGGTGAGGAAGTAAGTTTGTCTCCCCAGATATTTTTGATAACATTACTCCCTGAAAACGATTGTAATCTGAACATTTGCAAGTTTGAACTTTGGAAAGTTTTTCTAGTTAGTAAAACTATAATTTACAAAGTGATTTTGATCAATTTAACAAAAAGCAGTCATTTTGACAGCCTCCGTTGCTGAGTGGTTGCGATCCTTGGCTACGAACTGCGGTGGTCGCGGTTTCAAATCCCGGCGTGCGAAAGTAAATTTTATTAGGTTAATTTGTGTTATTCCGAAATTTATGCATTAAAAAATAATATATAGCACATTTGCGGCATATTTCAGAGTGGTGGATATTTTCAGTACGCCCTGGTGAAGAATTGAATCAATTAGGGATGCCATAGTATCACTGGCTCTAAATGGTTGGCACTCTTTTCTCTTTTTTTTGAGATTCCTTACAAGAGTTTGAAACGCCCGGAGCCAGTGGAATTAGGGCACCAATTGGGGAATATTGTGAGACTGAAAGAGAAAGATTGGGAAGTACACGGTTATTGAGATCCGGTTACTAAAAATGATATATAGCTAACTTCAAACTGCAATACTGTTAGAAGGTAAATTTCTTTCAAGAATCGCGTTAACTTATTGTTTCACTATTGATTTTTAGTAATTTATGTATTTAATGTAATTTAATAAATGTATTTAAAAAATAATAACGCAAGCCGTTCTAAGCAACTTTTATTACAATGTATTTTTATTATCTTCCGTTAAATGGTGGTAGAACTCCACACAATTATTTAAATTTTAACATGACAAAATAAAACCTATGCATTTCAGTTTGAACTTAGGTGGGAATCCGAGACAATAAGGTAAACAATCAGAATTAATACGTAGTTTCTTTCGTGACTTGTCCTTGGGTCCCACTATCCAGTATTTACCGTCTGGGTACTCGGTCTAACGGCTAACAGTACCGCGGACCTTTGCCTACAAGGTTCAATTTAAAATTCAAATTGTCCGATGTATAATGCATGCGCGCTCGTTATGGCGGCGACTTTACCTACGAATGTTCCTAAACCCTTCGGGGCCAAGGTAGAAATATTACAAATACCAGGAAAAATTGTCAATATGACTTGTTGGATAACTGCAAGCCCACATACGTTTCCAGGAGTGGAGTGTGAGGTTAGCATGAAGACGAATTCACTGTATACAAAAACATAATAGCTTTAAAAATTTGTATTCATATAGCATTCAGCAAACGCCGATTGTGAATACGTAAATTTTATTATTTATAATAGTTATACGTAGAATTTATAAATCGTTATTTAAAAGTGAATAAAAAATCATCTCATCAAAACACCTTGTTATGTTGAAGCCATTGCATTTGAAACATCTGACGTCACGTGCGCATTATGTTTTTAGATTAGTATGAACATTTTTTTTTCACTTTTGTATTGTATTTTAAATATGTGTAATTTTGTTTTTGATGAAATTGAAATTTAATTTGGGTGACTTTAGGCTCTGTGATTGTTGTTCAAGAACTATAAAAAATATATATTATAAGTAAAATAAAGCATTCACGATCAACTCAATTATCAATACAGGTTTTATGATAATATTAATGCTCAATACTGTTATTATTCTTTGAGTTAACGTTTCTAAAAAGGTACATAATTTTATATTTATGTTTAGTTACGGTTTACCATGAATAGAATATAAAATTGTATGGAGTAAAATCTGTTTTGACATTTGACATTCTAACCTCAAAACTGATCAAAACCGACCGGCCATAGATTTGATCGTTTTGGCGGATTTTGAAAAATTGAAACTTTGAAAATTATTTTGACTATGAAAACTAACTTTAGAAAAAAACGAAATATTATGATATATAAGTTTGAACGATATTATTGATAAAAACAATGGACCGGTGTTCCTTATTCACGAATTTGTCAACTCATCCACCGACCGGTAATTTAATTTTTTTATTGAGTGTTGTTGCTTTTTTTTATTAAAAACAAATATTAACATTCCCGGGTTACGAGTAAACTGACAATATTTAAAAATCTCCTACTACCATCACAATAAGCGTAATATGTTGCTTGTGTCGTGATGAAGGACTTAATCAGCCGAGGAATTGAACTCACGATGCCTGGGAGGGACTGAGACGCGATGACAACTCAGCCACTGACCGATCGAAATTATACGTGAAAATAACATACATTTTTTAATTCATTTAGCACAACTTTGTGATTGTTTACCTCAACTGCAATAAAACTGTTTACCTCCATTTCTGATATCAATAAATAAAACTGTCAAATTTTAATTATACATGTATAAAAGTGTAATTATTTTACATAAATCTATCTACTGGAAATTTGTCACTTTTTATATAATGGAGCATTTATATGCCCATGGAAACAAATGGTTCTAGTTCAGATCTTTCGATCAGGTCAATGTGTATTAACATTGTTGTTAATTCATTGGAGTTGTCGTGAAAACTGTTAAATATACGATATAAGGTTAAAATGTGACAACTAGCTGGATACAGCTATATGTACCAAATTAAAACTGGATACAGCAATCCACAATAGCGTAAATATGCAGAGAAAAGGGTAGCTACGACGATATTGGTACAGCTAGGTATAGCTAAATTTAATAATGTTATTAAGTTCTGCAAGTATTTTTTATTATTGTGACAGCTGTTTCGGCGATCAAGGCCATTTTCAAACTGCGGTTAATCCACATTGTCACGTAAATACGGTGATAAACATTATAAATGTAAAAACCTCACAGAATAGAGGATTTTAATTATTTTCTAACTAAATCGGTTTTACCGATAGTAAATCATTATTTTTAAAAATCCGCTCAAATTATAATGGGGTGGGAGTAAATAAAATCATATACTCGTAAGTAAGTAGTCACAATGTGTATTAACCGCAGTTTATCAATGGCCTTGAACGCCGAAACATCTGTCACAGGAATAAAAACTAAAAATACTTGAAGAACTCAATAATAACATTATTAAATTTGATTTTCATTAAATAAAAAAATGAAATTCTACGAATTAAACAAAAAAACAATTAATAAATACAGAGGTAACCGGTGACACAATAGCTAGAAGTAGCAATACATGTCGATGTATACAAAGACAGATAAGTACACTAGCGGTACACAATGATATACAGCTAGAAACAGTAATATATACACCTATTCAAAAAAAGATACAGTGACAAATAAATAAACAAAATCTTGTTTTGACAATAACCCGCCTGTTGAAGTGTTGAATTCGCTTCTCTTTTTAATACGAATGTGCTCTGGGACGGCCATAATTAGCGATCTCTACGATATTTAGTTAACGTGCATATTATTATTTCATATAATAGAATAAATAGAAATTAATGCGCAAGGGTTAGCTTGCCCTCAGTCATCGGAACCGAACCACGTACAATTATTCTCACGTTTCGAAGAAAGTTGAGATGCATTTGCTTCGAATTATTTATCTTAATACCCATCTACGATTAATCATATCCTCCATCCCTTATTGACTATAATAAGGAACTCCAGTACAATTTTGAAGAAAAATTTTATTTACCGAAAATGATGCTCAAAACTTAAATAATAATTTTCTTTTTTTTTTCTAAAGTTTGTTTTCGTAGTTAAAATAATTTACAATCTTTCAATTTTTCAAAACTCGCCAAAACGTTCCAAATCTATGCCGGTCGGTTTTTAAACATACGTATAAAATTATGCACCTTTTTAGAAACTTTAACTCAAAGAATAATAATAGTATTGAGCATTAATATTATCTTAATATCCGTATTGATAATTGGTTTCCTTATTTCACTAATAATAGTTTTTTTTTCATATTGAACAATAGAGCTTAAAGTCAACCAAATTTAGTTGAAATTTCACTAAACTAAATACAAATTAAATGAAAATGTCCATACAAATTTAAAAACAGAATGCGCACGTGACGTCAGATATTCAAAATTCACTGGTACCAACATAACAAGGTGTTTTGATGAGATGATTTTTTATTCACTTTTAAATAACGATTTATAAATTCTACGTATAACTATTATAAATAATAAAATTTACGTATTCACAATCGGCGTTTGCTGAATGCTATATGAATACATATTATTAAAGCCATTATATTTTTCACCGGAGTTCCTTGTTGTTTGCAATTTATACGTTGAGTACCTACACACGTTCAGTAATATTGCTTTATGTTTATTTTCAAAATTAAATGACTAAATATTAATACAGGCTCATATAGAATTATTTTACTTATGCATAAGGTGTTTGTACCCATATACCTGTATTACAATATCGTTACATGGAACTGTGTGTAATTTTTTAGAAAAATTGCATGCTCTGGGTGAACACAGTAAACGTACATAAATGAGTGCACAGCTATAATAAGTGTAATTGAAAAATAATTGAAGCAGTCACAAAGCTGCCAGTCCGTTAATATTATAATGGAGGTATTGAAAGCGCGTCCACATTGCACACACCAATTCAGGGCGCCCTTTTAATGGCTCTATTTATTAAACAATTTTAATTTATCACTTAATGTTTAATAACCGACATTAAATGTGATCGGAATTACATCTGGCGCGCTATAGGGGCGGTATCAAGCGACAAACAGCCAACCACCACGACACCCGCATCTATTCCTCTGTACCTAGCACTAGTACTAGTGCTCATAGCTCTAGCCATCAAAGCACACAGCGTCTACTAGTTCCGGGGAATTGTACTACTCTACAATGTTAGTGATGGCACTTCTCGGATAGTGTAGGGACAACCAGAATACAACACTCTGATATCAGGGAATAATGTTATTATTATTGTTTATTTATTCATTTGATTATACGCCCATCCGGGTTTTTACCCGATTTTTGTAACATAATATAAAGAGCTATTAAAAAAACTAAGAAATATTATAAAACGAATCAGTAACGCTATATCATCCAAGCTACAATACTACATATTGTAAGATTCGTCAAAGTGCTGGTATAGATGACGCTTTACTGTATAAATGGAGTCATAAAATACATCAACAACACCTTCAAACTTGTTTCCCAGGTCATTCATCATATTAGTTAATCAATGAGACTGATAGTTGGTTGGGTAAGTGTTGCAGAAAAATATTACAGTTTGTCTTGTGTTCCTTGTCGGTACATTTATTTTAATAGTGGCGACGATGGCAGGGCTGTTATTAGGCTGTTAATGATTCTATATATAACACAACTAGGTCTGACGTAACTCTCCTGTCAAACATTATAATCAGATGCAATTGATTCATCAAACATACATAATTCATATTTTCAATTGTAATTTTGAGTTTAAAATTTATATACCTAAGTAATTTGTAATGAACTTGTTCTATATTGAGTGTATTGTGTCCATTTTACAATGAATATCTAAAATTACAAGAGGAATCTGTTTATGTTAGTCTTTATCTATTTAACTATTACCGTTTACCTGCTTTGCTAAGTTAGTGATGGCACTTCTCGGATACTATAGAGAAAAACAGAAAACATAATTTCAATTTCAGGGGTTTAATGTTATTATTTTTGTTCCCATATCGTATGGTTTATCAATATTAGAGGAATCTGTCTTTGTTAATCTTTACCTACTAGTTCTGTCGAACTGTTCGAATAATTTTAATTACACGTTACTTACTTTGCTAAGTTAGTGATGGCACTTCTCGGAGAGTAATACATCGCTTCAATATGGAATACGAAATTAAAACGAATATTACATTGTTATTTTTGCATCAATTTCGTAAGTTTTATGATACCGAATAAATGATGACAGCTATAAACCCATCTAATAAAAATATTCATAATAATAGTTACTACGCTATTTTTATGAAATGTAACCTTATGGGCGCCCATACGAGTATATGGCTAACACTCGGGTCGCGTTGTGCCACATCTGCCACCAAATATCAGTCCTCATAAAACTATTTCTATCTCTTTTTCCCTGTAGTCAGACATATGTTTTAGAAAGAGAGAACACCAGGTTTTACCTTACATGATATTTTTTTGTATGGACCCGAAGGGTTTGATAAAAAAGAGGTACTTTTTAATATTATTAATACAATACCTTAGGGAGCAGGCATAGATATAAGATTGCTATCAGCAAGTGCTGGTAGCACATAAAACACGGCTTACAATTCTTTGAAATAAATTAAATAAAAGCCTTACAGCATCCCGCACACTGGGTAGAGAAGATTATCTCCACATTTATGGACCTCTAACCACAGTTGACACAGGAAGAGGGAGAAGTGTTCCCTGGCACTGTACACATTTTTTTACAATACGATATATATACATCAAACATAATAATTATTTAATGTGTATAATATATTTATGTTATGTAACACAATAAATGACCGGTGAGATAAAACAGACTTATTAATTATTACATGAAAATATATCGAAAAAAAATCACTAATTACACACCGCTACTGAAATTCGTCAACACGGATTTCTATGCTGTTATTACTATAATGAACACGAATAATTGTATGCACATATGTTAGGTTTGTACATTAATTTTTTTTTCTAACTTTAATATTTATAAAAGTTTTATTGGTTGTATGTTGTTGTGATTCCAAATAAATATTCGTTAGTTGTTCGAGAAAGTAGACAGTCTTTTTAAATAGGTAGTCGATAGTGCACTAAACTGTGTGACTTATGCCAGCGACAAAAAGGCAATTAAAAAATGTACATACGAGTGTTTGAACGTAATAATAACCTGACGCAAGTGATTTTAAAGGGTTTTAAAATAGTTAAAAAGTGTAAATACACGTCAAGGAAAGGAAAGGTTTTAAAGGTGGTAGCCAAAAGTAAATATATTATGTATTATTTACATAATTTAAGAAACATAAATATACTTGGTAATTTTTTTGGTTTCTAGTAATAGTAATGGGTTCAATGATTACATAGTAATATAATATTATTTACCGCTGTATGTTACAACGTAATCCTTTCCGGTTCGATGGCTCCAATGTCGCGGGAAAATGCATTAAAGTTTTCACATTTTCAACAGTTTTTATTTTTCACAGGAACAGTCTTGTTATTTTTTTTATTTCACTTATACTTGTTATGATAATTAAGTTAAAATATTATTTATAAATATTTTAAAAGACGGCGCACCCGAAAGTTATTGATTCGTAAAAAAGCGCATGTATTATGTATCTACGTGACGTTCAACCTTTTTTTACAACGTGGTTGCCTAGTTAAATAACAATAATAAATTGGTTGTTGGTGAAATTTGATCCGATTAGATTCGTTTAGGATTCTAGTACGTATGATATCGAAAACACGTGTTGAAAAAAAAAGTTTAAATTAGTTTGGGAAAGCGCACAAATGTATAAATGTTTACGAAGACGCGAATGAAGTGCAGGTATAATAGGCGTGTGCGTTATGCATTCGAGCCTCGCTAGGAACCACAATAATACTAGTGACTAGAGCGTAAATAGTACGTCAGTAACGGCGGAATGTGGATCTCGCTCCACTCAGTGCGCAGTGCCCGGCGCGCAGTGCACGGAGAGCAGTAGTGCACGCGTGGGCAAGCGTTGCAGCGGACTGCATTTTGTGGGTTCCGCGTGCACCGGGGGCGGGCACGGGCACGGGGCAGGGGGACATGGGGCACGGGCGCTAGGGGCAGGCGAGGAGCGCCCAGGGGTCGGGCGCAGGAAGGGGGCTCATTCATGAATACACGAGATCGCTAGCGCCGCTCCGCGCAGCCCGGAGCGCAGAGAGTAGCGGCAGGGCGCAGAGTGGCGCAGCGCAGTTTGCCGTCATGCGTCACTCTTTATTTTGCTAGCAACACACGAATATTTACAATGCGAGCCTTGGCGCCAATTTCACACCGACACCCGAGGCGCAATGTACACATTCACGATGGATGACGTGCACTGTCATGCAATATTATCTTAATTACTGTTTACTTGCACAATTGTCATAACACACCTAACCTATCGTCACAGATGATGACGGCGATACTTAATACAATTATCAGACTAAGCTTATGTCTACAGCGACATCAACGGCATTTTAAATAACAACACAAATAACTTGCAATCGAATCAAATCATTAATAATAATAAATAAACTTACATAAAAAATCCTTCGGACTACCCAACGGATCTCGCATATTTGAAGAATTTCAAGTACCTACATTTGAAAATCTATACATTAAAAATTCAATAATTCAAATCATAAAAGAAAATGACAAATAACAATTTTTAACCGAAAACCGTATCCGACTTAAATATGTTTTTCCATGCACAAAATTAAATACTCCATTTGCACAACTGCATTATACTCGTACTTACCAAGGACGATCGTTTGTCAATTGACTACCGAAAGAGATCAGAGGCATTCATGATAAAACCCAAATATTTAAATATCTCAAGAAATATTTTAAAGAGAATATTAACAACAACAACAAAAATGTTTCCAAACGAATTACACAATAATAATTTTTTTTTCTAAATACGTACATTTGTATTTAATTCTAAATACATTATCTTAGCTATGATATATAATATAAATATCCCTTTATACCACATTTACTAAAAGTGTGTTTTCTTTGTGTTTTTTTCTAAATCAAAATGTAATGTACCTACTACGACACATTATATTACTAATATATTATATTACTAGACCACTAAGAATTAATGTACACTCCTCTTATATCCACAAGCAAACGCTTCTATTGGAAGAGTAGTATGAAATCTGGAATTAAAATCTGTACTATAAAACCATGTAACAAAGTTTAATTGATACACATGTATAAAAAAAATGATGGCATTCGTAAAGAATGCAAATCTGATGTAAGCGTAATGAGTAAGATTAAGGAAGGGACGCTTAGATGGTTTGGGCATGTGGAGCGAATGAATTACCAAGGAGTGTAAGGAGAATATATGACGCGAACGTGAATGGAAGAAGAAGCCGGGGACGTCCGAGGAAGACATGGAACGATCAAGTGAATCAAATACTTGAGTCGGGCCGTGTCAGAAGTCGGAATAACAGAAGAGAATGTATGAGACGTTGTATGACTGTAAATGAAGCAAGAAGTGTATGCCAAGGTCGAGTTGCTTTGCGGTCGGCCTTTTCTGCTTACCCCTGCGGAGAAACTGCGTGATTGTTAGTTAGTTAGTTACTTAAAAAAATAAAATATGTAACGTATTTTTTATTTAATTTTATTTTTTAATTGCTGAGATTTTATGTAACCTTAGGTTCATCTAATTTCTATAGGTTTTTGCTGAAACCAAGCACACTCTGGACTCTGCAGTGACCTATTTGACAATTCCTAAAATTATATAAGTTGTTAAAATAAAATTTATTATTATTATTAAATATAGGCAGGTACTTACGTAGTCAAATGTTGAATATATAATCGCTTCTAATGTGTTCACGGTAGGGTGATTTTCCGGCTTTGCAGTCCCTGGAGTCTAGATTCCAGTATTGAAACATACAGGAAAAGGTATTGACCCTACCAATCAGCAAAATGCTAAGGCCTATTAAAAGTGTAATAATATTACGTTCTATTTGTTTTCAATGTATGCAGATACCTGCCAGTACCTTACTTACCAGCCACATGACAGGCGCTTATTCAAAATATTCTATTGGCAAAAACACATGAACAAGAAACAAGAAAATCAACCAGATTATAAAAAGCTAAAATCGCTCTAAAAATTTCATTCTCTTTTCGCATCCCGATTGTGTAACATCATAACTAAGGTATATTATAATCCTGTCCAATGTAATAAGATAGCAACATCTATGATCTATAATCATAATTTCATTTAATAGTTTATTTCATGTTTACTAATAATTACATACAATGGAAACTTGTACCTGCTAAGACACTGTAAGTAGTTTGTCAACAATATTATATAATACAATAATAAATAACAATCATCATACAGTTGTAGCGCAATAACAAAACAATATAGGTGTTGTGATCAACGTACACAAGTTATTGAAAATATATTTTTTTAAATATGAAAACAGCAAAACAGTTCTGTTATAGACATTCTAGGCTCCAATTATATAATATCGATTTTAAATAAAATTATAAAAATATCAAAATATCAGCAAGTATTAAACAAAATGAGAAATTAAAAAAAAAAAACAAAAACAAAACAGTAGTAAAGTTTTGTTGCAGTGAATATATACTTAATATAATAGGAGCACTTAAATAATTTTAAAGATACCCACAGCTATCAAGTAGATATACAATCAAGGAGACCATCATATTTGTTCAATAGACAATATAAGAAAAAGAAAAATACACACAACTAATAAGAGTCTCAACATTATTCCTATAATACCATGATTTTCACCCTTAAAGGTAATCATTTCAATAGATGGCGGCGAGAAAATAGTTATGAAAATTGGAGTAGAGTTAAATGGATTGATGAATGGAGGCGGAGCACTTCTAGATAAGGCTTTATTAAAAAGAGGATATTTATTTAGAGAGGGATAACAAAAAAATGTGTTCTAAAGTTTTCACTTCTAGACAAACGTAAATAAAACCCTGGGAGACAAGTGAACGTAAATTTAAACAATATAAGAGGAGACGGAATAATGTCCAATTTTCATTTGAACGAGTGAGGAAATTAACATTCCGAAAATTAAGAAGGTTGTTAATCTGGTGGGAGGATGGCTCACCTTTTCTGTAAAGTTAACTAGCAACAGGTAGACAGATGAATGAAACTATTTCCGTGGTTCAGTCTATGGTGGATATGTGCAAATACTACGCTGTGAAGTGAATCCGCATCCGCTCTCGTCATTATAACTGCAGCTTGCATAGAATGCATTGTGCGGAACTCGGCTAACAGAGACTCCGCACCGACGTCAGTCTCGAACGCTATTATTTCCCTTCCCTGCAGTCTGTCGTCTGTGGTAAGTAAGGCAGATTGCGGAGGAGTGATAGCATTTATCACTCGAGAGGAAACGGATTATGACAGGTGAGTGATGGATTCTGAAGTAACAATGTTTTTTTTCACAATTACCTTGGAATATAGCATATCCGCTGACTTTTCAAAACAAAGATAAAGGTACGCTATTTTCCTGTGGGAAACTTGCTAGGAATAAGAGAATTAATTTAAAATCATAATTAAGCTGTAACTTAGCACAAAGTAGCCACTTAGGTTGCAAGTTCAATTCCTGCGATATTCCTAATAATTGGATTGCAGCTGTGGCACGTTGCCATCTAACGGATTTTTCCGAAAACAAAAAAAATAACGCTTTCTGTCACCGCCATCGTACTTGCATTTTCCAAACAAACAGGGCGCACTGCCCCCGCTGTTCAACTGGATTTTTTCCGACAAGCCCATTATATTTTGATAAACGGAAAAATGTCCAAACGTAGGTGGTAACAATTTGTATAAAAAAATCACAAAACTGGCTTTAGAGCATTCATTATGTCACTAATTAGAAACAAATGATGTCAGTAATAATTACTGACATCAATACAAAAATGCTGAGCGCACATCAAAAGGCAAAAAGTTCAGTGGGCCGCCCAATATATAGTTGGGGAAGCAATACCCGAGCCTGCGCGAGGAGAGGCTGTGCGTGGGAATGATGAAGTAAAGGACTTCGCAACCAGTGTTTATTTGAGAAGTAAAAAAAAATATATGGATTCTAATACGATTATCAATATAATTTATTTTTTAACTGAATACCGCCCTAGAGTCAGGACTGTTTCCAACCATGACAATGACATTTCCTATTCGGGTATGTTGTGAGATTGAATGAAGTGGGGAAGGAAAGAAGATTGGAAGTATCTGTTTAGATCTGATTACCAACCTGATGTGTACCTATTATGACATAATAACATATTTTTAATACCCATTTAAATGTACCTGGTCACCCGTAGTTCATGTAACTACAGGACAAAAACTGCTATAAAATTCATTTTAGCAAACAAGATGCAAATCACAGGAAAAAACAAAATCAGACATAACCATCTGTTCAAATAAAAGCTGACACGAATGACTTTATATAATTTTTTTAAAACCCATAGATTCAGTAAACAAATACAATGTAATCCGTAACACCTTCCAGCGGGTAACAAATCAACCCGATAGAAGTTTTTCTAAACTTAATAGTAAACAGTACCGTCAGCAATAAAACAAATTTCAAGTCATAAATAAAAGCAATATTTGAAAGCAGGGGGACTCATTCCTGACATCGATGTTATATATACCATAGATTTAGTTTTAATTGTGTCAGTCTGACGATGCCTGTGATTGGGTGAAACCGGTCCGGTCGAAGATAAATAAGTGTAAAAAAGTTACAAAGGTTATTTAATAAACAAAAAAAATTATTTTAGGCTAAATCCATTTATTTCTCCTTTTTATTAAATTCTTATGACTATAAATAACACTTAATTACATTATAATAACAGTAGGTACCACTACAAAATATGTAAAAATAATAATTTATTATATTTTCTTAATATTAATTAATACCTCCCTAATTGAGAAGTTCTAGTCTTTAGAGAGGCAGTGCCATTGTGAGTTGTTAGATAATTTCGGGAGTACTACAATGAACATGCAGTATTACTTCCTTTCAGGTAAGTATGTTTTCTGTATGTGTACATAATAAGATTAACCCTAGCAAGTAGTATTTGTACAGCGCCTTTGAGGTGATTTTTCACAAAAACGGCGCTATATAAATCGTCCAAGTAATTATTATTATTAAAAAAAAACAGTGTCGCTGTGACCGAAAGTAGGCTGAGTGTAGTTTTTCAAGCTCGGGTATGAATTGTGCATTGAATATTTGAAATAACTGGTTTATTACCATCTTCCGTTAATTGTTGTGGCCGACTAAATAAATGTTCCTTACTAAATTCATGGAAAAACCACATTTTGATCAGAAATTTGTCGTCTTTAAAATATCTCTGTAATTCGTTTTCATTATGCTTCATTTTTCCAAGGGTAGGCACAGATTATGTACGTTTATTGAATTCATGCCACTGCTGTACAGATTTAAAAAAAATAGTTTCTTCACCCAGGACGCTCCGAGAGAAATAATTACCCTTAAGGTCTATGTCATCTTTGGGGATGTTGTGTGGGGGTCTTTTAGAGGATAAGAAGTGATCCAGGATCTTGAAGAGGCCCATGTTGTAGGAGGGAGGAAACAAAGAGATCGGCAAAACATTCCACAACCGAGTTGTTGAACACAAGAATGAATCGTAGAAGCGACCCGTTTTCATGAGACAAATGTCAACCGTGTACAAACGTTGGACGCGCGTTTGGCGTGTTTCCCGATGTGCACCGGTGCTGAAGGGATCAATTACGCTAGTTCCTCAGAGCACCTTCCATTGAAATACTGATAACGTAAGATTGAAATCCGTTTGTTAAGGTAGGGGAATCTATCAAACGGTCCACCCGTTTCTGCCAAATTCAACAGTTGGGCGCACTTAGGATTTGTACAGGGTCAGCTATTAAAGTATCTGCGGTTTCTGTACAGTACACCCAACTTCTGAGAGGCTAACGTTACTCTGGCTTCGATGGAGCCCCCATATCTGAGCTGGTCACTTAGGGTTACACCAAGCATAGCAATGAAGAGCTTGTTGGGAAGATTGCTTCCATTAAAGAAGACTTTAATGGAAGCAATCTGTTTGCTATTTCAATCTCTTTTAGACGCAATCACATATGATTGGGTCTTTGAAACAATGAATTCGACTTGGTTGTTCTTACCCCAAGAGGAAACCCTCTCGAGGTAACCATCCGTTCTCTGCTTCAAAGCCCTCCGAGTCGTATGAGTATGTGTGCCCTTTGGGACTTGCCAAACAAAAAGGTACCGTGGACTGTATTGTCACCCGCATAACAATGAATTGGTGCATATGTCAAAAGGTCATTGATGTGCAACAAAAACAAAGTCGGCCACAGAACCGATGCCTGTGGGACGCTAGCATTTATTGAATGATAGGAAGAGAAGAAATCGTCAGCAACCATCTGAACCGATCTCTGCCTTAAAAAATCGGCAATCCACGTACAGAAGGATTCTGGAAGTCCGTAAGACGACAGTTTGTTGACAAGCACTCGGTGCCAAACCCGGTTAAAGGCCTTGGAAATGTCCAGTGCAACAATTTGAGTCTCACCGCGACGTTTCAGGCACCGCCCCCAAACATGCGTCACATTCATGGGAAGATCACCGCACGAGCGGTTCCGAGTGGGGCATATGTTTTTGCACTTATGAAAACTCAATAAAAATGAGACCAAGAGTCCCATTAAAGCAAATGTTTATTCTTATAAAAGTAGACAAACGGGAATTTTTATTATTAAAAATAATGTTATCTAAATATCTAACATTCCTTGAATCTGGCGCCAACGTTATAAAGATTTGTGAGAAAGAGTATTAAAGGTTTTTTCATAAAAATGTATTTGTTTTTTCAGTTTGTATTTATTTACGGAGTTCGAGGGAGCATTTCATGGTTGAATTTTTTTTTTGTATCTGACACCACACAACAGTCCCAACTGCTCCCTACCGCCTGGAACCAGTGAGACTATTTAATCCACAATATTGTGAGGCCGGAAGTATTGAGGAGGGGAAGGAGATGGGGAAGAAGAAGGTGAAGGAAGTACCTGACTATTCAGATCTGGCCACCAAATACGGCTAAAGCCATTTGGAGCAACGTTTCGATTCTGAATGGTGGTCTTTCACCGGGGCGATACTGACAGTATTAAACACCCTGGAACGTGCTGCAAATATACATACTACACATTACTTTAAATGACTATATTTTGAAATGACACAATTTAATCAAATAAAATTTATTTGCTCACGCCGAGATTTGAATCCCTAATCTCCGGATTCGTATCCAAGGATCGCAACCACTCAATCACGGAGACCGTCATTTTCTATCTATTGTATTGAACCATTGTAATATTAAATTTATGGATTATTATTTGTCCCATGCTTCTCGATCTGTTGCTCAATTACTCTTTTAAGTAATACAATTTTTGATAGATTCTAATAAAATCTTTTCAAGCAATGTTTCGATTCTGAGTGGTGATCTTTCACCATGGTGATACTGAGACTATCTAGACTCGAACATTCCCCCTACATACATTTTCCCATCAATTCAATCGGTGCTGATCATTCTAAATTTCAATTTTTAATTATTAATTATTTTTATTGAGATTTTAAAACCTCGTTGTAATATTTAATAATTTAAGAAAATAATATGAACATATCCTAAATGAAAGACGAAACCGGAAAAAAAGGACAGAAAATAAAAAGATTATATTTATACGTATACATTTTTTTCAGGGTCTTTGTTATCTGCGAAGGGTCTTTTTGAAGAAATAAAAGGAAAACAATTTGGGGGTCAGTGTGTCCAGTAGTGACGGAAGTATTAATCGATCCCTTCCACTGCAGTGCAAGTGAAAGGCAGTGTGGTATAGTCCAGTAGGATAGATCAGAGGGTCTCCCTCAACAGGCCTTGGTTGGTGGACAGACGTATCCGTCGCCAAGACCCCGACAAACCTCACCCCTGCTATGGCAGAGGTATCGGTAATTCAATGAATGGTTGGTTCCCGGAGCGGCGGAACCCATACTCGCGTCCCAAATATATAATAGCATTTAGGTATCTACACTTCTGATACACGCGGAATTTGTATCAGAAGTGTACCGGTGCAACAAACGATACAAGACACTTCCGTAAATTCCGTGGAAGTTTCGTCAGAATTTTGTTGACATAGATTTGGTATTGATAGTTTGTTGTCGGGTTCGGTCCACACATTCCTCGAGATAAGCGAGATAGTGTGCTGCTGCTGGTTGCTGATGCCACGCTAAGGCTATGGGGCGGCGTTGCTTGGTTATGGCTACGGATACACCGGAAACGACCGAACTCAAACACCAGGTCTCGGGCTCCAGATAGCCCGAGTCAACACGCTTTATCGGGGAGATGTCAAAGGCGGTTTTGTATGATTATTCTTATTGCTATTTTTTCAAACCAGGTATCGAATTAAATCGTTATCTCTTGGAATATAGGTAATGTCACTCTTAGCATTTTTTAGGCTGCTTTTACAAGATTTTTATTTTTTAATGAAATTATTATGAAGAAATATTTTTTGCATAACATTCCTTGTCGTAGACTTCATTCAACACTACTAATTATAGACACAATTCTTCATTATCTAGAATGTCTAGACTTATAACTCAAGCCAGGGAAATGAAATTTTTGGTACCGGTCTAAATGATTTTTCAATTTATTTTTTACAACTTATTGAAGTTTGAAAACCTCATTGTAATATTTAATCATTGAAGAAGATAATATTAACACATCCCAAATGAACCTCAAAACCGAAACAAAAACAGAAAATAAAAAGATTTCAGTCGTCCCGGATAGGCAGAGGTCCTGGGTTCGAGTCCCAGATGCGACTGAAATCTTTTTATTTTCTGTTTTTTTTTTCGGTTTCGTGGTTCATTTGGGATGTGTTAATATTATCTTCTTCAATGATTAAATGATTTTTGTTAGGTTTTACAAAAATAAACTTCGAATTATACTTAACAAATTACGACATAAAAAAAATGCACTTTACATATTTCGTCACTTCCTTCTTAAATGTCAACACATTTTCCTCTTTTTTTATTGCTTCATTAATGTATTGTGTATGTTCTGTTCTCTTATTGTAGCTCTTGTTTATCTCCTTTCGCGTTATGTATTCTGTGTAATTGGACAATGGTCTGTTAACATAAATATAAAATAAAATTTAAATCAAATAAAACACACGACGCATTTACGCCATTGGTAATGATGATTATTGTTTTTATTAGCTGATAGCCGCTGATCGTCAATCATATTTAGGACACTCTTTCTTACAATTTCCTACATTAAACACCTTAAGCCTTAAGACGTACGCCCTTAGGGAAACCTTTCGGCTTAACGGTATTATATATTTGGGAATGATGGGGATTGTCTTTGTAAGGAGAGGAAGGCGTGAACATAGCTGTTGAGGAGACCAATGTTTTAGGAGGAAGAAAGTATAGTAAGTTAAAAACTTAGTATACTCGTACTTATTGAGTACTCGACAGCGAGGGGAAAAATCGCGATAAATAACAGCTGTAACTGAATTAGTTTACAGTTTTTTTGAATTTGAATACTGGAAAAAACAATCCTAAAACCATCGCCTAAAGGGTACGTAACGCGAATGTCGCCAGGAGAGAGTAGAGGGCGACAGGAAGTGCGCACAATGCAGCGCTATCGCCGACAGAGCTGAGATAAGAAACCAGCAGCAACTAGGTTGGACTGGGTACTAGGTACTGTACCAGTGGAGAGGTGGAAACACGTAAATACCTTTAAGGAGAAAACTTTTATTTATTAAATTATCTTAAAAAAACTCTAATATTACCCTTTTATAATTCATTTCATTGGGGACCCCGGCTTTAATATGATTATTTAAAAATAATATTATGTACCGGACGTTATGATATCGACAATATTTCTGACTTTTTCAATTTTGCACAACATGCAATTTTGTCCAAAAAATTCCAATTTGTTCAAAAAAGTCCTTTTGCACTAATTAGAAACTCCGGCGAATGCTTGGGGGAGAAAAAGTGTCGAAGCGACTGAAGTTTCAATGATCTATAAGTAAAGACTTGTGAAAAATATATAAGCGTACATACCGGTGAATATTTGTACATTTCACGGAATACTCAGATATTTTAAAATATGAAAGTAATATTGTGTTTTCCAAAAACATATTTATTTATATAATTAATAAGAAGTACTTTCTTTACACTACTGTTTAATATATAAATAATTATTTACATGTAGATATTTATATATTAAAAACAGTGGTGTGAACAAATCACTTCTCATGAATTATTTTGATAATGACGCCATAAAATAATTACACACCTATGATCACATTTATCCGTTTGTGGTTTTGACAATTTTGAATAGCCGTAAAATGAAGCACAGATAAATTCGTGCCGAAAACGCCGGAACATTTCAAATATCAAAAAAAAAAATTGTTGTATAGTAAGTTAATCCAATATTTAATATAAAAAAGTTTTAAAAAAATAATTTTTAAAAATGCGCGACTTTTGTTGCAAAATACCAGCGTTTTTCTGAAAAGTAAGTAATTTTGCTAAAAATAACGCGAATTCCACCGTAAAATAACACCACTTTTTCTCCAAATTCCTCATATTCTTTACTCTGATGGAATATTTTTAAATATTGTCAGGTTATTCGTAACCTAGGAATGTATGATGATACCAGATAACTCAAATAAGCCTTGTGTCGCCAGCATTCATAATATTGAATTCGACCAGCATCATATACAGAAACACCTGGAACATTTGGATCCTAAAAAAGGCGCATGCCCAGATAAAGTTCCCCCTTCCTTCATAAGTAAATGTGCGCGCAGCTTATGTAAGCCACTATCCATCCTTTTCAGTCGCTCCCATAAAGAGGAAATAGTACCAAATACTTGGAAAACAGCATCTGTAACTCCCATTTTCAAAAATGGCCAAAAATCTGACGTCGAAAATTGTAGGCCAATATCTAAGCTTTGTATTTTCAGTAAGGTTTTCGAAAAAAATGTGTATGACCGGATGTTTGCTGCCTTGAGATCGTCGAATATCTTCCACTCTGGAACGTGCGCAAATATAACTATTATACATAAAAAGTGAATTAATTGTGAAGCAAAGTGATGACATCTCAAGAGATAAGAGAAATGAATAGTAAGTAACAAAGCAACATTGCCGAGATGTGCACTGTGCACTATGCAGTGAGTGCAGAGGATAAAGGCATAGAGCAGAGGGCAGGGAGAAGACAGAAGTACATAGTACAGAGTACAGAGCATAGAGCATAGAGTAGAGAGCACAAAGCAGAGCTGGAGCGGAGGAGCGGAGAGGCGCTCGTGCAGGAATGTCTTCTGCTTTGTGTACCCACCCGGCCGCACTCATTACATGTCTACATGGCTCTACTTACCAGGGCAGCACTCGGTCACTCACTATACTCAACTGCACTGTACTGTACGTAGACCACTTTCCAATTAAAGACTGGTTACTTTTACAAAATATCTAAAAAAAAGATAAAACGTCCATCTTCTTACATTTTACATAAATCTAGATCGCAATATGCTACACTAGCGCCTCTAGCGGCCCGGGTTATACGACTTGTATGAATAGTTTTTTTTATCTACATTTTAATAAATATGAAATTCTAAATAAATTATGGAAATCAAAAATTCATAAAACAAATACGAGGTAACCTACATATGACTTTATTATTTACTGTTTTTTTTTGCTAATAAACTAAAGATTTTAAATATGCTATTAGGTTTGTACTAACAGTAATACTGCCGTCGTAAGAAAAAACGCATTATCTTCATTGAGACTCTCAAGGAAGATACTGTATTTTTGCTTACCACACCATTATAGGCCTTCCACACGAGCGGGCGGCCCTATACTAAGAAGCCATTGCGTAGAAAGCTTCGACCATCCGGTCGCCCATTGCTAAAGTGAAGCCTACCAACTTTAGGAAAAAAACTACCATATGGTCGACACCATGGATTTTTTAGTATCGGGCCGCCCGCTCGTGTGGAAGCCACTTTAGTTATAAGCCTCGCCGCTCGCGCTTGGTCTGGTGGTTTAGAAAGGGAATAAAATACTTATTTTAATAAATTGAAATTATTATTCTTTAATTGTAATTTTTTTATTTTTTTACTTATTTTATTTTTCTAGTGTACTTATATTTACAGTCAGCCATTACAAGTCTATCTCTTGTTAGGATGACACTGCTTTTATCTTAAAATGTGAAAACTCATGAAAAACCACGTCCCCAATTTTATGATCTTTTAATTCAATTTTTTTTAATAACTTATTGAAGCTTATAAACCTAATTGTAATATATTTTAATCATTGGACGATATTAACAATTCTCAAATTGAAACATGAAACCGAAAAGACACAGAAAAGAAAAAAAAATAACGGTAGCAGCTGGGACTCGAACCCATGACCTTATCCGTCTATCCGGAACCTTGGGCTCTAATTCATTGAGCTACAGCTACCCCAATCCGTCAGGTCGTTTTTATCGTTATCATTCTTCCATTTTTTAAAATTGTTAATATCGTCTTTAATTAATTCCCATATATTTTAGGCTGCTACCCTTTTATGACCACAAGATTCTCGTTATCGTTAGATAGTTTTAATTTTTAGTTTTGTATGATCGTGCTGCACTGACTAAACTGTTGTCTTGGTGCTACGTATCGTAGTTAGGAATCTGTGTTCACATGAATGACTTATATATATATATATATATATATATTATGCCTTCGGGGGTCTACGGATTACCTCTACGAGTCTACGATAGCAGTTTTCTTAGAGTGTGAAGTGACCATTGCGGAGTTCCCGTGCGGCCCTGGGAGGTGACAGTGTAGTGCCGAGGTACTAGATATATAGGTAAGGCCGAGGTACTCGAACATACTTCTCCTAGCAATTCTGGGAATTCCTAATGTCACAATGTGGATGAACACAATGGACGTTCAATACGTGACGACCTCACTTATTTTCGTCAAACATTTGTAGTATTATTTGTAGCACTTTTTGTATGTCTCGATTTGTTCACGATTCATTCCAAAAGCGTCCCATGACCTATTAGCTCCCAGACCTTTCCGAGATGACCGAATCGATGGAAATTCCCAATAACTGTGGTACTTAGCCGACGTACCCAACATTCTGTGAACGCATCAGGTCTCGTAGAGGATTTCAGTAAGTACACCACACTCGGAGCCCGGCAATAAGCAGGTATTAGAATCAGGATAAGAGAAAAGTCTTTGAATAACATCATTCATGAATACGACATTCTTAGAGAATTTAAACACCTATATGAAATGTCTTATTTGAATCACGCATGTACACAGATGTTTCCGTTTATTTAGGTACTCCTAGAGACGTTTTAGAAAAATCTAAGCAATTAATAGTTTAGTAAATCAAAAATATTTAGAGTTCCTTTATATAAATATTTGTAAATACGGTTGAAAGCCGCAACAGTCATACTCTTTTAGAAAAGTTCATTGAAAATAAAATGATTTATTTATTTGAATGAATAAATAAACGTGTTTAGACCAGAAACCTACTGCAATACTGTATACCCTGCTCTGTTCGGGACATCACATGGCAGAACCGACGTCCTAGCTATTTATTAATTTGCCCCCTTAGGAAGGTTTCTACATGGACATTTACACTAACTAACTAACTAACCATCACGCCGTTTCCCCGCAGGGGTAGGCAGAGAGGACAGACTGCCAAACAACTCGATCTTGGCATACACTTCTTGCTTCATTCACATTCATACAACGCCTCGTACATTCTCTTCTGTTATTCCGACTTCTGACATGGCCCGACTCGAGTATTTGATTCACTTGATCGTGCCATGTCTTCCTCGGGCGTCCCCGGCTTCTTCTTCCATTCACATTCGCGTCATATATTCTCCTTACACTCCTTTCTTCGTTCATTCGCTCTACATGCCCAAACCATCTAAGAGTCCCTTTCTTAATCTTGCTCACTACGCTTACATCAGCCTTGCATTCTTTACGAATCTCAACATTTTTCACACGATCATACATGGTTTCACCACACATTCGTCTCAGAGATCTCATTTCTACAGCATTCAGTCTATTTTCATCCTTCCTCTGCCAGTTCCATGCCTCACTGCCATACAGACATTTACAAATAGTATTTTAAAGGTACATACGAGTATGTATTATAATAGAGAATATAAAAAGAAACAACATAATTTGCCGCTTTTTCCCGGAGTTAAATAGTTTCAAGTAAGCTAGCTCTACTGGGTGAAAACAACCCTACTAATGCATGTTTATTCTGTTACATTAATGTCAACAACATGGACGTATTTGTTCCCCAGATTTTGAATCCATAGCATAGGAGAATAGTATTGCGACGCTAAAGTTGAATTGTCACAATAAAATGGTAAGTACTATACAGCGCCCTTGATGTGATTTTTCACAAAAACGGCGCTATACAAGTAATCCAATTATTATTATTATTATTTTCCTGCCAGGTACATGAAAAGCAACCAAATATAGCAGTTCAGGGGTATAAAACACTGAATTAACAATCTTAAATAAACATGTTAAATCGAAAATAATTTTTCGCTCAGAAAATTTTACTAAATTTAATGAATAAAGTAGATATTCGTAGTCTACGCATTCTCTAGGAATATTCGTTCTAAAATTTACGTATTTTATGAATTTACGTTGGATTCTTTCAATAGTGTGGGAATGAACTTCATAATTCGGAGACCAAACTGTGGAATTGTATTGGATACGACTTCTCACTAATATATAAAATGTTTTTATAGTATTAATATTATTGAATTCGCTTGATACTCTTAAAATAAAGCCCAATATTTTCAAAGCTTTATCGGATATGATTTCTACATGCTTAATAATATTGAGTTTCTTATCAAACCATATACCCAAGTCATTAATTTCCGAGACAGAAACTAACGAAACATTACTAATGCAATAATCAAAAATTATTGGATCAATTATACGGAAAAACCCCATAATTTGACATTTGCTTATGTTTAGTCGCAACTTGTTATCTTAAGACCACATTAGTCTAGACAAGTTATCTGACAGATTATGGAAATCAATAACATTTCTTCTTGAATAATTCCAGATCGTCTGCGAACATTAGGACTTGAACATCTATAGCACATCATTAACAAATAACAAAAACAGTATTGGCCCTAAATGTGACCCCTGGGGAACGCCACTCGCAGCAATGAATTCAAATGACAATATCTATTTTAACATGACAACAGGAGCAATGAGGTTCAGTTGAATGAAATTGGTGACGAAAAATAAATGTTCTCTAAAATGCTTACTTAATGCTAAATTGTTCATAAATATTTTTGAAAAGTAAAAAAAAAATATGGAAGCTTTTTGTGAAAATAAGAATTCATTGATGAAATTTGTGCTCGTCTTGTTGTCGAAGAGGAAGTACATAGATAGGTACCTATTTAGCATTGTAAGTGGCAAATAGGTACTGCAGGTAGGCACAGAACCCGAGCTAAGTGTGACGAACAGAGTCCAAGCCATCCCATCACCTTGTGAATGGCAGCGCTAACGGTATCCTTGCCCCGTGTAATATGTTTTCAGTCCATTCTGCCGCTGTTGAGACAGGCAGAAATATTGTGATGGAGCCCCGCGCATATTAAGTGCCACTTTAAATATTCTCATGCCGCGATTACTATTACTAGATGTCAAGTCATTCCCGGGAACACTTCTGGGGTAGCTAGAAGCAGAAGCGAGCCAGGTCCTGGTATCTGGTACGTGCGGCATTGTGGATTGTGGCCAGCCAACGCAACGGTACATAGCATAACGCAGTACAGCAAACAGAATGCCTACTGCGAAGTATTGTGATTCTGGTACTTCGGTCTTATATTTGCATATTAAAGTTATTGAGGAACATAAAACAAAGCTCAAAACAACTTAGTAACTAATAATTCATATTGCTTGAAAATATTCCTGTAAACTTTGATGTGACATTGTGTCTTTCCAGTTATGCTGCAGAAAGCTTCCATAGGGATATTGGCAGGATTTAATATTTGAGAAGTTTGGCTAACTATAAGCTATCTAGCGGTGGCATTTGAAACTTTTGGTCCCCCTCTTTCAATTGCTGTCTAGATCATTCAAATATAGTGGTACGAAATTGAGTCTACCATTTTTAATATCCATGCACAATATTAATTGTCAAAAAATAGTAAACATAACTTGCTGAAACTAAAGGGTAGTAAGTAACTAGTAGGAAATCAATCATTATTGAGATACGATACAAATACAGCACAAACTAAGCTAATTTTTGTTATTTGCGCCGCTAATAGAATGATTCTTTCGTCATCGTCATCGCACGGTCACCCATTCATTCCATTCCGTGAAGTCGTATTATTTGTCGTGAAGTATTTTGTCATTTGCTGACAGCATCGGCGGCATTCAGTTTTAGTATTCATTTCACCGAGCTGGCAATGGGAGGCTAGTGTTTCCACCACAGGAAGAGGGCCTCACGTATGGCAGCCTCTGCGGGCGCTTTCGAGAATCCTCGCAAAACTGTCCGCCCTTTGCGGTCGCTTCAACGAACAGATCAGTCATGTCTAATCACTGCGCGACATCGACATACCTGATGAGATAGGTGCGTAAACAGAATGCGTTGAACCCGGGCATTACTACCATATATAATTGAATCACCAAACACACATTTCCTAGAATGAGCTATTGCTAGAAAACTCATGTGAAATTGATTCCTTAACCCCTAAAAGCCTTATGAAGGAAAATATCCAGAGATGGAACTTTGCGTCTGAAACTCACCTTGGGTAATGAGGTGGCTACGGATGGGTTTTAAGTATTTATTTTTGATGTTTTCTTAGAAAGCAATTACTTTGTGGTTTGATATATTGTTAAATAAAACAAACCACTAATTTAGTTTCAACTAGCTGATGTGTACCCGGCCTTGTTCGGGATTATTCTTCTTTTTTAGAATAAAGTTATGAAGTTGCGAATTCTTGCTTGTCGTTTGGGTGCCATAATTGATTTGACAGCGAAAGTAATGCCTTGTGACGACTATTATTATCTGTAAACAAAGAAACAACAAACATTAATTTGAAAATTTTATTTCATTCCAAAGATATATTTATTCAAAATAAATAATAAAGTTCTCAAGTAGGTGCCTACTTGTGTTTTCCATTTTGAAAATATTCTACTCAAACAAACCTTCTTCTTTGGAATACGTAATCTGTGGCAAACCTCAATACAACATGGCGGATGCAATGTTTTTCACGCTATATTAAAACGTTATTGCAACAGTTTTAAATATTGGATTTCATTCAAACAACTCTCTAAACCTTCCCGGAACAAATAAAAACAAACTGTGCTATTTTCAGCGAAACCTGTTCAGTAATTTTCGTGAAAATCGAGGACAGACAGAAAAACATTCATTTTAATAAATTGAGATTTTCCTTCAACAGGGCTCGCGTAGGGTAGGGGTAGGGGTAGGGGAAACACATCACAAAAATATTTTTAGTATTCAAATGTATACTCAAAATAATAACACGAATAATTAAAATAATAACAATTAGTGGTGGGAGAAGGAGAATAATTTGGTATTAATGTGAAAATATTTACATAAAATAAACAAAATTATTGTTAATAAATTAATTAAAAAATACTTCCTATTCACTACTTTGTTAATGTACACATATCAACAAGTTTCCAAAGTACTTATCAGGGATATATATAATACTACATATTATTTAGTATTCTATATATTCCTGATGAAGAAAGAAGTACTTTGGAAACATGTTGATATGTGTATATTAACAAAGTGGTGATTACAAAGTAATTTTTAATTGATTTATTAATAATGACGCCACAAAGAGAATACCAATCTTTTGAAGAAATTATAAAACTGTTATTATTACATTTTTATTAGAAACTATAAATTAAAACAGAATCAATAAATAACCGAGGCATCTAAATAACAACCATCGTAATTTTTAGATCCTGAAGAAGAAACCATTGATTTCGAAACACGTACATATTTAAAAAAATATTTAAATGATGGTTTAAACAAAACAGAGTTTTATTAATTAATTAAAAATGTTGCCACAAAGTGAATTTGCTTTTTTTTGAGAAACAATTGAAACAATAGGTATTCAAAAAGTCATAAAGTTTAAATAAATCATTTCCATTGCCATGCTTCTAGTTTCCTAAATAATATTAAATATATAATTACAAATATATACGGGGGTAAAATGCAGTAACCTTCGGGAGATGATTCTACGTGACAGTGTAAATAAAAAAGAGAAATAATTTATTTCGAAATTACGTTTTTTTTTCTTTTCTAATAGAAAAAATATTTTTTTACCTGAAAACTACCTTAACACGTTGGAATTTAGAAAAAACTTCATTTCTTTTACCTTGTTCTATCACGTAAAATCATCCCCAAAGTTACTGCACTTTAGCCCCGGGCGCCTTGTACTAACTAACTTACTAAGCAACCATCACGCCGTTTCGCGACAGGGATAGTCAGAGAGGATAGACCGCCTCACAATTCTGTCTCGGCACACACTCCTTGCTTCATTCACATTCATGTATCGTCTCATACATACTCTTTCGTTATTCTGACTCATGTCATGACCCGAATATAATATTTTATTCACTCGGGCGTCCCCGACTTTTTCTACAATTAACTTCCGATTCAAATATTCTCCTTACACTCCTTTCTTTGTGCATTCGCTCCACTTTCCCAAACCATTTAAGTTTCCCTTTTTAATCTTACTTATTATGCTCACATCAGCCTCGCGTTTGCTAATCTCAACATTTATCACACGGTCATATATAGTTTTACCGCACAAACGCCTCAGTGATCTCATTTCTATAGCATCCAGTCTACTTTTATCCTTCCTCTGCCAGTTCCATGCCTCACTGCCATACACAAGGATTGGTATCAACACTCCATTGTGGACTGCTAGCTTCGCTTCTTTGGACATTTTTTCATTAACCCCGTTCAGTAACCATATACTCGTAAGCTCGAACACATAAAACCGCTTCCCTGCATTGTGTCATCACTTATTTATTTTCCTATCCATTTTTCTCCTTGTTAGGCATTTAGGCATTTTTACCTCCATTTTAAAATTGTGTAACTTTTCCTCCTATCGTAAGTTGAAAGAAAGAATCTATAAAACAACTCCCAATGAAAGCTCTAAGTGTAGCTTATTTATTCCCGAATTCCTCTTAAATGGTATGTACTTAAGGAAAGAAAAGAAAATTGGTTTGTTGATACAAATCGTTATGGTTTTTGAAGCCAACGCGATAGAACATGCGACCTCTTTTCAAAGCCATTTTACAAATAAATCATAAACAATGTCGAGTGAGTGCATTCCAATGACTGATCCTCACAGAAGCAGCGTGCTCCCTAGGATAGGGCATCATCACGACGCGGTGTAGAAAACGACAAAGTGTTGACAGTGGAAACACACAGCGCAAGGTAAATAAAAGATTCTTTTCATCTTGTGCCAGGACACTTGACTAAATACTGGTCGTATTGTGGACAAGACGGTTGCCTGAACCGGCTTGGTGCGTTCATATTTGTTTAAGAGCAATATTATTTGTTTGAGCGGGTTCAGTGACCCTGGCAGCAGTGGCGTACTGAGGCCGGAGACAGGGCCGGGGGCCGCGGGGCGCCGGAAGTCCCCGTCTATCGCCGGCCCGATCGCTCCTTAACTCACTAACCCTCCGGGAAGGAAGGAAGGGATCCTGTGACCACCTGATGCCCGTGAAAAAGTAACCGTTATACTATAAATTTCTAGCACACGAGATCCCAATGTCAATATCTGTAGACAATTCTACGCCTTGCATAAAAGCAGAATTTTGAGTCAATAAACCAGGAAAAACTCTCTAAAATGGGGTCATTAAAATTATATAGCGTTTCTGTCTGAAATTTATAAAGCACCGTTATATCCCATAACGACTTTTCCATAATGAGCTATGGAGCTTTTAAATATGAATCAAACTGTCTAAATTTAATAAAAGACAAAATGTTCAATACATAAGAATATCTGGTAAAACAGAATTCTATTCCAGGGCGAAGTTGGGTAGCGAAGCTAGTAAATTATAAAAAATGGACTAGCTAACCGAATTTCATTAAAGACACCAAAATATTTAATTTATTAGAAAACATTAAAAATATGAAGCTTTAGGGGAATGATTTGGTGGCGTTATTGTTGTTAAAAAAAATGTTGCATGTAATTCGTTTTCGAGGGCCTAATCCAAAAAGTAGATAATACATAGAGAAGCCCTAACACACAAGGGGAAGAAATCAAAATAGGGGGGGGCAGCTAGGCATACCGCCAAATTAAATAAAACAGTAAACAAGTATAAAGGTTCCACCTGTTTATAAAAATTGAATATTTCGTTTGACCCCTTCTATAAATGTTTTATATTTGCTTACCACAGTTAAAATCACGCGAAACAAACGTAGACGACAGTGAGCTAGGCTGGTGCATAAATGCATGTCACGTGATCTTTGTATCCAGCCGTCTAAAAGGTACTTAGGGCAAGTCTTTTAATTCTTATGTCAGTGGCCTAACCTAAATATCTTAATAGGTAATATTTATATCTTAAATACAACCGGCTTAAAATTAGACAAATTAGAAATTTTAGAAATCAGAAAAGGCTTAAATAGTGAATTAAATATAATTAATAACCTATTTTTTTTTAAAAGCTGTCACTTGAATTTGTTTCCATATTAATATTGATAATAAAAATAATTTCTTTATTAATTTCTAATCTAAATTTGTTATTCAATGTTTTACAATAATTTTTTAGTAACATTTTTGATTAATTACTTACCTAATTCA
The DNA here is from genome assembly GCA_022606495.2 of Halesus radiatus. Lineage (NCBI taxonomy): Eukaryota > Metazoa > Arthropoda > Insecta > Trichoptera > Limnephilidae > Halesus > Halesus radiatus. Next base: position 235,279 of record JAHDVE020002897.1, read on the forward strand.
ATCAATTTTTGTTTTTATTTTTATATGAATACCGCACAAGAGTCCCAACTGCTCCCAACCGTCTGGAGCCAGTGAGACTATGGCATCCACAATTAGGGAATGTTGTGAGGCTGAAAGTATTGGGAGGGGAAGAGGAAGGTGGGGAAATACCTTTCTATTCAAATCTGGTCACCAAACACGGCTAACAGCCATTTCAAGGAACGTTTCAATTCTGAATGGAGGGTGATACTGAGAGTATCTTTCACTCTGGAACGTGCGCAAATGTACTATATATTATTTTTAAATTGATTAATTGTGAAACAGCTGTTTATGTTAATAATTTTGTATTTTCTTACATTATTGTGTTATATGTTTATCATTTGTATATACTTAACATTATTACGTCGACCATAAATTGATGCACGAGCATAAAATGTATCGGGAGCATCTACTATCCCGATCCTATCTTCCTCTTCCTCTCCCCCCTTCCTTCTTGTTTTTTTTTCTAATAAAACATCTGTACTTAACCACTGTTAGCACAAGAAACTTTGTTGGCTTTTGTTAAACTTTCTTTGCATATAAATACGTATTAAAAGCTGTTTGTTTGTTACAAATAAGTAAATACTATTTTTTAGTATTCTATATATTCCTAACGAGGTTTCGAAACACGTTGATATGTTAATTTTAATAAAGTGGTGAACACAAAGTAGTTTTTAATTCAATTATTTGGTAATATGGCAGGTTGATCGACTCAGGATGAAGCAAACTGTACGATCCCCGAGCTTTGACAATAGGTATACCAAAGGACGGGAAATAACATAATCTGCATCAAAATGAATAACAACTCGATGTGAGGTGGAACGATATTATTGCTCCTGGATAACCCACGTTGCGAGTTGCCGAACGGCGAACAGCGAACGAACACCGCTATCAAAAATAAATAATCTGAAGCTCTTTTGAAGTTTACGAGCGGAAGTGATGTGCATTTTACGCTAGGGGAACTAACTACTCTTTTGGTGAGACATTATACCTTCGTCAAAATTACATTTAAACAGGCGCACGTGCATTTTATTTAAATGCTTGTGCACTCTTTTGTAGTAAGGTTAAAGTTACAGTTACAGGTACGGCATAATGAGAATTTTAACCATTCAATTAAAGACACACATTTTTTTTTAATAACGCAGTCACAACATACAATAACCAATGAAAATAATGGCAGGGATGATTAAATCGGTAAACGGTGCTAGATAAAGTCCAATTATTAATTTTGTTCAATTTATTTAATAATCAAAACATTTTACTCCAAACTGGAATCGAACTCGAATCCCTCCATCTCCAACCTCGGTCGCTGGACCCCCAGCACCGACCCCCTCCGTCTCCGCCCAAATTTTATCTTATACCCTCGATTACCTTAGTGAGCGGGCTTAAATATAAAATTGCTCTACGCTAGTTTACAATTCTTTGAAATAAAAATAAATAAAAGCCCTACAGTAGCAATAGGCCGCCCGCTCACTGGGTAGAGAAGATCATCTCCACACTTATGCACCTCTAACCACAGTTGACACAAGAACAGGGAGAAATGTTCCCTGGCAATGTACACAATCATTTGCACAACAAAAACCTCATGCCCAAAACAAAAACAAAGGTAGCAACACTAATGAAAAAAAAAATTATAAACGTTTAACAATATAAGAAGCGGGGGACGCCCGAAGAAGAAATGGCACAGTCAAGTGAATCAAATACTTGAGTCGGGTCATGTCAGAAGTCAGAATAACAGAAGAGAATGTATGAATATGAATGAATCAAGAAGTGCATGTCAAGATCGAGTTGTTTGGCGGTCCGTCCTCTCTGCGTACCCCTGCGGGAAACGGCGTGATGGTTAGTTGGTTAGTTTAAAATGTTATTATTGAGTTCTGTAAGAATTTTTGTTTCTTATTATTATGACAGCTGTTTCGGCGTTAAAAGCCATTTTAAACCTGTATTTTCATTGCAACCGCAGTCACAGTAAAGGACTGACAATGTATCATGAGATAACCGCATGTCCGAAGAATGAATGTATTTAACAATAATTGTTATGCTACTGTAAAATTATAGTATTATATACAGTGGAACAATGAAATGTAACCATGTACCATTAGTAGTTAACACTATCTTTATATATATATATAAATCAATGTAAGTTTGTTTGTTTGTTTGTTTGTCCTAGATTTTCTCTAAAATCACTAGACAGGTTTCGTTGAAACAACCAGTTTTATTTTCATTAGTGCCAGGAAGGTTTAGAAAGTAATTTGAATAAAATCCAACTGTTACTATAGTGTTTTAAAATTAGTATGAAAAACATTGAACCCGCTATGTTTTATTTAGGTTAGCCCATAGCCCATAACACTCTGGTTAGCCACAGATTGCATATTCAAAAGAAGAAGGTTTTTTTGTAGAATATTTTCAAAATGGAAAACACTAGTAGGTACCTACTTACGAACTTCATTATTTAGATATATTTTGAAAAAATAAACGCTTGGAATGAAATAAAATATTCAAATGAATGTTTCTTTATTTGGAGATAGTTACTTTCGCTGTCAAATCAATTTTGTACCCGATCAAGGCCGGGTACACATCAGCTAGCATAATAAAAAAAACATAACATAATAAAAAAAAATTAAAAAGCAAAAACAGTTGCAGATACCCAAATATTTACGCTATGCAGGTTGCTAACTCAAGGAATACTACAAATGATTTATCAATAAATCATATACGGGTAATAAGGAAAATGTATAAGGTTTCAAATACAATAATCCATAAAATGTAATCTTTTATAATTTCTTCAAAGGATTGGTATTCACTTTTTGGCGTCATTATTAATAAATGAATTAAAAATTACTTTGTTTGCTTTCTACACTTGACATTATTATTTTTTAGTATTCCATATATTCCTGATGAGGAAAGCATCGCTTTCGAAACATGTTGATATGCATATATTAATAAAGTGCTGAATACAAAGCAATTTTTAATTGATTTATTGTAATCTTTTAAATTCCATATAATTGTTTTACTGGTATTTTAAATAAAACGCTCAAATCTGTTTTCACTTGTTTTTTTTCCATCTATTTTCAGACATTTTCGGTTGTATTTCATAGAATTTAAAGATTACAGTATGAGGATTTTTGTCTTTTGAAACATTACGCAATTTTCTAAATAACCGTATAGAAATTGCAGATAAATCATTTGTCGTATTGCTTGACTTTAAAAGTGATGTTCAGAGCCATTTTTCAATGCCGGCCTTTAAAATAATAACAAAAATCCATATTATGGTTTATTTTAAATTTAATGAAGCTTTTGCGAATTAAGCTAGTAAAATTTAAAAAAAAATCGTCTTATTAAACAAATCTTATTTCGCAAACTGAAAGTGATTAACAGTTACAGTTTTATCGGTCTTTTACATTTAGTGTTTTCTATCATGTAAGTTAATTTATTTTGCCAATGTATGTGTTTTGATTAGCAAATTTTTTGAGGTAAGCTAAAAGAAATAGGAAGATTCTGTAAGCACCGCACGTGACATTCTTATAATTATTTTTAATTCGTATATTTATACTTATTTTATAATTTTAAATTAAATTAATAAAATAATTAAAAAACATACTTTGTATTCACCACCTTATATATTTATACATAGATTCACCAGGAATATATGAATACTAAAAATAATAATGTCAGTATAGACGAATGATAAAAATAAATAAATGGTATACAACGAGGGTATTCAAATTAATTTGTAACGATTGCAACTATTTTTACATAGGAAAGACTTGTAGAAATTTCAGTATCAGAGTTAAGGAACACCTAAGGTGTTTAAATAATAACAACTATTCTGAATTTGCAAATTATATTTTAGAAACCAATCATTCGTTTGATATAAATAAAGGTTTAAAAAATTTGCTTACAAATAAAACCGGATTACAATTAAATAAATTCAAAATTTTAGAAATCAGAAAAGGCGTTAATAGTGAATTAAATTTAATAAATAATCAAATATGTTTTTTTTTAAAGTTGTCATTTAAATTTATTTTCATGTTAATATTAATAATAAAAAGATTTTCTTTGTAATATAAATTTCTTATTCAATGTTTCATAATATTTTTTTCATAGGCATTTTTGATTAATTATTTACCCGACTTGATCGATTTTTTTATTTATGTTAATAATTTGTCTATTCTCACATTATTGTGTTTTAGTTTTTTTATTATTTATCATATATTCCTGATGAAGAAAGCATCGCTTTCGAAACGTGTAGTTATCTACTCGTATGTATATTTATAAAGTGGTGAATACAAAGTATATTTTTAATTCGTTTATTAATAATGTGGCCACATAGTGAATAGCAATCGTTTGAAGAAATTATTAAATTAAATTGTTTAGGTGATTTTCCGTCAATTTCCATCAAACATACGCTAAGCAAATAAATATTTAGTGGCGATGTGATGCGTTTTATCGTATACCTCCAGATATGCAAGTGTCGATGATGTCAAATCATATGATATTAGCATTTTAATTCTTCATAAAACTGTCGGTGAGGAGTTATGAAGCATTTGGCGTCCGTCTGTCTAGCCAGCGGACCTCTCGGCAGTTCGTTATTTTAGGTCATTATTGTAGTGACGTATGCCATTAACAGTATTAACACCAGCCACACTGCAATATGAACGCGTGATTAATCGATATTACTGTTGGATTTGTTTTTTTTATACGATGCAAAAGTCTCGCAGGTCTTGGACAACAACTCGACACGCCCAATATTTGGAATTGTTGAAAGGTAGAAGGAACCGGTGCATGAGAGGGAGATGAGGAATGTGTCGAAGTATGTATTTCGCTAAATTGGGTTCAGATCAACTAACCAACTCTACTGTGACAACATTACTGTAGTTAATAAAACCGATTTTAAAATTTTAGAATAAGGAACCCCAGTGAAAAATATAAAATTTTAATCATATAGATCAGCAAACGTCGATTCTGAATACATAACTAATATTATATATAATTCTAAGTAGAATTTATAAATCGTTATATAAAAGGGAATAAAAATCATCTCATCAAATCACCTTGTTATGTTGGTGCCATTTGCCATTGCATTTGGAACATTTGACGTCAAGTGCGCATTCTGTTTTAGGATTAGGATGAACATTTTTATTTGTCGATTTAGTTTTATATTTTAAATACGTATTTTCTTTTAGTTTTGGCGACAGTCAAACTTAATTTGAGTGACTTTAAGCTCTATAATTGTTGCTCAATATAAAAAAAAAATATTCATGAGCAAACCAATTATTAATACGGATATCGTGATAATGTTAATGCTCAATACTATTATTATTATTTGAGTTATAATTTCTAAAAAGGTACATAATTTTATTACTCATGTTTAATTATGATTTACTATGAATTGAATATAAAATAATATACGGTAAAGCGCATACTTATTTTAACATTTGACATTCTAACCTCAAAACTGATAAAAACCGGCCGGCTATAGATTTGGAGCGTTTTGGCGGGTTTTTAGAAATTGAAACTTTGAAAATTATTTTAACTATGAAAACTAATTAGAAAAAAAAACGAAATATGCTGGTATTTATGTTTGAACGTCATTATTTACAAAAAAAATATAAATAAAAAAGACTGGAGTTTCTTATTTAGAAAAAGTGTTGAGATTCAATTACATATTATTATTTTTATTAATCAACTATATATTTTTTAACTATCTACCTCTTACATTAATTTTCACATTATTTAGAATATTACTAATAAAAATGATGGTAATATTACTATTTTTTATGCCGTATTATACCTTGATTAATAATATATATATTTTTTTATGCAAATTTAATAATAATTATTAATTAATTACATATCTACTTTCAACACTTATTGTTAATTTTTATTTATGTTTGTAATTTGTCTATTCTTAGGTTATTATTTTTCTATGTTTATTAATCTATTCTTGTCATTATTCCTTAGTATCCCGATCATGGAAGCTTCGCTTTCGAAGCATGTTGATATTTATATGTTAATCGCGTTTTATACAAAACATTTCATATTCATTTTATTGAAAATCACACCACAACGTGATTTTACATGTAGGTGTTGAGAGAGATTAGTTAAAAACATTTTTCCATTTTTCTTATTTTCGACCTAACCGGTTTCAGCCTATTACGGCCATCTTTAGACTGGTACATTTTTTCCTCGAACTATGGTATATATACAATTTTTGGGCATCAGGTGTTGTAAACGATGATATTATATAAATTTCCTTAATCAGTATTGCTATACTGCTATTAAAACAGTATGCAATATAGTTGTGAATGATGAACACTTGGAGCAGGTCGATGAGTTTGTGTATTTGGGAAGTATATTTACGAGAGATGGAAAGACTGATAGCGATATTGAAAGAAGGGTGAATGCAGGAAACTCCATTAACGGAGGACTGAACGCGGTTGGCGCAAACAAAAAGTTGTCCAAAGGAAGCGAAGCTAGCAGTCCACAATGGAGTGCTGATACCAACCTTGATGTATGGCAGTGAGGCATGGAACTGGCAGAGGAAGGATGAAAGTAGACTGAATGCTGTAGAAATGAGATCTCTGAGACGAATGTGTGGTAAAACCATGTATGATCGAGTGAAAAATGTTGAGATTCGTAAAGAATGCAAGGCTGATGTAAGCGTAGTGAGCAAGATTAAGAAAGGGACGCTTAGATGGTTTGGACATGTAGAGCGAATGAACGAAGAAAGGAGTGTAAGGAGAATATATGACGCGAATGTGAATGGAAGAAGAGGCCGGGGACGCCCGAGGAAGACATGGCACGATCAAGTGAATCAAATACTCGAGTCGGGCCATGTCAGAAGTCGGAATAACAGAAGAGAATGTATGAGGCGTTGTATGAATGTGAATGAAGCAAGAAGTGTATGCCAAGATCGAGTTGTTTGGCGGTCCGTCCTCTCTGCCTACCCCTGCGGGGAAACGGCGTGATGGTTAGTTAGTTAGTTAGTTAGTTAGTTAGTTCTATATTATCTATACTGCTAATTTTACATAATGTAGCGTTTAAGATATTTTGTATTTATTAATTTTATTACTCTATATGCCTATTTAATTTTAAAAAAAAAACGATGAAAAATCGGCTCGGATGTGGAACGAGCTACCGGCTTCTGTCTTTCCTCCAACATTTAATCCGGGTCTCTTCAAAGCCCACATTAACAAATCACTTCCCACACTCCCCTCCTTAACCCGCCTCACAACATTGCCCAACCGGGTAGTGATATAGTCACCCTGTAAGGGTTCTGTACATATAGGGGTGCTCTTGTGAGGTGTCACATAAAAAAGTTTAAAAAAAAAGCAATCACGTTCAAACCTTCTTCACCCCATCCCCGTATTCAGACTCACAACATACCCCAATTGGAAGCCATAGTCCCACTAGCTCCGAATAGATGGCACTCAAACCCAGAACACAAAAACATTTTATCCCCTTAAAATGCGCTGTGAAAAGTGTATTGAAATAGAACGGTACATCAAATATTGTCGAAAAGTAAAAAAAAAAAAATTAAAATCGTTTTATGTAGCGTCTCCCTCTTATTATATATTGTATTATGTCTCACCTATATATTGTCGGTCAAATGCCAAAGTCGCTAATCTGTAAAAACATCACCCCGAGATATCATTATAATAATTATTAGATTATCTTATTTTTTATAACAAAATAAGAAATGATGTTATCCTCACTAGGATTTCTCGTGCTGAGGATTTCATTTACAAAATATTAAATTACATTATATTAAATTGATGTGCTTGATGATTTTTTTTTTAAATATTTGTAAGGTGAGGTGTCTTAAGTGCAGTTGGGTGGTTTCGGTGTTAGTTTGTATTTGGTGTTAATATATTTTCTATTTCAGATCTCCCTATGTAACGTATCCAGTGTTTTATTCGAATTTTAAATTTATTATGGCTGTTGTGATTTTTAAAGGATAGTGGGATTTTGTTGTAGAGTTTAGTACCATGTAAAGTAGTATTGTTTTATTGACATAATGTTAAGTTTGTTAAAGATTTCATCAGTGCTGGTTCTAACAGGGACTTTAAGTATAATTTTCTTGATGGCTTTTTGTGTTGTAATGAATAATTTAAGAATATAATCATTAGCACTGCCCCATCCGATAATACCATATTCTAATAGTGATCGAGGTTTATATTGAGATTTGAAGTCTCTATACTGGCATAAAAAATCTATGAATATTTTTAATAAACCAATTGCATGTGCGTTAATATCGTAATAAATTACGTTATCGAAATTAACGTAAATCATTTTATGATATCAGCTCAAATACCTCAAACAACAGTATCTCGAAATTATGCTTTTGCAGATTCGCTACAATGGTATTGGACCGATGCTATGTGCTCACTCTAAGTATTTTTATTTAGTTGTAAATTTTACCCCGACGAACAACGGGTAAGCGAAACCGGTTGGTGATAAAAAACTTGCTGTTCAAAACAAAATGTTTGTTTTATCTCAGTAATAAAATAAAATAAAAAGATACGAAAAGCATGGAATGTACTCGTATGCAGTAAGGAAACACTAACAAATCAAAATTTCTCCAGACTATCTGAAATTGCGTTTTACGTTTGAAGGAGCATGTTGTTACAATCAATAAAAAATATTTACGATTGAAAATGAAAATTCCTGCATGCACAGGCAGGTACACGTAGTGCATGGCTACACACATGAAATACGTGACTCTAATTGCATCATGCTGGTGAGACGACGGTCATCAAAACGACAAAAATAATATTATGTGTTATTTGTTTTATTAATTGTTATTGTGTTTAATTTGTAGAACTTTTTTTTAATACTGTTATCAAGTTCTGCAAATATTTTAGTTTTTATTATTGTAACAGCTGTTTTGGAGTACAAAACCATTTTCAAACTGTGGTTAGGCAACATTACGACCTACTTACTAGTATGTGATTTTATTTACCTCCACCCAATTACAATTTTTATGGTTTTGGAAATGATTTATTTAATATTTTTGGTGAGCGCAGATTTACTGAGAAATAATTGTGGTAATTAAAATTCTCTTTTATTATTGTTTTTCTCAATTGCTTTATAATGACGTGAATGTTATTAAGGCAATGAATTTAAATGTGTCGTGAATCCGTGAAATAGTTTATAGAAATATGTTGTTTTGAGTTTGCGAAGTTGTTAGTAGAAATTTATTCTTCTTTTATTTATTAATGTTACATTAGGATCATTAGTTCGTTTCTTGATCTCTAGTTGTTCTAATAAATTCAGACAAAAACCCTTTCTTTCTACATGCAAGGGTTTAGGCCCGTTGTTGCCAAGTGGAACGTGATTATTCAATAAAAGATATTCTGCGAATTTTGAATATGTTTTAATTTAATCGAATTTTCTAGCTGGGTTAAAGCAAACCAACATATTGTTTTTATTAACATAACTCTTAGCTTATAAATTGTTTTTAAATATGATTATAGCACAACAGTTCCAAATAGGCCCTGCTAACTGGAGCCAGTGAGACTATGGCATCCTCAATCGGGGTATGTTGTGAGGCCGAAGGTTGTGGGAAGGGGAAGGAAATGCGGAATAGGAAGGTGTGGAAGTACCTGGCTATTCAGATCTGGTCATGATAATGGTGAATATTAGTGGGCATATTAAATGTTTTAAGCTTAGTTTTGACTGGTGAAGGAAGTTCCTAATAATGATCTATTTTTCCATATTGGGGTTGACAGAAACCTCATCACCTGTTGCTACAGTTACCCGTTATTGTGGAATTTGCAGTTTTAAATGGTTAAATAGACGAAGGCAACGGGCACTGTTGTAATTAATTTAATAGTAATAATTATAATGTTTAAATCATGACGCACAATGCAATATTTTCTCGGTCCTCCTAACGAGGCTTTCCTGAAAACGAATTGATTGTAAAGGTATATTGGATATAAATATATATTTTTCATTCAACTTCTTGACATTAATTGAAAGTAATGTAGTCATGTTCTGTATCTATCATGGTACAAAATTATGGCTTTTCTGTCCTAAATGTGTATTTCATTTAGAAATATTAAATTAGGTCATAATCTGAGCATTATGTTTCCCTAATATAGATATACCTTGGTATATTGGTAAGTAAGGTAGGTGTACCTACCCATTGCCCAAAGGGACTGATTTCTTATTAGTTGATAATATTGGCTTAACAAGGAACTTCGGTGAAAAATATGATGGCTTAAGGGCGAAAGGGACGTCGGAGCGGAATTATTTATTATTTCGAAATATTGATAGGATTATTACGCAATACGATCAACATAATGTTTTTAAATAGAAAAATATTTATTAAATATTTCATAAATTTACATAGGCTTAGCATTTATCAAAATCTTATTAGAAATATTACTTTTTCTGATCGTCTTATTGTATGTTTTACAAAATATTTAAAATATGATGTTTAAAGTGGAGAAAAATATTTTTAATCCTTTCTCGTTACGTTTTTGTAAATAAAAATAACCAAATATATACCATATAATCCGCATACAAATAAAAAATAAAAAAACATTAAAGTTACTTAGTGTTTATAAAAAATTTAAAGTACACATTGTTCTTTTTTTTCAAATTTATCTCATCAACACGTTAAAGAAAAACCTTCACAGCATTTTTTAAGGACATTAAAGTTTGTATGCGTAGAACGGTCAGAAATGTGTAATATTTGTGATTTTATTTTGATAAATGCTAAGCCCATGAAAATTAAAAAAAAAACATAATAAATATTAATAAAGTTGGTTGTTTACAGGTGAAAATATAATAAAAACAGTAATTATTGAATGGAACACTAGTATATATTGATTAACTTGGCGGGTTTGCGATAAGCCGACGTAGCTCAACGGTAGAGCATCTGACCGGACATCAGAAGGGTGCAGGTTCGAGTCCTGTCGGCGACATTTATCTTTGCTCGGAAAGGTTTTTTTCAATTTGGATGAGTGTTTCAGGGTAATAATTATTGTTTATAAAAATAAATATTTTTCTCTTTAAAAACACCATGTTTATCGTATTGCACTATAATATTATCATTATTTTGAATTTATAAATAATAACTCTCCGACGTCCCTCTCCCTGTTAAAGAAATTCATGTAGATCAGCAAACGCTGATTCAGAATATACAGGTATTACATAAGTAATATATTTTTATGTAATTATAAGTAGAATTTATAAATCGTTATTTAAAAGTGAATAAAAATTCGCCGTATCAAAATTTTCTGTTATATTGGTACTATTGAATTCGGAATATCTGATGTCACGGGTCTCGTCCACGCGCATTGGATCTGTATGGAAATATTTATTTGTCGATTTTAATTGCATTTGCTTTATGTACTTTTTACTTGTATGTACTTTTTTGCGTAATTTAAACGTAATTTAGGGGACTTTAAGGTATATAATAAGGAACTGGAGTCCAATTATAAAATATATATATATATATATATATATATATATATCAATAATGGCGTTTAAACTTAAATACCAGTATATTTCGTTTTTTTTTTCTAAAGTTAGTTTTGATGGTTAAAATAATTTTCAAAGTTTCAATTTTTGAAAGCGCGCCAAAACGCTCCAAATCAGAAGTTAGAATATCAAATGTCAAAACAAGGATGAGTTTTACGGTACATAATTGTATATTCCATTCATGGTAAAACATAACTAAACATAAGTAATAGAATTGTGTACCTTTTTAGAAACTTTACCCCAAAGAATAATAATAGTATTGACCATTAACATTAATAATAATAATTGGATGATTTGTATTCATATCCATATTGATAATTGGTTTGATAGTGAATACTCTAATTTATTTCATGAATAATAGTTGTTTATAATGAATAATAATTATAGAGCTTAAAGTCACCAAAATTAAGTTAAAATTTTGCCAACTAAAAGAATACATGTTTGAAATACAAAACAATATTGAAAAATATTGTTTTTCATACTAATCCAAAAACAAAATGCTCACGTGACGTCGATGTTCCAAATGCAATGATACCAACACAAAACGGTGTTTTGATGAGATGGTTTTTTATTCACTTTTAAATAAAGATTTATAAATTCTACGAATATATAATGAAAGTTATATATTCAGAATTGTCGTTTGCTGATCCATGTGAATATATATTTTTAAAGTCATTTTATTTTTCACTGGAGTTCCTTATTGTTGTTTAATATCCAAAAAAAAAATATATTAATTAAAAAAAAAAAACTAGAATATTAATGGGCAAACCAATTATCAATACGGAATATTATGAAAATGTTAAATACTATTATTATTATTTTTTATGAAATAACTTACTTACTTTTTATGAAGAAACTTATAAACCTCACTGTAATATAGTTTTAATCATAAAAGATAATATTAACAACTCTCAAAATGAAACCGAAAAGACGCAGAAAACAAAAATATAACGGTAGCAGCTGGGACTCGAATCCAGGACGGATCTATCTGAGACCTTGCATTCTAATCCACTGAGCTTCGGCAATCCGAATCCGTCCCATTATTTTTAAGGTACACAATTTTATTACTTATGTTTAATATTTGACATTTCACATTCTAACCTCAAAATCGACAGGCCGTTTTTGGATCGTTTTGGAGGGCTTTAAAACTTTTATTATTAGTTTATTTTAACCATGAAAACTAACTTACTGAAAAAAAATACCGGTATTTAAGTTAGAACGTCATTATTGATAACAAAAATATATAAACAAAATGGACTGGAGTTCCTTATTATCACTTCTTGAGTCAGATCGCCCCACCCAATTAGCCAATTTTCTAAAGTTTCAACTTCAACTTTCAAACACCATAATAAACTTTTTTACTGCCTGCTGACTAAGGGTTTTACTAATAACTTTAAAGAATAACGAGAACCTGGTGAGTTTCTTCCCGTGAGTTACATCGTAGATTCTTATCGATGTCAATTCAAACGATGCTAAGTGTCATATTTGTTGTTTTGCTTTTAAGGCATAACTAATGATGTCCAGTGTTAAGTGTCCAGTGTCCAGTGTCCAGTGTCCAGTGTCCAGTGTCCAGTGAACAGTGAACAGAGACCACCCCTCGCTACGTGCAGCCTTCCACGCGAGGCTCCGCGGCCGGCATACCTACTACGGAGCCGCTCACAACGCAGACAACAATTCCATTGACGAATAACACGACATAGGTCATTTGTAAATTAAATTAGTCAACGAAATCCTTTTTGGCGAAATCAGCATTCAATGGGGGGCGTGGGTCATAATTCAGATATTTTTGAATTGCGCACAAAGGCCGGAGCAGGTGGAATGTAATATCTGCTTGCTAAGCAGGGAGCGAGCAGCCATCAGCCAGCAGCCAGCAGCCAGCAGCCAACAGCGGGGCACGGAGAGATTTCTTATTCAGCGCGGGTGTCATATTTCTAGGAAATATTTCCATCTAACGGGAGGTTTGGCAGTTTGCTTTTACCGTCCAATTCGCATGCGTCGGCTCGCGGCGCGACAATAGATAACGTAATTGAAATGTCGGCAGGTAAATAATTTAAATCAGTGCCCATTGTGTAGCTAATTGATGGAGTGGATTTATGATAATGACCGCATATCTACAAATGCCGACTACCCGAAGTACTATGAATAGTGAACAAGAAATCACCCAGTAAGAAGGGACGTGTGGTGAATCTGTCGTTTAATTGTTTGCGTTAAAATTCCAACGCGAACTCATTGCTCTGGCAAATCAATAAAATCTGAAAATAATTAAGTACATTTCATCTTACATACAATCATACTTACCTACCGCATATAGCATCCCCCAAAGATGACATCAGCCTTGAGAGAAGTAGAATTCCCGCCAGGGCGTCCTGCGTGGAATTAATATAAAAATAAAATCTTTATTTTTTTGCAATCAGCTTCGCAGATACCCAAATAGCTACAGCAATATCACATTGCATTTACCAGCACAGCATAATTAGGGAATAATTTATTCACACAAAAATAAACAACACAAAATACTTGAAAAATAATTTATTTGGGTAGAAACTAACAAGGTTCTCATTAATATTTTTACTTGGGCAATAATTTTGGAATAAGGATACACTCAGTAGGTACTAATTTACAAAACTTGTACATTTCATTTGTGGCACTTAGGGATATATTATCTCTACGCTAAAATACACCAATCAGGTTTTATAATCAACAAAACACAACATTATGATAATTGGGATTCACTAAATATCTGTCGATAAAACTTTAAGAACGCGAGGAAAATTTTGTACACCTGGATTGTCAAACAAGAGAACGATTTATGAAATAAGATATTTTAAAGTTTTGTCAAGTTATCTTTTTACAATTGCGCTTCATAGCGAATTCGGCTTAATATGGTAGGAATTGCAAAGCTTTGGTGAAGTCTCAGATAGATACTTTTGTTTTACAAATTTACAAAAGACATTAAGGGGGGGGGGGAGGGACGTCGGAGAGGAATTATTAAATTTAATAATTTTAAATAATAACAATATTACTACGCAATACGATATATATAATGTTTTTAAAGAGATTTTTTTTTTAAATTTAAACAGGCTTACCATTTATCAAAATCAAAATCAAATCAGAAATATTACATTTTTCTTACCGTCCTACGTACATTGTACAAAATATTTTTAAAAGGTGGAGAAAAATAATTGTAATCCTTTCCCGGTACGCCTTTAAAAAAAAAACTTATTCAAAGTTTTGTAATCCGCATATAAAAAAAAACATAAAAGTTAGTGTATATGAAAAATTAACCAGATTTTAATAACCTCAAAAAAAACCAAAGTGTTTTTTGAGGTTATTCAACATTTAAAAATATTTTGTAAAACATAACGTAGGACGGTCAGAAAAGGGTCACATTCCTGTGTAAATTTAAAAGATACGTAATAAATATTTTTCTTTTTAAAAACATTATGTTTATCGTATTGCGTAATAATATTATCATTAATTCTAATTAATAAATAATTCCTCTACAACGCCCCCCCCCCCACGTAACAGTGAGTTTTACAAAAAAAAATTATAACTATTATTATTCAACTAAAGAGTTCCGAAGGCATTACCAAACCGCCAGATAATGTCAGACAGTTTGATAATTAATGCCTTCGGAAGGCGAAACAACTGTCACGCGTAATAATAAAAACCAATCAGATTTTTTTTTAATAAATAAACTGAATAATAATAGTTATTATTATTACTTTTTTAAACTTTAAATAAAAACGGAATTCTTGAACACAATAAATACATAAAAATGTACAATTAATTTTATTCTGAATACATCCCGTGTAAAAAGATAAGAGTAAGTACGATATTTCTCGCGTGACTTGACATATCGACCTATCGAAGCGATGCGTCTTGTTTAATATTCGTTAGCAATCTCAGAGATCGAACCGTCATGGCTGCGACAAGTCGAGAGGGATTCATTATACCACTGTACCACATGCAAACATAAGAACGTTGTGTAGTTACACTACCAAAGATGTCATAAATTTAAATGTTTTAATAATTTTAAAATAAGTAGTAAACTTTGTAACATTATAGAATCACACATTAAATTATATTGTAAATTTTAATAGGTTGATAAATTTTATATTGATAAAAGTAATAATTATAATAAATAAAAATAAAAATAAAATAAAATACTTAGGAACAAGGTAAGTGGAATAAATCTACAATATTTACAAATATTAAAAACGTATTTTCTAAAAACGGAAATCTGGTTTGAAACTCCTTTAATCAATTGTGATAAATGGCTAAATACTAACGATTTGGGGATAAAATACCCAACCAAAACTGAAACAACAAAATTGTTTTAATCCAAAGGTATGGGGAATATCTAGTACGCCTGTAAGGTATTTTATTTATTAGTTTTTTGTTTTCTAATTATATCATATAGGCCATTAAAGAATACGAATTTAGAGGTAACTCTGACAATTATTTGCGAGTTAATAATAATTATTTTAAGAAATAATTTTGGTCTGCAGTAAATACGAACGTAAATACGATGAAATCCTAATCCATACACATGAATGTTTGTTCGTCTGAAATTTAAAACGTTATAGCAACAGTTTTACATATAGGATTTCATTCAAACTACTCTCTACATCTTCCCGGCACTAATAAGAGCAAACTGGGCTATTTTCAGCGAAACCGGTCGAGTAATTTTAGAGAAAATTGAGGACCGACAGACAAACATTCATATATATATATATAGGTTTTAAAAAAAAAGTATTCAGTGTGAAAATAAAATATATGTTGCATATAATATAAAATATCGATAATGTCGCTGTAGATGTTTCAACGTTTTGACAATATAAATCTGGTAATACTTCCGTAATTACTGTTTGTATTATCTAAATTTATAGATAGTTTAAATTTCATCGAATTAACTCTTTAGACATCTACCGCTTGTATAAGAATTTGTAGAAATAATTCTTCAATTACTGAAGAAGAGAAATTAGCAAATAATTAGTACAAAACGAAAAAAAATGGATAAAGCGGTTCAAAGGGTTAAAGGGGAATGATATTTTTGGAATGGTTGTGGTTAGTAAATTCAAATAAAATAAAATGAAGTACGCAAAACAGACTGCGACTTAAATAAATGCAGCATCTTTTACAAAACAAAAGCACACATTATGTGTAAAGACATACCTAATGAAAATAATAAGAAATTGTAGGAAAAATTGTATTCGTAGAATGAGCAAACCCATCGTATTATTGTGTTAATAAATATATCGTATTGTAATTTTTTTGGGTACACCAAGGAACATTTCTCCCTCTTCATGTGTCAACTGTGGTTAGAGGTGCATACATGTGGAGATAATCTTCTCTGCTCAGTGGGCGGGCTGCCTATTGCAACTGTAGGGCTTTTATTTATTTTTATTTTAAGGAATCGTAAACTGTGTTTTGTGTGATAGCGGCACTTGTCGATATCAATCTTAGATTTAAGCCCGCTCACTAAGGTAATGGAGGGTATAAGATGGAATTTGGGCGAAGACGGAATTGTGTTCATTGCATAATATTATATTCTTTTATGTGATACCACACAAGAGTCCCAGCCGCTCACAACCGTCTGGAGTGAGTGAGACTATGGCATCCCCAATTGGGGTATGTTGTGATGCTGAAAGTATTGATAAGGGGAAGAGGAAGATGTGGAAGTAACTGGTTATTCAGATGTGGTCACCAAATACGGCTAAAGCGATTTCAAACAACGTTTCGATCACACTAATACGACGGTATTAAACATCATCAACCAAGTAACGATGAATCAAAAGAGAAGCATTATTTTTAAAGATACAATAATGATAATACTCAAATACTTACATTAATAGAACCAAATCTCTGATATGTTTAATACAGAAGAAAAAAAAATTACCTGCATTAACGAGATGAATACAAATCTCATGACAATTCACAGTGTGTACATTTACTGACTTCTACCATCAAGATTAGTACCTTACATTGTTTCCAATAAATTATAAGCTTAGCGTATAGTACTTCAAGCTATAACATGTATTGCAATTATTCGGCATTGAAGTATTTGGCTTTAATAATAATACAAAAAAAGATACGATTAACATTATTAATTATTACCAACAAAATCAATCTGCATACCTGTACATACATATTATTGCCTATTGCATATATTAAAAACCTTACACTGGTTACAAGGAATTTGGATGTGGACTATTTAATTATTGTATTCCTACATTCCATTATTTAAGTCAGTCAATTTTCTTTGAGGAAAAATGCATTTAACTAGAGAAGGCGATTCCAACTGATGAACTGTTCATTTTTCCAATCACTTCGCTAATCCTATATCAGGGTGGCCAAAGAAAACAGGAATAATAACTATTTATGTATTGATTCAATTTAATTGAAGTTTTTATAAACCTCATTGTAATACTTGACCATTAAGATAATATTGATAACTCTTAATGAAACATAAAGCAGACAAGGACACAGAAAATAAAAAAAGGTAACGGTCGCAACTGGGACTTGAACTCAGATCCTGTATTCTTGCCGGAACCAACGACTATACCAACAGCTATTGAGACATGGGAATTAATTGAGGATAATGTTAGTAGTTCAAATTGAGAATATGAGATCGATAAAAATTACGGAATGCAATTAGGAATCAATTGCTCAATTGGTAGGGACGTTGGTCCCGTTAAGACTAGAGGATCTCGGTTCAATTCCCAGTTGCGACTGTTATCTTTTTTTTCCTGTGTTTGACATTATTTAATAAATTAAATTATATTAATAATAATTGCTTGGTTTAAAACCACTGTATTTTATACGTAAATATCTACATGTTTCAGGAGCAACGCAACGTTAAATTGTTAATTAATTAAATTGTTCATCCTGAACAGGGGAGCTTTTCTCCAGAAACCTGTAGATATTTACAAATTAAATACGGTGCTTTTAAACAAAGTAAATATTATTGATTTAATAAATATGACTCCACAAAGTTATTTTACATCATTTGAGGAAATATTATTTATTTATTTACTATCCAGAGTTTCCATAGTAGTTTTTACCCCTTTTTATCGATTCGGATATTCGAAGTGAAACGCATTAAAAAAAAATTCATTTAAGAACTTTCCAGAAAAGATATTATCTATTCCAAAAATACGAGAAAAATGGTTAAATTTCTGAAAAAAAAACTGATTCACTTAGATATTTAAAAGGACTTTTAATGTACCAAATGGGGAAACAGCATTAAAACAAAAGATCGCTAACATTATTTTATAAAATTCTCGGTTTTCCCTGTCAGCATTCACCACGTATAACTGTAGCGTTAAAATGCATCTTGGGTCGAGGGTCTACCACACACATATTCACTAACCAAAAGACGTTCACAAATTTTCACAAATATCACTTTTCTTAGTCCAAGCCTGGTTTCAAAACGCAAGGCCTCTAATAAACATATTTTATTATGAAAGTGCCAACATTGTATTAATTTAATTATATGATATACCCCCTACATTGCGTTCCTGAGCGGCTAGGGGTTGTTTGAATAACAATAATATGTGGATAATTTATGTACCGCCGTTTTGTGAAAAACCACCTCAAGGGCACATCCAATACATATCCAATATCCATTCTTATTTCGCATCGTATTTTCAACATCACTAACAATTATTTAAAAAAATATTATTTTACAGTGAGTAATAATTATTTTTATTCACGAATAACTTATCAACTCCAAGTTTTAGAGCGTGATTGAAAAAAATAAATTAAAAACTCGAAATTAAAGAATGATTTGAAAGACTCGTGTTGTGAAGATATGTGCTATTCACCTTATTAATGAACTAAGTTCGCGTAATTATAATTCGTAGTTTCTATAATTTACAATTAAAAACGAAACCATACAGCAATAGTTGTATTATTACAAGGAAAAAATCTGTCGGATTAACTAATCACCGGTCATAATTCATAATGAATAAATGTACGGACGTCCTGTTTTAAAAGTGAAGCACAATATGCTCATGTACTATTTTGTTTTATCATGTGTTATCTCTTATCAGAGGTTGACTATCATCAAAGCGGTAAGCCCGCAAAATATAATAATAAGCATGTTAAACATTTTAAAAATTTGCAATCGAATACATTACAACGGAGATCTCTGTTGTTAAAATTAAAGCACGCCAACAAACCTCTCTATCCTCGTACCGTACTTGTTGAAAACACATTTTATTTTATTTCAGAAAAGTATCTATATTACACTATAAAATAACGGTACGATAAAACCGTTTTCTGCCTTTGCTGGGGTGGTATCCGCTTGTTTTTTTTTGTTGTCAAAGCCCTTAATTAATTTATAAAGTCCAAACCAAAAAATAACCTTATTTAAGCAAATCACTGCTGATTATATTTAGGGACACGGTTATTACATATAACTTAATTCAATTATAATATCCGTTCATTTTGTGTACAATAAATATTCAAATAAAATATAATTGAGTGACTGAAATAACATTAGGAAAAAAGAAGTCCAGACAAGTCTTGCCGCACTGCACAGTACCTTAAATATAGAATTTATTGCACTAATTATTGTGATATTCTTTTCTTCATATAATTCCAATTAAAATAATGTTGCTAACTTATAATCTACAACCTACAACCTACAACTTACAACTTACATACGAGTATATATGTTGATTAACCAAGGCTTATACTTATATACTTATACAAATTTAAAATAAAAATCAAGAATCATAACCGAAATCCCGTAAGTAACAAATACTTCTTATTCATTTCCCTGTGATGTTAAATAATAAAACGGTAAATTTAGTAACGATTCGTAGAAGATATTAACCCTTAAATGCATTTGTTTTAATGTGAATAACGATGAAGAGTCTCAACTGCTTGGAGCCAATGGGACTATGGCATCCTCAGATGGGATATGTTGTGAGATTGAAGGTAGTGGGGAGAGAAGGGATATGGGAAAGAGGAAGGTAGAAAAGCATCACATATCGTATCGGTACTGAGAGTATCTCCTACTTTACATGAAGATAGGTACTAAAAGCGGTTGGCTTCTCAATTGTATTATATACAAGTATTTATTTGCCAGATTCTTAAAAACTGCTTTGTGTCCATTAAATCCAACTAAATAAATAAAAATCCTGCATTTAAGGGTAATTTTTTTTCGTCTTAACCATGGCAAAGCACATATCAGAGATATTAGCACAACACGCACTCCTTCTGAGCAAATACGTGTCACTATTGAGAGATTGAACATTTGTACGTAAAATAAATTAAAAACCACGTATACGTACTTTCTGTTGTATTGTGCCTGACTATAACATTATTTTTGTAGTTTATTAACAATTAAAAATAAAATTTTAAAGGATCAAAATAATAAATAAACAAATAACTATTAGCTACGGCAAAACTAGGTCGAGATAAGTGCTTCTTTCAGGTCAGTTCGTCTACAAGCAATACTACTTATAGTTATGTCCAAAAGTTTTACGTCCCAAAATCCTAACTTTAATAGAAATTTTAGCAATATCCACGGAAAAAAAGTAAAATTGCGAAATATATTTATGGGTCAACTCGGGTCGTGTATGCAGCGTCACAATCGTCGCACATACGCAATTTTAGTCGAGTAATGTCAAATCTAATTTTGCGTACGCGATTTTTTCAAGATATTGTTAAAATGCGTGGAGTATTGGAAAATGGGTTAAGCGGAATATGATCGCCTGGATTTTCTGAGAACAAAGCGACTGAAAATACCGGAGTTCGAAACCAGATCGTGGCCACAACGCCCCTTTTTTTACTAATGCGTTTAATATGGTAATGTTTAGGCTCTATGCATTATATTCACTATAAAAAGGTATTGTAAAGACCGGGACTGAAATTCGAAACCTCAGCTTTATTTTTATGTGTCCAACTGTTCCCTGCTAACCGGAGCCAGTGAGACTATGGCATCCCCAATTGAAGTATGTTGTGAGGATGGAGGATAAGGGGGTGGAAGGAGATGGAGGAGAGGAAGGAGATGGAGGAGAGGAAGGAGATGGAGGAGAGGAAGGAGATGGAGGAGAGGAAGGTGGGGAAGTACCTGGCAATTCAGATCTGACCACCAAATCCGGATAAAGGCATTTAAAGCAACGTTTCGAATATGAATAATGATCTATCACCAGGGAGATACTGAGAGTATCTACCACCCTCTGGAGCTTGTCGGGGTAATGCGAATGCATTATTGAATAATTCACTGCAGTCAAAGTTAAAATTTTAGGGCATAAAGGCTTTGGACGAACGTTCTGGAGCCTGAGGCAACACAACACTAATAGTTACTTACTAAGAGCTACCATGGGTTTGGATCAAATTGTCATAGAATTGTATCAATTATAGTGGTGGTATCTCGCAGTGGCCGGCGGGGGCGGTAAGGGCGGTAAGGGTGGTAAGGGCGGTGGGCGGTGGCTCGGTGGAGAGGGCAGCGGGTTACCCGAGCCCCACGTCCAGGCACATCATGACCACGAAGCCGACGATGCAGCCCCAGGTGGCCAGCTTGGAGTTTCCCCTAAAGAAAAAAAAATCGAAAACAATTATTAGGTGGGATCGTAGATCATAGAAACAAGGGAGATGGGCATGAACCGATATTAGTATGAAACCGCGTGCCCAAAAGTGTCGTGAACATCGTTCACCCATAATACTGCAAATCGCATCTATGCACAGCGATTTTTATTTCCACCTGCACACATTGCCTCCGCTTCTTTCATAGTCCACCGTGCAGTTTGGTCGGAGCTCGGCGACAGTCGGAACGGCACGCTTCCATGCCATATCGCCTTTTGTTTTTTATTATGGGTGTAATAAAAAAAACAGGGTTGTACGATATTTTTATTCTCCCTGTTGCAATAGAAATGGAGGTTTAAAATGGTTGTCGGCTGTACATTGAATAATGAAAAAATCAAATGGGTTAATTCTTTCATTTCTGAAAAGTATTTCACAATGTACATCAGACAACTAGAAATTTAAAAGTAGAATCAGGGAGCATGAACCCTGTTTATGAAATAACAACTATTCCGAGTTTGCCAATCATTTATTAAAGCTTCAATTAAGAAAAAAACTACGTTTAGACATTCTAATATAATATTATAATAAATATAATTTAAAAAATAAGTAGCTTAGTAGCGTAGCTTCTTCAGGGAAGTATAATACTACCCTGAAGAAGCTACGGCAGTAGCAAAACCCGGTCGACAAAAGCATATAACAAATAAAAGTGATGTAAACAAGTTATTGTTTTATTTTTTAAATTATAATGTCACATCACCAAGTTATCGCTTGATATGAAAATATAAATATAATTGTTGTATTCCAATTGCTTAACTATGTTTATTTGTAAGGGAGTGGCTTATACGGGAAATAAATTTTATATCGCTGTTCGCAAATGACCCGACCCTTTGTTCAATGTATACTACACGGTCTCTGGGGAATGTGTTCTCACCGGACCGCTTTGTATAAATATATATATATATATATTACTTAGAAATTTAAATATCATTGTTATTTAGTTTAGAAAACCATTTATTTATAAAAAAAAACCTAGCAGAGCTTTGTTATAAATAAATCGTTTTTAAACTAAATAATAATACTAATTATTTATATACTTTTTTAATATCATATTCTACAATTAACACATATTTTAATTGGGCGCCTTAAAGACTTAAAAAATAAACTGAAAATAAAATTAAAAACCAATTTAGTTAATGAAATAATTGCATCCTGTATGCTACCTTTGCTAACCACGTTTCCTTAGGTTGACTCCTTAAAGCAGGGCGATACCGGGATTACCATCTTTTACCATTAATTAATCTTTATTGTACAAATAAAGTGCAAAGGGCATACATAGGCTTATGGGTACATCCTATTTTTTTAACCCAAAAATACGTATACGTATTTATAAAATAATAAATAACATGAGTTTAATCTGTTAGTCCCTTCATTTTATGTGTTCATTTCAGTATTCGTTTAAGGTGTAGTGATATTATGTTCATGTTTTTGGTGGATTTATAATTAATATTTATAATTGATATTTATAAGTAATATTTATAATTAATATTTCAAAATAATATTTATAACTAATATTTATAATTAATATTTATATTCAATATATATAAGTAATATTTATATTTAATACACATAATTAATATTTATATTTAAATGGAATTAATCATTCAATAAGATAATATTTGAAAAATTTCATTTGAATTTCTTCAATGATTAAATATTACAGTGAGGTTTATAAGCTACAATAACTTATTCCAATAATTCCAATAATAGAATTCGGTCGGGTGTTTGTTCGATGTTACGTGGAAGGTCCTTTTTGAAATATAGTTTTGTTGGCTTGTGGTATCAGTAGGTTTTCTGTAAATCTTGTGGTGTGTTTATGTGTCGACTGTTTTAGCGAAACCTGTCCTGGAGATGACCGTACTAATAGGCTTAACTCCATTATATACTCGTATATCAGTGATTGTCAGGAGTTTCGGTTTTTTAAAGAGGGGTCTACATGAATCCAGATAACCGGAATTTGTGATTTTTCTTAAACATCTTTTTTCGATTTACTGAATTTCATCCACTTCCTGACACTATTCCGTACTTATTATTAATAATTGAAGACGTGTCCATGATATGCAGAGATTACAAAAGAGAAGCTACTGATTTTCGCTGTTATTTTTTATACATGTTTCAACTTTAGACTAAGAAAATCGTAAAATCTGTCAACAGTACCTTGCGCAATAATAGAGCTCAGATACGGTACGGTATGAGGTCTAGAATCAGCCAATCAGAGGGCAGCAGATCAAATATTCTCTTATCATTTCCGGGTTATAAAGTTCAACTGGAATATTACATGTATACCGCTAGAGTACAATAAAAATACCTAGAATCATATCAGCACTTGAATAGAAATCTTCATGACTAAAATATCAAGAGAAATGTTTCACCGCTAACTATGTAAATGCAGTGGCGTGCAGTCCATTAAGGTTAAAAAGCTGTAAATAACGAACCATCATGCCGTTTCTCCGCAGGGGTACGCAGAGACAACGGACCGCCAAACAACTCGATCTTGGCATACACTTCTTGCTTCGTTCACCGTCTCATACATTCTCTTACGTTATCCTGAGTTCTGACATGGCCCGACTCAAGTTTTTGATTCACTCGATCGTGCCATATCTTCCTAGGGCGTCCCCGACTTCTTCTTCCATACACATTACCTCATAAATGTTTATAAGAACAAAGGCATAATATTCCTTCCTTCAAAATTTCTTTCAGTAAGATCAATTCTGTGGTATAAAATTATATTTCGGCACATTAATAACCAACCCTATTACTCGTATATAATACAAATAGACTAGAGAACACTTACATTACAGATTCTTGATTTCGGAAATAAAGAGTGTTTCAGCTACAACAATGCAAAAAGTTTACCTTTTTATTCTCATTCTCCATCACTAAACAGGTCATCACATACAAGTGAGGAGGACTAAGAAAATATTCTGTAATATATATTATTTTTATTATTATATCTTACATATCTTTTTAAAATGTTAAAAAAACTACCCTTAAGAAGGAGTACAAATTTATAAAAAAGGTGTATATATATGTTGTCATATAGTTTCGTATACATCGGAATACAGCAGTGAGCAGAAAACATCCCTTAATGGCAACCAGTGTAATGGAAATATATAATACAAAACTACAATATTCAATTTATTAAATAATGATTTTCCACGGACCTGGTTTTAACACACAAAAAACTATGTATATAATGAAGAGTGTCCAGCACGGTGTTTGTTTGTTTTGTACAAATAGACAGTTTTATTCAGAGTTTGATGAAATTTTGCACACTTGACCGTTACAGTAAGAGGAAGGTCACTGTTTACACGAGATTCGAAAGACTACCCCCCTCCCCATCCTACTTTCTTACCCCCTTAAAGCAGAATATTGGTACGTGATTAAGATATGTATACTTGACGTTCAAAATAAGAGGAAAATTACGAGGTGGGGTAGAGGTAAGCATAGAGATAGTAGTAGGTATAGGGGTAAGTGTAGGGGTAGGGGTAGAGGTAGGGGTAGGAGTATGGGTAGGGGTAGAGGTAGAGGTAGGGGTAGGGGTAGGAATAGGGGTAGGGTAGGGGTAGGGGTAACACATAACAACCTCAAAACTTTACTCCAAACCATTCATAACCCCGGGCAATGTCGGGTACTAGTATCCTATAAAATATTGAAATTAACAAATAACGCTATTTGAACAACAATTCTCAATCGTTCTGCTTTCATCCCACATTCGCACCAAATATAAAAAAAAAATACAAGTTTAATTTCACAGAAAGAAAGTAATCAACGTAGATAATCACATTATTAAAAATAAACGAGTAATTTAATTGGGCGACATTGAATGTTTTTCAGTAGCGAATAATAAACACGAGCCCACACCGGGCTATCCAACATCCAACCAACATACAAACCAACGCAATCCGTGACGTCCGCGGGATGCTGATTCTGGGCATAACGTCGTAATATCGCAACGGATGTATTAATTTCCCGGTACAAAGGACACTTCTTGACCACATTGCGATGGAGAAATTATAGCACCAAAGTACGTAATTGAACTGTAATTAATTACGTGGGTTCACATAATTTAGTCGTCATAATAGAAATGTGACATTGATATACCTATATAAAACAATAATAATTCTCCCTTATCAATAAAGCAATAAGGAACTCCAGTCCATTTTGTTTATCAATAATGACGTGCAAACTTAAATACCAGTACATTTCGTTTTTTTTTTCTTCTAAAGTTAGTTTTCATAGTTAAAATAATTTTCAGAGTTTCAATTTTTCGAAGTTCTCCAAAACGCTCCAAATCTATGGCCGGTCAGTTTTGAGGTTAGAATTTCAAATGTCATAACAAGGATGAGATTTACCGTACATAATTTTATATTCTATTCATAGTAAACCATAACTAAACATATTTAATAAAATTATGTACCCTTTTAGAAACTTTAACTCAAAGAATAATAATAGTATTGAGCGTTAACATTATCATAATATCCGTATTGATAATTGGTTTGCTCATGAATACTCTAATTTATTTCATTAATAGTTTTTTTTTTATATATATATAAAAATATATATAAAAATAAATATAATATATATATTGTTGATCAATATATATATATATATAAAAATATAAATATATATTGATCAACAATTACAGAGCTTAATGTCACCCAAATTAAGTTTAAATTTCGCAAAAAATTAAAATAATTTAAAGTACAAAACAAAAGTGAAAAATAAAAATGGCCATAATAATCGCAAAACAGAATGCGCACGTGACGTCAGATGTTCCAAATTCAATGGTACCAACATAACAAGGTGTTTTGATGAGATGATTTATTATTCACTTTGAAATAACGATTATTCATCGTTATTATACCAATTTGAGTAGAACAGCAAATTAGTAAAAAGGTTCGGCTTGCTTACAAAAACCTAATATTTTAGTAATTATTAATTGCTTTAGTGTTTAATTTGTAGAACTTTATTTTTTTTTTAAATAAAGGAAATCAAATTTAATAGTGTTCTTATTAAGTTCTGCAAGCGTTTTATTTTTTATTATTGTGACAGCTGTTTCGGCGTTCAAGACCATTTTCAAACAGCGGTTAGGTCAAGTTGAGATGACTTTTTATTCGATTCTATTTACCCCTACCCAATTTCAATTTTGATGACGACTAAAATGATTTATTACTGGTTAAACCGATTTAATTATTTGGGAAACCAATTGTGATTATGGATTCCCTATTCTGTGAGGTATAATAATGTGTAATGATAGCCTGTCCAAAAGGGTAAAAAAAAATTAAAAAAATTAATAAAAACTTCATAGAAAGGGTGATAGATGTAATATAAGAATAATAGGAAGTAATATTTGTACAGCGCCCTTGAGGTGATTTTTCACAAAAACGGCGCTATAAAAATCATCCGATTATTATTATTATTATTATTACTTACATTTTGAATCTGTTTTTATATATACATATATATTTTTTTTAATTAGAGTATTTAGTTTGACTCTTTTTACAAATGTTTTATAATTTGGGTATAATTTAAAGCGATTTTATGAAAAAATATTACAATTTTGTTTTAATATTCATTTTTCGCTGTATGTCAAAAAAAAGATTGGGCTTTCCGTGGTTTTGCGCTGCTATTAAAAGTTGCTAATCACATTTAAAAATGCGTAATAATGTAATCAAATAATTATAGAAATAAAACTCTTTAAGTATGCTTCGATTGTGGAGGATATTATAACTGGATGATTTAAGACTATTTTTTTAAATAAACAATTCCGTATCACAAATAACCTGATACCATTTTAAAACTAACACTGCTATCAATATAAGCAAAAAATGTTGCTTTTGTTGCATTGAAAATGTTGCTTGTTTAAATTAAAAATGTTGCTTTGACTGCAGTGACAGTGGCAATGTTGCTCGATTCAATTGAAAATGTTGCTCGATTAAATTGAAAATGTTGCTTGATTAAATTGAAAATGTTGCTGTAATTACAGTGACAGTGGCAATTTAGCTATGATAACTTTAAAAAAAATCTCTGTTACATTGAAAATGTTGCTTTAACTACAGTAACAGTGGTAATGAAGCTTTGATTACTTTAAAAAAAACTCTCGATTATATTGAAAATGTTGCTTTGACTACACTGAAAATGTTGCTATGATTACATTGAAAATGTTATCGAATTCAAGGAATAGTGCAAGATCAATAACAAGGTATTCTGAGACATGACAAAATGATTGCAAACATCAACGCGCAAAGACGTAATCATAAAAAAATATATATACCATATACATATATTTTTAAAAATATAATTGAAAGTATGAATGAAATAAAATGTATTAATTAAATGGATCTGTCACGAGCAGTCGAAGTGGGCGGGCGAGGGGTGGGGTAGGAGGGGGGTTGAGAGGGCCATATCAGACGTTCACCCCGATAACCCCTTCACACGCGCACACAAACGCGCAGGCATTACTCAATGGAAACAGAGAATGAATCGGCCCGTCTGTGAGTGTGTGCGTTCATTCATATCGGCTTCATTAATGATTTGGAAATCATCGTTACGAGTGTCATTATTATATTAAAAGACAAATTAATGGATGGAATAATATATATAAGATGTTGGTAAGTTCGTGATTGTTTTATCTGCATATTAACTTGAATTGAATAGTATTAACTAAATCAGGTTGGTGTCCGGTAATTTGTCGACAATCAACCATCGCAGAACACATGACATGTACCGGTAAATATTATAAAATTTGTTCAAATAAATAAAAAAATATGACACTTTAAATAATCCGGTATAGGTGCATCATTGATTTATCTATACTTTTCACCCCTCTTTATGCCTAATTTGTATACCATGTTATTTCTTCTTTTCTACATATTTAAAAAATAATAATTATTTATTAATAATATACCAAAAATTACATATTACACAGTGTTTAATAAATTTTACAGCAAGTGTAAGAAAATAACGGATACAGAAATAATTATCTAAACATATTTATATGCAATTTTTGGAATAAAACATCTCACTGGGCTGAGCCTGTTCCGAGGTGGTAGAAAATAAAAGAATTTTAATATCCTAAACTATAAGATGAGATTTATTAAAAAATGTGGAAAAATTAGGAAAAGGGTGAAAATGTAGCGTGAAGTTTGTTGTTATTTTTGTAGAAGTTTTGAGAAATGAGAAAAATAGTGAAAAATATAGGCGTGTAGTTTATTGTTATATTGTAGATGTTCTTAGTATCTGGCCACCGTACATAATGTCTTTGTGTTTGAGATTTTCGTTTTTTTACCAGGTGTCTGTTTCAATTAAATTGAAAAAAAAAAACTGGTGCCAAATGATGGTAATGTCTTTGTCCATACGTGGTATTTATCTTCTGAGTAATGTGTTGTATTTTTTCTCGGAAGATTATTCAATTTGTATGATTTTTCAGGTAATAATTATTGCTTGTAATAATTTGTTTAATATTTGTGCTATGCATAAAAAATCTTGTCTTGTAAACATTAGTTTAATCATTTAAAATAATGATATCTAAGACTAGTTCCCTAATTGTGTTGTGCAGTATGAGGCGTTTCTTTATCTGTTGATAGTGTATAGAGATAATTTTGATATATACTTGCTGTATATTCCGTACGTTGAAGTCCTTAAATAATTGTACTATCGAGAATCGGATATATATACCAGGTTATTTTCCTTGTACAATATATGTATGTTTAATGGCACTTAATATGAAGTAAACTTGTCAATTTGACTGTCCTAAAATGGGATTTTTTCCCAATTGGTCAGTCAAAGTTTCCTGACTTTTTTTTAATTATATAATCAGTTTTTCAAATAAATAAACATTAATTATTTTTATAATATAGAGGGATCAGTCGGTCGCCCTAGAGCACTGGGCAAAGCTGGAAAAACCAACTCCAGATGCTATGCGAGGTGAGGTTGGGCATGCAATGCACAAAGGCCAAGAAGTAGCGCAGGTCAGAGATGCCCGGAGGCACCTTATCGAAGCGGTATGTTCTAAATCCGAATGGGACTAGGGGAAGAAGATGATGAATAACTGACTAGTAACTAATTATCACAGGATTTCCCCGCGGTGCTAGACAGATATGATGAAATGTCGCATAACTATCTTGGTCCATACTATTTGATTCATTCACACTCATACAGCCTCTTCTGTTAGTTTGACTCGTCTTCTTGAAGTATAAGTAGATTGATAATGCCATGTCTTTACGTGGCGTCCCGGATTTCGTTGTCACATATTCACCTGAAACCCCTATCTCCATCCATCCACTCCACATGCCGAAAACACTAAAAAATATAACCGATTAAATACGTGTTTTTGTTCTTTAACCTCAAAACTAGCGGCGAGTAAGTACCAAGCGAAATCATAAAGATAAAAATTCATTCATGGACAAACTGTGATAGGGTTTACAAAAACAAAAACAAAATAGAAAATTGTTATTAATCAAAACAATTTTATCAAGTAATACAGGTCACAAAAATAATATTTATTTTTTGCTACAGATAATAAACCCGACGTTTATACGACGCTTGAAAATAAAATAAATTACACGCGATAAGATCAAATACCCTTTACGTCACTTTAATTGGATCAAATTTAATAAATGAAGATAATGTTAACAAATCTCAAATAAAATACCACACAGAAAAAGACAGAAAATAAAAACGTAACGATTACATCTGGGAATCGAACCCAGGACCTCTGCCTTCCCGCAACCAACGTTCTAACCACTGAGCTAATGAGACTTTATTACTTTCCTTAATTTTTATCGATATCGTACTTTAGTTGAGAATCACCTTCAATTAATTCCCATATTTTTGGATTTTTACACGATTGCAAATTTGTATCCCCGACAGTCGCTCCCTCAGACAGTTGATCCCTAAGACAGTTGATCCCTCGGACAGTTGATCCCCTAAACGACTCAGTCTGCAGATTCTACAATTTTTCTTTAATTTAATAAACATAACAAATAATCGTTTTGTTGGTAAATTTAGTTTCACGACGATATCTATCTGTAATGCACTGGTCAATATTTTCTTCTTCTGATTGCCCTCTCCTATCCTATAATAATATATACTTATGTTATCCGGCGGTGTATCCTCTCCACATACCCCTGAGGAGTAACTTAGTTATATTTTGTTCAAGAACCTATAGGGTATCTTTCCAAAGTCGACTGCATATATAAGTATGTCGAATTTTGTTATTCGGCCATATATCCCCACTGATTACTCCTTCGGGGACTCGGCATTACTATTAGTAAAAATATCTTATGTAGCGGATTTCCACTCAAGAAGCCTGCAGATATAATACCGACTTTTGTTATACGGCCGCATACGTACTTTACAATTGAGGAGGTTCAGCAGAAATAATCCTTTAGAGGATCAACTGTAAGAGGGATCAACTGACGAGGGGATCAACTGTCGAGGGATCAACTGTCGGGGGATCAACTGTCGGGGGATCAACTGTCGGGTCACCATTTATTTATTAGAGTTAAATTATTAAATTATTGAAGTTTATAAACTTCATTATAATATATAATCACTAAAGGAGATAATATTAACAATTTTCAATGAAAAAATAAAATAGACGAATAAACAGAAAACAAAAACGTAACGGTCGCGACTGGGATTCGAACCCAGAGCCTCTAGTCTTGCGGGATTAAATGCTTCTACCAAACCTAGTTACGTTCGGCCGTTTTTACCGATCTCATATTTCCCTTTGAGAATTATCAACATAATCATCCACCTATTTCCCATATCGTGAGCAAATAACCAAAAGCGGCCAAGTCAAAGTTTTTTATTGGCAGATTGATACTAAGGATTTTTGCATGGATGCAGGCTTATAGTTTCGAAAGTTAAAATACATTTTTAATTAAAGTATATTTTGTTTCATATACGTAAAAAAATACTTTCGAAGCAGTCTATCCAAAGGACTTCAGTCTTACGGCCCCTCCACACGACTGGTTTGCCCGATACTGACTAAAGCCACCGCGTCGAAAGGTTTGACCGCCCGATCGTCCTTTCCTAAAGTTGGTAGGCTTGACTTGAGGAAAGGAGGACCGAACGGTCAAACTTTTCGGCGCGGTAGCTTTAGTTTATTGGGCAAACCAGTCGTGAGGAAGGTCCATTGGTCGGAGATCTTGACTTGGCCAATTTTCGTTGTATGTTCACCAAATATCCAAATTTCCAAATATACTAATATACTGCCACTAACTAATACCCAGGTATACCCACGCACTGGCCTTGCCTATGTGGTTTTGTTTTATATACATTACACGTAGGTTTATACACATGCGTTCAGATATATATATAAATATACGTTAATATTAAAAATATATTTTAACTAACTAACTAACTAACCATCACGCCGTTTCCCCGCAGGGGTAGGCAGAGAGGACGGACCGCCAAACAACTCGATCTTGGCATACACCTCTTGCTTCATTCACATTCATACAACGTCTCATACATTCTCTTCTGTTATTCCGACTTCTGACATGGCCCGACTCAAGTATTTGATTCACTTGATCGTGCCATGTCTTCCTCGGACGTCCCCGGCTTCTTCTTCCATTCACATCGCGTCATACATTCTTCTTACACTCCTTTCTTCGTTCATTCGCTCCACATGCCCAAACCATCTAAGCGTCCCTTTCTTAATCTTACTCATTACGCTTACATCAGCCTTGCATTCTTTACGAATTTCAATATTTTCACACGATCATACATGGTTTTATCACAGATTCGTCTCAGAGATCTCATTTCTACGGCATTCAGTTTACTTTCATCCTTCCTCTGCCAATTCCATGCCTCACTGCCATACATCAGGGTTGGTATCAGCACTCCATTGTGGACTGCTAGCTTCGCTTCTTTGGACAACTTTTTGTTAGTGCCAACGCGTTCAGTCCTCCGTTAATGGAGTTTCCTGCATTCACCCTTCTTTCAATATCCCTATCAGTCTTTCCATCTCTCGTAAACATACTTCCCAAATATACAAACTCATCGACCTGCTCCAAGTATTCGTCATTCACAACTATATTGCACACTGTTTTCGCAATCTCTCTTTCAAACACCATGACTTTAGACTTACTCACATTCATCATTAGCTCGTTCTTCATGCATACTTCATTCATCCTAGATACGAGGGACTGTAGATCTTCCACACTGTTAGCAATCAGCACCGCATCATCCGCATACAACAGGCAACATACTTTCAGATTACTCATTTCCGCGCCCAAGCCCACCTCTTTCAATTCTTGCATACAATTATCCATGTATAGATTAAATAACCACGGTGACATTACGCAGCCTTGCTTAACACCTTTTGTGATGTCAAACCACTCCGTAAAATCACCGTTTACCCTAACACATGCAACGCTTTCCTCGTACAGAGACGCGATTGCCTGTATGAGTTTCGTATTCACTTCATACTTGGACAATACCTTCCATAATTTTTTCCTATCAACTCGGTCGTACGCTTTTTGTAGATCTACAAAGGCACAGAAGAGTTTCTGGTTTTTTGCCAGAAACTTCGTTAGCATACGCAATGAGAAAATCTGATCCATACACCCCCTTCCGCTCATAAATGCACCTTGCACATCCCATATTTTATCTTTTGTTTTCGTTTGCACCCTTTCAATCAATATCCTACCATACAGCTTTCCAACTGAACTTAGCAGGCTAATAGCCCTGTGATTTCCACATTCCATACGTGACCCTTTACCTTTGTATAGAGGCATGATCACAGCCCTCCTCCAATCTAATGGCGTGTAACCCTCCTCTAAACACTGGTTAAAAAGCTTGCATAACCATGTGAGAATTATACGGCTATCTCCTTTAAAGTATTCAACAGCAATATTGTCGAAACCAACAGCCTTACCATTCTTCATACATTTAATCGCTCTTTTTATTTCATCCATGCTGATTTTGGGATCATTCATGCCATCGTCATTCATACCTGATTCGCCACTGGAACCACTTTCAGTCGGGTTGCTTTCAAAAACCTCTTCAAAGTATTTCATCCATCTCACTTTTATTTCTTTCTCATTCGTTAACATTTTTCCATCTTTTGATTTTATCACTTTCATACATCCGCTTTCTGGACCATTTCGGGACTTTTTGACCTCCTTCCAAAACAGTTTAATATTTTCTTGGAAGTGTTTTGTCATTTTGATTCCTTCTTCCTCTTCCAGACGTTTCTTTCGTTCTTTCACTCCAACACTTACTCTTTTCTTACATCCCTTGTATACTTCTTATATTAATAATAATTATTCTAAATATATTTATTAAATGTTTATAACCTTTGTACCTTGTTTGTGTAAATGTATGTATCAAAAAATGAATTAATAAATAAAATATTTTATATAACGTAATTTTCCATATTGCATAATAGAACAAAATACAAAAAGGAGTTGGTAAGTAGGAAAATAAACATTTTTTAAATATAATTGCATCATATATATTTTTAAACAATTGATATATGTTCAAGTTCAA
This sequence comes from Halesus radiatus, assembly GCA_022606495.2. Taxonomy (NCBI): domain Eukaryota; kingdom Metazoa; phylum Arthropoda; class Insecta; order Trichoptera; family Limnephilidae; genus Halesus; species Halesus radiatus. The sequence goes on from JAHDVE020002897.1 coordinate 269,890, forward strand.
GTTGTCTTCCACTCGCAGTATATAATTAGTAAGGCGATCCACTTGCTAAAATTACAATTTATTATTTTTTTCGAGTCTTATAAAAAGACACACCAAAAAATGGACGGTTGAACAAAAGGCCAAGGTGTGTTCTACTTGCAGTATTTAATTAAATCATCTCTGATATTTCTAGACCATCAAATTCTCAAACCGAAAACACATGATATTGCATTACTTTCTATTGCATCGTCTTAATGAATCCGGAATAATTCAAACAAAAAGAAAAAAATTAAAACTTGATTTTGAAGATCTCAAAAAAACCTATCGCATCGCCCCTGTACCCCAAAACTTAAACAATATTATATAATTTAATCCAAAGACAATTTATATTATTTTAGTTAGTATTTTTTTCCACGGAGAAAGTATTTAAATTCACAAGAAAAAAATTGTTAATATGCATTTTTTTTAAATGGGCAGTTATTTAGTTGACGACCCTGATTATCGGAGGCGAATTCTCTCGTCCGATAAGGTCCGTTATCGCGCGACCCGTGCGGCTCCGGAGCCGGGGTAGTAAAACCCAAAACCAAAACAAGACGAGCCGCCACGATGTTTACGTGTGATCGCAGCGAGCCAGCCATACATATCCCAATTAATCAAACAACGACTCAATTCAGACAACAGAAATCGATTAGGTATTTTCTTACTGATTTCTAATGCACTTTAATGGGGCCTGGGGTTTCTTGGACCTCAGAGGGGATATTCAATTCCTTGGAGGGGAATGACGAAAGGGACCCACCAGTGAGAGCCTGAAAAACAAGTGCGGGTTGTTTCGAGAAACTTGAAGGATTCATCAAAATTTCAAAAGTTAATATTCAAGATCTGTGTCTGTTCTTTTGTTTCACAGTGCTTGAATAGAACTTTGAAATCTTTACGAAACGTTGAAATTCTCCGAAACAAGCCGTCCTAAGAGTACTTGACAAAACAAAAAACTCAAAAAAAAGTAACCGAAAATATGGAAAAGTTATAATTTCTCAATAATGTAACACATTCGTAGTTATGTAAGTACTACAAGTTTGAAAATGGAAGGAAATTTTAATGTTTCTTCATATTTTCTTTTAGCAATAAGGAACTCCAGTGAAAAATACAATGGCTTTAAAAATATGTATTCATATACGAGTAGATCAGCAAACGCCGATTCTGAATATACAACTTTCATTATATATAATTATAAGTAGAATTTATAATTCGTTATTTAAAAGAGAATAAAAACTCATCTCATCAAAACACCTTGTTATGTTGGTACCTTGCATTTGGAACATCTGACGTAAAGTCCGGATTTTGTTTTTGGATTAGTATGGATATTTTTATTTTTCACTTTTGTTTTGTATTTTAAATACGTTTTTTTTTAAATTTGAGTACTTTAAGTTGTTTGTATATAAAATATTATTAGTGAAGTTAATTAGAGTTTTCATGAGCAAACCAATTATCAATATTAATTATGATAATATTAATGTTCAATACTATTATTATTATTGGAGTTAAAGTTTATAAAAACGTACATAATTTTATTATTTATGATTAGTTATGGTTTACTATGAACAGAATATAAAATGATGTACGGTAAAGCTCGTCCTTGTTTTGAAATTTGACATTCTAACCCCAAAACCGATCAAAACCGACAGGCCATAGATTTTGAACGTTTTGGTGGGCTTTGAAAAAGTGTAACTTTGAAAAATATTTAAACTATGAAAACTAACTTTAGAAAAACGATATTCTTTGATTTGTGGTTTCGTACAGACAACGCACGTTTATATGATAGTAGGCGTGTTAAATGAGCAAGCAAAATATGATCCGTCTCATACCAGAGGATCTTACAAAGGTGAAATGAAACTGCAAGAAACTTGGTCTCAAACATGGGTGCTTGTATCTACAAAAAACACAACAAAATTTCTATATATGAAACAGGACTGTAATCTGTACATGTTTAAGGACGTCAATCCATTGTTGGCGATGAACCTTGTGATCACTTTTATAAATTATGAAGAATTATCCGGACTGCATTTATTTTTTTATTTATGAAAGACACATTATTAAACAATGAAATGTAAGAAAGCTTTGAATAAATCCCGTTTTAAGATAGTCAAATTGACAAGTTTAGTTCATATGAAGTGCCATTATACAAAAATAGAAGGGAAAAAGCTAGTATTGACATAGTATGGTAATATAATATATCTAGAAAAAAAGTATAATAAGTAAGTATAAAGAGAAGAATAGTACAGAAAAAAACTTACGAACGTACTTATGAAGAGATGAAAAAAACAAATATTATAGATTATCAACTATGTATATGTGTTTGATAGGTACTGGTTGGTGCTATGGGGGAAAAATACGTTTAAAATTGGGAAGTAAAAAAAAACGGTAATATTATTGAGTAATATTGATAAGATTGAGAACTGACAGAGCAAACAGTTTTGACAAAATAATATCAACATTCGAATGTTATTGTTGATATTCCACATAAGTTGATGAGATTTAGAATAAGACGCCACGCAATAAATAATCTAATCTGGTGTGTACCCAATAAATATAACCGTTAATAAAACCCATCAATAATTGTTATTTACCAGATTCCACCGGAAAGTCGCGATAACGGACACCGGAATACCAGAAATTATGACGTCACAAAAGGGTTCCAACTGTAGGCTCGAATAGAGAAAATCTAAAGTTCAGTACTTCCCTAATTGGTAAAAAAAGCTTTTCATAGCCAATAAGCAAGAGTGGCAAGCAATGAATGCGTTGCCTCTTTGTATAAAATGATCAATTTTACTAAGTACAGATATGAAAGAGAGTGAAGAGATACCGCTGGTCCGGAAGAAAAACGTTGGAAATCAAAAAGTCGCATTTTTCAGGAGAGTTACCAAAATTAGAAAACTGTTTATTTAATTTCTGGCAAGCCGGACGTTTATTATTTTTATTTACAAAAGTACTTACATGTACGTTACCCGCATCACTAGACATGGTCGGTTCTAAGAGTTGTGAGACGGATAGCACCTATAATTTGTTGGTTCAGATATCCAAAATGATATTACATAGATCAACGATCTTTAAAACCTTCCTCTTAACCAGATTTTGAAATGGCGACGTTCTTCTAGATTTATGTATTATAAAACATTTTATGATAATTTCTTGGAATGAAAAACAACAAATTTCTAATTGAGTCAGTTTTGTTGGTAAAAGTACATTAATTTGGTATGTGTTTCTTTTGTAACATCAGTCGCAAATTGTTCAGTTTTTTCTTAACAATTAAGTTAGCTAATCTCGTAGGAAAACTCTAAGTAATTATTTTATAACCCAAAAGTATAGTTAGTGATACATATATAAATATATATATATATATATATACACATTAAAAAAGGAATGTTACAATTAAATAATAATATGTACCCCCATAATTAAGCTGAGCTTGTGTTATTTGTTGCTTTGTTATTTGTTTCTGTATACGTTATATATATATCAGTATATATTTTCAGTGTATTCTTTAAGGTGAAATTTTTAATCTTTTAAATTAGTATTTATGTTTCTGATTTGTTCAGGTGATGAATTTAAAAAAAATACTAATAATAAATATAATAATAATAATAAATAAATAAAGAAGTTAAAATCGAATTGTCCATTGTTTTTTTTTACATTTTGTAATTCGAATTTTTTTTTTTTAAGACTATGATTTTTAAATGGTGCAGTTTTTTTAGAATATTATCTTTGTAAAGTTGTAAAGTTGCTTGGTAGAAATATAATTCTATTAGTTTTCTGACTTTGTAAAGTTGTAAAGTTGCATGGTAGAAATATAATCCTATTAGTTTTCTGACTTTGTAAAGTTGTAAAGTTGCATGGTAGAAATATAATTCTATTAGTTTTCTGACTTTGTAAAGTTGTAAAGTTGCATGGTAGAAATATAATTCTATTAGTTTTCTGACTTTGAATTCTTTAAATAGAAGATGATGAGTATGTGTATGATTTGTTTAGAATTGTTATTAACCATAAACCGAAAAATCTATTTTTTGACTTGTGACATTTTTGTTCCGGAACGGCGATATGTCGGCGCAGAGCTCACTGGTTTGACATTAATTGCACGCTCACCTCCTAGCTCCCGGTGATAAGGAAGTGATAACAAATTATCGGGAACAAAGTCAACTCCGCGCTATGGGAAGTGTGGGAAAGTAACAAGTCCGTTCAACGGAACGAGACAAGTACATTGGCAAACACGGCGAGGAGAGCTGTTCAAATCGAACCTAAAAGAAAAGGGGATTCTTATTTTGCCAGCAGATGCAACATGGACAATATTTTAAAATTTTTAAAAGTATGCATACTTACCTTTATCAAAAACATATCAATTTTACTTATAATACCGCACACAAGTACCAACTGCTAGGAGCCAATATATGGCGACCCCAATTTGGTTATGTTGCGAGGCTGAAGGCAGTAGGGAGAGGGAGAGGAAGGTTGAGAAATATCTGGCTAGGAAGATCTGGGGCCCGATACCGGTTCTTTTTAAGGATAAGACATTGTCCTTATCCTTAGACTTAAATACTTTTTGCTTGGTTCTCTAGGATGACAGCTGTCATTCAGCGAATTACATTCTTTAAAAATATAGATATTTGCGTAGTTTTAACAATATATATATACACGAGTATATATATCATAAATATGTTACACTTATATACCTACTATGTATCATGTTATTTTTTTGTTAACTTAAAGCCTTTTTTTTCTCTCTGTACACAAAATTGTTTAAATGTTAAAATATGTAAAAGCCCATCAGGGGGTTAAAAAAAACAAAAACTCAATATCATCATATTATTGTGTATGCTTAAGACATTATTTTTTCAGTATCAGGATACTATATACTAGATATCCTTTGCAGAACTTTAATAGATTTAAAGTGTTTAGATTATATGAGAATGCTCTACACTTCATTAGTTACAAGTCAAGTGGTGTATAATTCGCATGTTTGGTCCCCTTTGTATAAAGTACACTCTAACAATTTAGAACGGGTTCAGCACAAATGTCTTAGGTATATAAATTTGAAACTCTAAATTAGAAATGAAAATATTAATTATGTAAGTATGATGAATTGATTGCATCTGATTACGATGTCAGACCTACTTGTATTATGTAGAATCATTAACAATCTAATTGGCAGCCCTGCCATCCTCGCCACTATTAAATTAAATGTACAGACGAGGAACACAAGACAATCTGTCAGTCTCATTCATTAATAATTGGATACATGATCTGGGCAACAGGTTTGAAGGTATTGTTGATATATTTGCTTACTCCATTTATACAGTAAAGCGTCATCTATACCACTCCACCACATGCTCACCACTCTGAAACAATAACTAACTATAAATATAATATCTATAATTAATCTCAAAAAATATGTCACAGCCTGGATCAAAAAACGTGTTAATCAAAACATGATAAAACCAAACTAGACCTAAACCAATATATAAAATACTGTACTTACTTGATATTCCCTTCACATTTTTTCCGTGCAGTATAATTTAATATTATCAAACTTTGCCTATTGTAACCAAAACAATTTGTTTTCTTTTCAAATTCTACCTAATTTATATAGTAAACATTAAAACAAAACTATCTATACTTGTACCACATTTGACACATCCAGGTGAACACCTCAGCACAGGTTCTCCTAGTGAAGTGGTCACGACAGATATATCACTCCATTCACAGTATCACCTCTTTAAACCTACTAATAATAATAATAATAATTGTATGATTTGTATAGCGCCGTTTTTGTGAAAAATCACCTCAAGGGCGCGGTACCTTACACTACACCATACAAAGCACCTTTATTATACTTAAAAATAAACTTATTATGTAAAAGGGTACTGTATAATATATAGATATAAATAACTAAACACTAGCACTTTGATGAATCCCACAACAGGTAATATTGTAGCTTGGATAATGTACCGTAAACGATTCATACTGTTTTGGTTTTCTATTCTATGTGAATGTTAAACGTTTAAAAAAGATTGTGCATTACTTTATAGTTTAGAATCTCCATGTGCACTGTAATTTTCGACAGTACTTTATATTACGTTCTGAAATCCATGTAAAAGCCCAGATGGGCGTATAGTCAAATAAATAATACCGCCCGCTAAAAGGAATTCTAAAAATTGGTAATTTATCACTATTATTTAATAATGACATCCATCAGTAATGTGTTTATTTAATAATTACTGTTCGTGTATGACGGCAACCATCCGGTCCTTTTGACCCGGGGGTTAGTCGGCTGTAAGGTCACGTGTCAATCTGTCAAACTACTAATATCATAATTGCAAAGAGAATTTAACTGCCGATATTGGTGCAATGGGCATCCGTTTTAATTACAACACCCATAGTAGTTGTTCATAGTGGATAATGAATGGGCAATGGAGGCATCGGCAGTATCAGTAATGAAACAGTTCAGATTAAGGAGACACGGGTGAAAGACAGCATTTGGATAAATCTGTAATCATTTGATGCGCATTTAATTAAGGCGATGCAATGAGAAGTAATGCAAAATCACGTGTTTTGGCTTGGAAATTGGATGGCCTATAAACAACACAGATGATTTAATTAAATACTGCAAAGTAGAAAACACTTTGGCCTTTTGTTTAACGGTGCATTTTTTTAGTCTTTTTATAAGCCTAGAAAATATATAAAATATGAGACCAAAAAAAATGTTTAAAGTGCTAAATCTCCTACTTGCGAAATTTTTTTTTCAGATTGTCGTATTGCTCATTGTGACAAATTAAGTTTTTTAGAATGTGACTGAACAACATTTTAATAATTATGCCTGAGCTTTACAAAATAAAATAAAACACGCATTTTATTGTTGCTTTCCGAATCGAAACATGCGGCCGGTGTTAGAGGGAATTTCAATCTTTTATCCACCTGCATAAAGAGTGCGTCATTTCGTTCGAATTTTAGGATTTCGATCACCTTAAATCGTATTGAACACATCAGGTAGCTTTCTAATAGTTTTTGTGTTTAATTAGTAGAACTCCATTTAACTTTTAATTTTTTTTATGTAAACCTAATTTAATAATGTTATTATTAAGTATTTCTATTTTTGAAACTGTCAATTCATGGTGGAATTCCATATTAAAATGAATTTTTTGATTAAAAAACCTTTGTAACTTTTTTTCCACTTATTTATTTTTGACCGAACCGGTTTCACCCTATCACGGGCATCGTCAGACTGGCACACTGCATACTAAATCTATGGTATATACTCGTATAGCATCGATGTCGGGAGTGAGTTCCGCTGCTTTCTAATATTGTTTTTATTTATGTTTGAAATTTGTTTTATTGCTGACGGTACTGTTTACTATTATGTTTTTAAAAACTACTATCGGATTACATTGTGTCTATTTACTGAATCTATGTTTTTTTTTTAAATTATATAAAGTCATTCGCGTCAGCTTTTATGTGATATCCAGCAATTATCATTTAAATACGGGGAAACACATTATAAATGTAAAAATATCACATAATAGAGAATTTAATCATTATTTTGAAAAACCCGAATGTCCGAAAGAATCCAAATTAGAATGGGGGGGGGGGGGGGTAAATAAAATTGTAAAAATAAGTCGTCACAATGTGGATTAAACGCAGTTTGAAAATGGGCTTGAATGTCAAACAGCAGTCACAATAATAAAAACTAAAAATACTTGCAGAACTTAATAAGAACATTATTAAATATGATTTACACTATATTTAAAATGGAGTTATACGAATTAAACACAAAAACAACAGATAATTTGTATTGTTGATTGATGGGTTGGCAGTTGCTATTTGTTGGTCATTGTCATTAGTCGGTTGTTGTCAAATACGTTACAGGTTCCCAATGGCAGAAATATAAATAGCATATGTTCCAGCTGGATTCGAATAAATAAGGTAGCTACATTTCAAACTGCATATTTTCAAAAACGATAATTTAAGGTTTTCCAAAACGAAGCGTACCTATTATTTTACCAAATACCAGATTAGTATCTCTATCAGAAGTCCTATCTAGAGGTATAACATCGATGTTGATGGAAATTGATATCATTTACTGTAGCAGGTAGGCAGTAGGTATATTATAGATTGTGTAGCTAGGCTTAGATTCTAAGCGGCTTGCATCAGGTATTCGGTATCTGGAGTAGATAAACTGCCACGTGGGCAGTTATCAAAGAAGGCAACGGAAGAATGGAAGATAAGGTATTTAGGCGACACACCCTTGTTTGCCGTATTATATAACCCTGCCCCACCCCGTTCCCTGCTGACAAAAGCTTAACGGATCGATAAATCAATAATCTATCATATTTTCGTGCATGACTAAGGTACTTGTAATAAAACAGAATTCTTGCATTGAAAAATTCCAGCGTATTTTATTAATCGATTTAGATATTTATTACTGTAATTCACATTACAGTACCAATATGTTCAAATACTTTTCTTCTTATTATTCTACTCCCCATAAGTTGAGCTCCAGTAGCTCGTGGTTATGGGAGGAGTATTTACATACATAATAAATTACAATTAAATAACTGCAAACGTACTTCAACAAACATAATTTTAAATTAATAATAAAAATAACAAAACAGATTTTTTTAATACATGCTAGATAGTATAGCCAGCGCCCTTGAGGCGATTTTTCACAAAAACGGCGCTACACAAATCATCCAAAGAATATTATCATTAAGTGTAAAATATACATCAGTAGCTGAAGTGCCCGGCGTTGTCCGTGTCATGTACGATTTTGAGTAAAATTTAGATAATGTATTAACCCTACCCCTACCGCTACCCAGTAATTTTCCACTTAATTTGAACAAGTGGCCAATATTTCATTAGGAAATACCAACATTTTGCCGTAAGGGGTAGGAAAGGAGGATGGATGTGATTTTAGAAATCTCATATAGACAGTGACCTTCCTCTTATTTTGAAGGTCAAGTGTGGAAAATTTCATCAGGCTCGGAATCAAACTGTGGATTTGTATACAAAACAAACACATACCGCTCGCCCGAGACACTCTTCTTTATAAAATAGAAGAAAAAGATTATCGAAGTTCAGGGAGTTAATTTGCTTTTTGAAAGTTTTGGTTACATGTTATGGATGTGCATTATAGTAAGACAGTGGAAACTTCCATGACAGAGCCGTAAGCTCGTTGGCTCAGCGTCCAGTGGTGGCGGTTTCAAAACTCAGTTAGGACAGATCATTCAGATTCAAAACCTTGTTGCTTTAACTTGATTCAGCTAATCTTAGTGACAAGACGAATTTAAAAAAAAAATCTAAATCAAATTAAATAATTTTATTATTCAGTTCTGCGAGCATTATAGTTTTTATTTTTGTGGCAGCTGTTTCGGCGTTCGTTTTAGACATCATAAAATGAAATCGGGTAGGGGTAAACAGAATCATATAAATAATTCTTCTCAACGTAGCCTAACAACGCCGTAAAAACTGTCACAATAATAAAAAAAACTAAAATTCTTGCACAACTTAATAATAACATTATTTAATTAGATATACAATAAAAAAATAAAAAAATAAAATAACGGAGTGGAACCAATTAAATACAAAAATAATTAATATGCAAGATCTGAACATCCAGATATTTTTTATTTTTTTTTATTTTGAGTTTTAAAATTGAACAATAAAAACATAAATATTTAAAATAAATAATAAAAAATAATAAAACTCTTTTTTTGCCATTAATCTAAAGGAAACATTAACTGTAAAACCATGTTCATCTGAAGTGACCTGCCAGGTAAATATGTTTCTGTATCTATCTGTACATACATGGAGCTTCGGAAGTAATATTATTTTAAACAAGCCGAATAATAACATGATTCTAAAATGAATAGGCAACACACGAAAATATTGGTACACTAAGAATTTTCACAAAAAACGACGCTATAAAATTTTTCCAATTTTTATTTTTATGCGACACCACACAGTCCCAGCAGCTAGAGCCAGTGAAAATATGGCATCCCCAATTGAGGTATGTTGTGAGGCTGAAGGTATTGAGGAGGGGAAGGAGATGGGGAAGAGGAAGGTGGAGAAGTACCTAGCTATTCGGATATGGGTAACTAAACACGCGCTAAAGCCGTTTCAACCAACGTTTCGATTCTGAATGGTGGTCTTTCACCAGATTCGGGATTTGAACCTGCGACCTACGGATTCGTAGCCAAGGATCGTAACCACTCAGCCACGGAGACAGTCAAATTATCATTATCATATAATTTGACCGGTTAGCGGCCGAGTGGTCCAAATCGTTGGGTTCTAATTCAGGCGTCGCGGGCTAGATTCTCTGCTAGCAACAAGATTTTCCAATATAATGATGGGAGTAGGAGGAATTTAAATAAAGTCAGGTTATTCGTAACCTGCGAATGTTTATCTTTTTTTAATAATATTGTGCTGTGGGTGCTTTCTGAAGACGTGTCACTAACAACGTAGATCAACGAGGAAAATGCAGGTAATAGGCTTGTATTTTGAACGGTTTCTCCTAAAAAACTTCCTGGTGTACTGTACTAAGTTGCCTCTATTAAAAAGGAGAAGATGGACCGCCACACAACTGTCTTGGAATACACTCCTTGCTTTGTTCATAATCATTCATAAATATTCTTCTGTTATTCCGACTCTCTACATAACTTGATTCAAGTATATGATTCACTCGGTATTGCCATGTCTTCCTCAGGCGTCCCCGAATTCTTCTTAAATTCACTTTCGTGTTGGGCATTCTTCTAAGACTCCTTTCTCCGTTGATCCGCTCCGCTCGTCCAAACCACGCGCCCTTGCCTTCTTTCGAAATCTCCACATGTACAACACGGTCATAAATGGCTTTACCACATACACGCCCCAAGGATCTCATTTCCAATTTCTACAGCATTCGGTCTACTTATCATCCCTCTGCCAAAATAACGCCTCACAGCCAAATACAATAAAATACCATAAAAAATGTATTAATTAAATTGTGTTATACCACATTTAATTAATATGCCTAAAAATAATACATAGTAGAAATACTCGCGGCACGTTCCAGAGTGACCACGAATCAGAATTGAAACGTTGCCTGAAATGGTATTAGGCGTGTCTGGCGATTCCCACCTTCCTCCTCCCCATCGCTTTCCCATCTCCATGACCTTTAGCATCACAACATACCCAAATTGGGGATGCCATACTCTCACTAGCTCCGGTTAGCAGAGCAGTTGGGACTCTTGTGCGGTATTCACATTAAAAAAATAAACATCGGGGTTGGTATCAGCACTCCATTGTGGCCTAATTAAAAGGAGTAAATAAATAATAAGGAACTCCAGTGAAAAATATATATTCATGTAGATCAGCTAACGCCGATTCTGAATATATAACTTTTATTATATAAAATTATACGTAGACTTTATAAATCGTTATTTAAAAATAAATAAAAAAACCATCTCATTAAAACACCTTGTTATATTGATACCATTGTATTTGGAACGTCTGACGTCACGTACACATTCTGTTTTTCGATTTATTTATTTAGTATTTTTGTTTTGTATTTTTTAATGTATTTTTTTAAGTTTTGGCAAAATTTAAACTTAATTTGGGTGACTAAGCTCTATAATTGTTGCTCAATATAAAAAAAAACATTATTAGCGAAATAGATTAAAGAATTCATGAGCAAACCAATTATCAATACGGATATTATGATAATATTAATGCTCAATACTATTATTATTCTTCGAGTAAAAGTTTCTTAAAATGTACATAATTTAATTCCTCATGTTTAGTTATGGTTTACTATGAATAGAATATAAAATTATGTACGGTAAAGCTCATCATTGTTTTGACATTTGGCATTCTAACCTCAAAATTGATCAAAATTGACAGGCCATAGATTTGGAGCGTTTTGGTGGGCTTTGAAAAATTGAGACCTTGAAAATTATTTTAACTGCGAAAACTAACTTAAAATTTAATTAAAAATTGGACTGGAGTTCCTGAGATTGAGTTCAATGAGAGAGTGCTCCAGTACCGGCCCAGCGCCCAGTCCGGCCCCCCGCGGCCCCGGAGATTCCCAGACAATATTATTATTTCGGCTCTCTATTTCGGTACAGTCCGACACATCTACTATCTGCCGGTCTATAGTCTATACTCTAACTCTATTCTCAAGTCTATACTGTCTGTACCTCCAGGGCGCGGTGAGGCGGGAGGGTGGGGAAACGTCTCTGCACACACTGGTCACCGATCGCCGGCCACTGGTGGCTCGCAGAAGAAAAGTTGAACGAAAATTGAGACGAAAAGTTTAGAGGAAATGATTTGTCACAATTCTCACGTTAGCTACCTGACAATATTTAAATTCCTCCTACTACCATCATTATAAGCGGAAAATGATGGAGGACTTGGCTATCAGGATAGTTAAAATACTTTAATAAGGTAATTTTCAAATATTTACATTTTTATAATTTCTTCAAAAGATTGGAATTCACTTTGTGGCGTCATTATTAAAAAAATAATTTAAAAATTACTTCATAATAATGCAAGCTCGGGCTGCAACACAGTAGGGGGTGACATTTTACCGTGTTCGCCAAATAACATAAATAGGTCAACTTAATAGAAATAAAGTCAGTCGTAAATTATCAGCAGATGAGAAAAGGTCTTTCACTTTCGTCTTCCCTACTACCACTTCTCCAACAAACTACTTGCTGCCTGAAGAATTCTGAGAACCACATCGAACGGGACCGAGCCACCCTTTTGCCTTAGAATTCCTGGAACTCCCTCAAGTTGAGAGTGTCTTTGAATCTGACACCTTATCGATAACGAGTGGCCTTTCGATACAGCAAAGAAAGGTGTCGAAAACCTCGGCCCGCAGTCGATTATAAGTGATCTCTTGAGACGGATCTCATCCACTCGCCTTCGAGGATGTCACCACTACCTCTACGCTCGCGGAATGCCACCCAAGGTGAAGGGACGCCTCAACCGCCCACCTAGTGCCCCCATATATAAAGCACTGGGTGCGTGACGACCAGCAGCATCCAACGCGACATCCCTCGAAGGGAACGAGAGTGGCTTCGGATCCGGTACCTACAAAAATTTACAGTCTTGTGACGACAGGTGGTCGCACGAGAGGTTCTTTCGCGCCGAACAAGAAAGTGTCGAAAGCCTCGGCCCGCCGTCGGTTACAACTTTATTAATATACACATATCAACATGTTTCGAAAGCGATGCTTTCCTCATCGGGAATATACAGAATACTAAAAAATAATAATGTCAAGAATAGACAAATGATAAACATAAACAAAAATTGATTAAAGTAGATAAGTAATTAATCAAAAATGTTAATAAAAGAATATTATAAAAACATTAAAAAACAAATTTATATTAAAATTTTTAAAAAGATATTATTTTTGTTATTAATATTAATATGAAAATAAATTCAAGAGATAGCTTTTTAAAAAAAGATGGATTAGAAATTATATAATGAGTATTAACACTTTTTCTATTTTGGATGTTGAGAATTAGTGGAGGAATGCCATTAAAATATTTTATTAAAAAAAAAAAAACTTTTTTATCTTTGACCTGACCGGTTTCAGCCTCTCACGGCCATCTTCAGACTGGTACAATTTTACATTAAACTTTGGTTTATATACAATTTTGGGGTATCAGGGATGGTAAACTATTATTTTATATAAACTATAAGATGACTACTATAGATTATATATAAATTAATATAATCGTCAACCGTACATTAAATGAACGCATTATAAAATCATCTTGATAAAAACACAATATAGCCCATCTTTAATAGTTTTTTATAACCAGATATGTATATAAAGCTATAATATAAATAAATAGAAAATATCTTAAACCCCACATTATGTAAAATGATGATACAGCAATACTGAATAATAAAATTTATATAAAATCATAGTTTATGATTCACAGTTTTCACCCCTGATACACGAAAAAAGTTTAAAAATCGTTTCAAAAAGTTTAAACAAACGTTAATTTTCTCATTGAAAGGTGATTTAAGTAATTATAAAAAAAATAACACTTGCTAAATTAACATGATGCGAAATGTGAAAGGGTTCGAATTTGAGGGATAAATTGTAAAAATAAAAAAAAATTATTAACATCCCCACAGAAATTTGATCAATAAATAGCGCCAAAAGAAAAAATATATTAATGATTAGGTACTGCGGGGTAGCTTTTAAAATAAGTTTTTTTCTGTATTATATCAGCGCGGGAAAGGTAAAAGCTTTTTCACGTGGTAGCAGAAAGCGAATGACCCGCCCCTGCGCAAATCCCGTGTTGTGTCTGGTGCATTAGGTCACCCGGTCGCTCCCACTTCTCCCCACAGCCCCACACGCCGCACCCCTACCCCTCGTTCCCAAACACTTATTCTGAGGGGACATCATTAAGGAGAAAATTAAAATTATTATGCAAATTCTCGATCGCAGATGGCGTAAGTCTTAATATTTTAGTAAAAAAAAACAAATTTAGCATTGCGGTTGTACATACGGAAAATGAAATGAAATAAATTGTTATTGTATGCGTTCTAAAATGATAATGTGTTTGGTTCCTACCTTAATTGCCATTTATCCAGTCCTTACTTTCCCAAACCAAACACAACGTTTTGAAAAATGGAACACAGTTAACTGACAATAATTGTTTGGAGTGTTTTTTTGTTCGGAGAAGAAAAAACTACTTTCGAGGAGCATGTTCGGTCTCTACAATATTCGGTACATGTTTGGTTATCCCAGATCCTTTAAACCTTAAAACTATCCCCTATTACTATCAACCAAAGCCATCACTATTACAGTCGATGTTATTTACAGTCCACAACAGTTTTACAAGCGAAACCCTATAATTTCGAGCGGGTAATTTTCGATGGTAAAATTTGTATTACAATAGGTTTGAAGCTCAATTCAAGACACTTATAAAAATACAATGTTTTAACACCAACACAAACAGTATGACTGTGTTAGTATATTGAATTTCTACAAATTATGTATTATAATACTACCTACGTATTCCCGATTCGGCGTTTGTGGAGAGACGGTTGTAAAATAAGTTAATTATGAATTATATATTTGATTGATGAAATAATTCGTAATTACAGAAACGAATCCATACAAAGAAAATTAACCAGTGTAAATTGCATACCGTGAAAGTTCATCTGATCGATTCAGAAATGATCGAATTTCGCACTAATACACTACAATCTCTGACAGCCAGACGTAAATTTTCCTATATAATTACTCTTACAAAAAATTATGCGTGCATCAATTGATATACCAAACATTTTATTACAAATTGACAAATATACAAAAACGAAAACAAAAAAATCAACGAGGAGGATAAAATACATTTTCTATATTAGAGCATACGGGATATTTCTTTCCTTTACCGCGAACAACAACAAATTATAATACTATATAATATGCACTGTCCTAACGATAAAGTAGACATTTTTAATGACCAGATTAAAAACTTAAAAGAAAGTTCAACAGCGCCCTTTATTATAGACCCAATAATAAATACCAAAATAGGGTATTTAACAAAAAGGAAATACTTATTATACTTATTATTTGCTCGGAAAGGTTTTTTTCAATTTGGATGAGTGTTTCAGGCTAATAATTATTGTTTATAAAAATAATTGTTACCCTTTGCGCTATGCACAAAAATCTTGTCTTAAGTTTTTAAGAACTTTAGTTTATCAATTAATAAATATTTGACAAGTCAAAGCAATTCTCACCAATAAAATGTAGACATAATTTGTCTCGACGCCATCTATTTGAGGGATTTGGCCGTTACAAGCCTTTCTCATACTAATAAAGTTGGTTGTTTACAGGTGAAAATATAATAAAAACAGTAATTATTGAATGAAACACTAGTATATATTGATTAACTTGGCGGGTTTGCGATAAGCCGACGTAGCTCAACGGTAGAGCATCTGACCGGACATCAGAAGGGTGCAGGTTCGAGTCCTGTCGGCGACATTTATCTTTGCTTAGTTTTAACATTCTCCTGATGAAGGAAGGGTGCTTCCGAAACCGGTAAGAGTTTTAATAATATAAAAGCGGCCTACAACAAATTTATGTGTTTTTTATTGTAAATTATGGCGAGCCACAAAGTTAATGCTTTTTACAAAAAACTTATTATTTAATTAATTTATTGTGTTCAAGTTTAATTTGTAGAACTCAATTTAAAATTAATTTTTTTTAAATTTTAATAAAAACTATTATTAAATTTAGTTTTAAAAAACGGTTATATAAAAAAAAAGTTCTGCTAGGTAATAATTACTTTGTGTGGCAGCTGTTTCGCCTTCCGAGGGCATTATCAAACTATGCTGAAGCCACTTGCAGACAGACGATCTATTTATATTATTTATATAAAAAATAAATAAAAATCAAAACAGAGCATCATCAACACAGGTGAATAGTTCATGTACAAATAATGTTTTCTACCCTTTACTTGTTTGTCATTAATTGTAGTATAACTTTTACTGGGATAATTACTGTTCAAACATTCATGTACGAGTATGTAAGTTTTGGGCATATTGCCTGATTTATGTTCTAAAATAAAATAAAATGACAAACTTCGTCAGCAAAAATAGCCACTAGATATAAAAAATGTTGCAGACAACGTAAATTATATATTTTCTCTCTACCACGTACGTATAAGTGACTATAATACAATATATAATACAATCCGTGACCAAACATCGAATAGACTATGGTACATTCGTGGTCTAGAGCCGGACTGACTGAGAATATATTTACTGTTGTAACAAGGTGATGAATGTCGCTTTTGAATTAGCTTTGCGTTTTTGCTTAACAAAGTTACTTTGCGGCTAAAAAATAATCCTCTATGAACAACACATCTAGGAAATTTTATACGCAATAAATTTACGCATAAAAACGTAATACAGAAATAAGAACTTAAGTAATCAATAGCTGACTAATTTGCTTTGTAAATGTGTCACCGATGTGTGAGTAATCATTACAGTACTAGTTGTTCAGATAATAACTGTGATAATTAATGCTGTATTAAGTCATTTATTTCATGAATCAAATCAAATACATACGTAATAAACACCGCAAAAAAAAAACAACTATGACACTCACTAATAAATATTCCTGGGAAATTAGATTTAAAACGTAGCCCTTCCCTTACGGTGCTAGAAATTCATCGAATTCCGGTGCTTGTAACGTATGCGAATGCAAGCGATGTACGAGTAGCATGCTTACTGCAACGTATAAAAGGTTGTGCGTGTACTCGTGTGTTCCCGCTCTCTTGTTTTTCGCCTATAGTACGCAATAAACGTTCATCCAGTATCACTCTTTATTATCAA
Source organism: Halesus radiatus (assembly GCA_022606495.2). NCBI lineage: Eukaryota > Metazoa > Arthropoda > Insecta > Trichoptera > Limnephilidae > Halesus > Halesus radiatus. The sequence continues at coordinate 287,251 of JAHDVE020002897.1, forward strand.
AGAACCTACTGGCACAACTTCCGACACGAATATCACAGCGCTGTACACTCATTGTACGGGGTACACTCGTACATTTATAATTTTGTAATTTTTAATATGGATTAAGTTTAATCAATTTATTAATAGTACATCGGTACCGCTTATCAGCTACAACACTAAACTCAACCTAAATAACAAACTTCTCATTTACACATCGACAATCCGACCAAAATTAACATACGCATCACCCGTATGGGCTACTTCAAATACAAAAAGACTACAATCGTTCCAGATTGCACTACTCCGACGATTCACCAAAAGTCCCTGGTTCGTCAGGAATACCATAATTAACATGGGCTCGAAAATTCCTCCACTCCGAAAACATAATAGATTTAGCCAAAACATTTTACTCCAAGTTAAAATGGGACTCGAATCCTTCCATCTCCAACCTCGGCCGCTGGACCCCTAGCACCGACCCCCTCTGTATCCACCCAAATTTCATCTTATACCCTCCATTACCTTAGTGAGCGATCTTAAATATAAGATTGCTATCAGCAAGTGCTGCTGGCACATAAAACACAGTTTACAATTCTTTGAAATAAAAAATAAATAAAAGACCTACAGTAGCAATAGGCAGGCCGCTCATTGGGTAGAGAAGATTATCTCCACATTTATGCATCTCTAATCACAGTTGGCACATGAAGAGGGAGAAATGTTCCCTGGCACCGTACACAAAAATTTTACAATACGATAATAATAAATAGTACATTGGTACATAAGTAAAGTATTGTATGTAAGTGCCGAAAACGGGGTAAAAACTTAGGCCACGCACAAAACGCAAAGGGAGCATATCGACTCAAAATTCAACAACTTTGAAACTAATGCGAATATTGAGGTCAATTTTTGGAATATAAGTTATTTAATGTATACAGATTTGTAATTTATTACATATGGACTAATAATATCGTCAAGTAAAAATAAAAATAAAAATAAATTGTAAAAAAATTATACATGTTTTATGCACAGAAAAACATTTCTAAAATAAAAATAAAAAATAATATTAGTAAACGATATTCAACATTTAAAAAATAAATGTTTTTAAATCTCAAACACAAATTCACAACAACGAAACTGCTCACAATTTTCGTCCTTTGGTCAAACTTTTGCTGGAATATGTGGATCTGAACTGTACATGAGAGTGTGTATTATACTCGTAACCTTCCTTCTTGGGCATCCTCTGAAAGCTGTCAAAAGGGTAATAAAGAATAATATTTTATGATATATTCTCCACGAGTTAATACTTATTAATACTGAAAAAAATGCATTGAAACTAAATAAAAAATAAAATAAAACGTACGGTACTACATACCTGCTTCTGTAAATATGTCGTTTCAATACATATTTTTCATTTAGTTATTAAATAATTAATTTTACAAAGCTGATAAGACAATATATGATGTTTTCTTAGTCCCCCTCATTAGGGGTTCCTGGGTTTTATTTAAAAATTTGATTTTAAGTTCTTACGTAGTTCTTTTCAAAAAGCTGGATAACTCCTCTACTTTGATTTCTTTGAGCCAGGTTTTGATTTGATTTTTGAAACCATTGCCTTTTCCGGTTTTTTTGTTTATGGCCGGTGGAAGTGAATTATACAGCCTAGTGGAGAGGTATTTATAATACCTTTGTCCAGAAGCAGTTTCAAATTTAGAAATATTCATAATGTCATTTTGGTTCGCTCTTGTGCGGTGAAAATTAAGTTTCTCCTATAATTTCTTCAAATGTTTGGTAACTTTGTGGCATCATTATTAATTATATAAATTAAGTTTCTTCGGTTTTTTTTTGAACTTTTGAAGTGTTTGATTAAAACATTCTTAGTATAGATATTTTGGACTGCAAAAGATTTGAAATTTCTTTTTTTGGAGTGCTTTTGGGGACTTTTAAAATGGTCTTGTGTCTTTCGGGTTTGCTCTTTGGGTTTTAGACAATTGTTTCATATGGTTAGTAGTTGCCGATCCCCATCCTAGTATACCATATTCGAGGCGTCCTTCTGTATATAATATTCAGCTGTTGCTCCTGCATATTCTCCGATTTTTAATATAATTTAGGTTTAAGTTTGAATTTGCTGCAACTTACATAGATTTCAAACCATGCAGCTAGCACAGTGTTAGTTTGTTTCCAGTCGTGTGCATAATTCGTGTGGAGATATTACTTTAAGATAAAACTATTAATTTTTATTATGTTCAGTGTAAAAAAATAAATATAAAAATAAAGATAAGACCACATGGTACATAGGTACCAGTGGCGTGCAGTCCATAAAGGCTGAGAAGCCGTACCTACCTTACGACCAACTGAACAATAAAATAAAAATAGGATAAGTATATCCGAGACACTATCTAAAGACTTCAAATTAATTCGGGTAGAATCTTGTAGTCACGATAAAGGGGTAGCAGCCATTTATTTGTAATCTTTAGATAGTGTCTCGGATATACCAGGTCCCCGATAGACCATGAGGTCCTGGGTTCGAGTCCCAGTTGCTACCATAATATTTTTCTTGAGTACTTTTCAGTGTCGTGTTTTGATTTGGGAGTTGTTAATATTATCTTCAATGATTAAAAATTATATTACAATCAGGTTTATATGTCTCAAAAAGCTACTCCAAAAAAATTAAAGGTGAATGAACTAAAAAACAAACAAACACACAATTTAAAACCCACTGGGTTGGAGGTTGGCTGATCATATTATTAGATTTATCTGATAAGTAAGTCCGCTTAATTTAGTTGTTAAAAATGCAGAGCGAATACATCACATGACCTATGGTTACAACCGCAATGTAATCACGTATCGACATTGCAATATACACCTATAAATATAATATAGTGTCGCTATTTAGAAAGACGTAATTTCGATCGGCGCAGGACATGACGTCAGGAATGCACTGAGAGTTGTGCGCAGATTGGTGCAGGGATGGAAAACCTTCAGTTATTAACTATGCCACAACACATAATACTCGTATGTGTTTGTGGTATACCTACATGGGCGAGAAAATAAACGCTGATTCGGAATTCCAAAATTCGGAATTACAAAATATGCACTTTGTCATTTTAAATATGTATTAGGTTTATATTTTAGTCATATCTGCTTAAGTAAATTAGTCACTAGCTATAACTTTTAGTTGGAAGTCACTAGCTATAAGTCACAGATGTAAGTCACGAATGATAAGACTCAGTAATTAATCCCTAACTATAAGTCTTATTTGCAAGTCATTAGTAATAAATGTTAGCTGTAAGGTGTTAGTTATACGTCCTAGTGATATGCTATAGAAATTATTTGAAAAGCGCCCGTGAGGTTATTTTTCCACGAAAACGGCGCTATAGAAGTAATTTAATTATTATTATATAGTTCTAGTAATTACCCCGCGAATTCTAATATGTATTATCACCTAACGGGTAATAACGGCCGAGCGGGTTACATTACCACAAGGGAAATATCGTTCCCTTTCTTTCTACCGACTTCGAGCAAAAAAATCTTCAAACATACGACCGGAGTACGTTTTCACGGCATTATCTCTAACCGCACGGGTTAGGATTAGTTAGCAGAAATACTAAGTGCACGTGAACACCTTTGGGGTTTATTCTCTTAAGCATTAATATGTTATAATAGATTACCAATAATTAGCAATAAGATGACTTTTCACTAAAACAGCGCTACACAAATCATCCTAACATTATAATAATAATTATTAATAAACTAGACATATTTTAAAGAAAGTCATTCATTTCCCTGCCATACAATTACAGCCCACCACTGACGTCAAAATGAATAGACTTGCCCTAACGTACTATTTCGACGGCGAGAGGCAAATGTCACTCATTTTGGCACAGACCTAGTTCACTGCCGTCCACGATTGTTTGGATTGATTTTAACTGCGGTAAGTAAATTATAAAACATTTATAAAAAAGTGAAACTGAACACCCTAAAAAATATTTGGTTTATATAAACAAGCCGAACCTTTTTACTTATTTGCTGTTCTAGTCAAATTGACGGAACGCCTAACTCGCCCCTAGCCCCCTTATTTTGGTTTCATCCCTTGCGTGTTAAAGCATCTCTATGCATTTTTGCTCCGTGCAGTCCACTGTTTTCCAGGTGGCCTGAGCCACGAAGCTTCATTCACAATCTGGATAAAAAATATTCAATAAAAAATTAACCAAAGCTCAGATCTGCGTGGTTTACCAAAGCAAAATGGATTGCAAATAATAATTGTATTTGTAAACAATAGCTTGAAAATTTAAGTAATGTGGAAAAGGCAAAAAAGATTTTAAAAAGAATATTTACTATATCATCGTGCGATGGTAAGTCCAAAGTCATAGCGTTTCAAATAGAGGATTCGAACACAGTAGAATAATAATAATAATAAAAAATATTATTATTATTTACTTATTATTATTTACCTATTATTATTTACTCACTCCTTGTATTAATATGGTCACCCTATGATTGTGACTAATTGGAACACAGATACTTTATGATAGTTATTTGGGTTACAATGAAATTATTATTGTTGTAATCTATGCATGTACGGCTCAATTTAAAGATTTAATGTAGATTTTATAGTTGTTTATAGTCTGAATAACTTTGGTGTTATTTTTAAGAAAAAAATATATATATATAATTTGCATAGTGTCATTTTGTGAAATATCACTTCAAAGGCGCAAGGGGAATTTAGTAGTGAACAATAAATCCTTGAAGGAAATGTTTACGTTTGTGTACCTAGGAAGAAAATTCGCGAGACATGGAAGGGTTAACGTATTAACAGAAGGTAATTCAATTAATGGAGAAACGGATGCATCTTCCTCTAGTAAAAATATTTCAGATGAAGCGAGGCTAGCAGTCCGCAATGATGTCCTAATATCAACCACTAAGAATTAAAGTGAAGAATGGAACTAACGAGAGGAAGAAATAAAGAAGATTGAATGTAGCGAAAATCCCTGAAATAACTGTGTGGTAAAAGTATGGAGGAATAAATTATGAATGAGGAGATCCGAAAATAAATCACGTCACATCATATAGACGAACATCAACATTTTACATGTGTATATCTTATTCCAACTATGGTTTACATTCCCCAAAAAAAGGGTTTACAAAGTATTGGCAACAAATATTTAAACGTACGGATGTATTGACAATAGTTTTAACTTGGAAAACTTCAAATGACGTATGAACAAACAATTTTTACCTAGTATATAAATTAATAAATTGATTTTTTTAAATTAAAAACCCATTGCTACCTTTTTCCACATATTTATTTTCGACTGGATCGGTTTCACCCTATCACGGGCATCGTCAGACTGGCACAATTAAAATTAATTATCGAGTGAGTCCCCCTGCTTTCTAATATTGTGGAAAAAAGTTTCCTAAAAAAAAATATGTTAAAACGGAATTCCACCATGAATTGACAATTTCAAAATTAGATATAAATTATTTTTAAACACAATATTTAAAAAAAAATACTGTTATTTTATTAACATAAACGTTAATTTGGTAGACATTTACAGAATACCTAATTTTATTATTTATATAATATGTTTCCTGTATTTTGTTAGCTCTCGCGCATTTTATTTATGTTTTGATTATTTCTCTTTATGTATAAAATGTTGGAATTTTTTATGTATGTTTAAATAAAAATAAAATTTAACTTTGACTGTTTCCTATCGCAATTTAATAAAATTATTTAAATCACTGGGTGTAATTATTTAAAAGTTTATTATAGTTAAGAACCCCGGCTCCGTTGCATTTCATTGCGACACGTCCTCTCGCTCCGAGCAGACCGCAATCTGCATTGCTCCATCCGCTACTCGCATTATGCGCATTGCACACTCGTGCACACTGCTTGACCCGCAAGTACGCGACGTTAACCAATCCATGACGGTCTAATAAATGCAAAATGCATTAATATTAGACGATGTCATCTTTTATTTCATTTCATCATAATAAGCATCTTATACATACTCGTATTTGATATGAAAATTCGGTTCAAGAAGCATAAGGTTCGAGAAGGTGGATTTTCGGCCGACAATCCGCTAGAAGCGTTTGCCGCGTTTACCCCGGCGTGCGCCAGCAGAGTGTAATTTCGTAATTACTGACAAAATGACGCTTTTGTAAATGGTATAGTCTTACCAGATAACGTATTTATAAAAATGTATGTAGGTATACGACTATCGTATACCTACATACATTATCGTATATCACAAGTAGTTTCCCCAAAATAGCTTGAAACATCTTCTGCTAGCCGAGTCCTCCACAACCGCACAAGCAATATTTTCCGCTTATAATAAAGGAAATAGAAATAATTCATAATCCACGAATGTTTGTCTATTCTGATAGGTCAGGATGATGTCTACAGTGTACAAGCAAATCATTTAAAAAAGCGCACGTTTGAATGTATTTGTGCACTCTGGGTGGTTCAAACCGGTTCTAACTATTCTGGAACACCCGCACGCAGTCCCCTCTTGCTTTAGTAGTCCTACGATACAGTACACCACTACACGAGCAAGAATCTCTTAAAAATGATTTGCGTGTACATCGATCTAAGTTTTTTTTTAAATTCTAGGTATACTTTACTCACTACCGAGTGAGGTCTCTTAAACCTTAGTCCATTTCTATCACATTAAGATTCGAGCGCAACAGGACATCCCCCAATACTCACACAACAGAAACAGACAATTATGTACATCGGTGCTTTGCTGACGAGGGCGAGTTGATGATTCTGTGAGCAATATAATTAGTAGGGTTTTTCTAAAACAAATTTTAACCCACAAAAATCACAATACGCAAATGGCACTAACGGCCAGGTGATATTTAATAGTAACATGCAGTTCTCTTTGTATAAATAACAGGTACTTTAGGGACAGTAACTTTACATGTTTCTTCACTTAAATGAACTAAGAAAGTAAGTTGGACATTATTTCACCATCGAAGCATAGGTAAAGTCCTCACCCCTATTCACCCCTATGCTACAAAAATAATTAAACAGTTCAATTAGGGAACTATTACATTAATTAATTTTAAGTTATATTCCAATTTCATAATTAGCGCCCCGAAGGGATTTTAAACAAAAAAATATATACATATTAATTTATATTATTGTTTGCCTGTAATAATTATAACGAAGATGTTAACCTACTATTGTTTTATACTTTATCTGATTGGCACTCAATCCTTTCAGAGGTGAATTCAAATTGGCAGTGGTAGAACGTTAATAACAGTTGGTAGAGATATTTGAAATTATTGGTGTAGTTTTTTTTTTTTATATTTGAAAATAAAGAAAATTCAAAGAAAGGTCTTGCCGCCCACTCACTTGTCACACGGCTATGGCTAGAATACTTAGACACAGATAGTCATTCCGTCATTTCCTCTACACGTGCCAAAAAACACATTACATTTGCTTACACATTTGCGTTCCAAGAAAAAACTCCTTTTTTTACCGTATTCTTTTTGAGAGCACACATGGAAAACTTTACGCGGAAAATCTTGCCAAATCTTATAGTCATCGCCATCGGTCCAAATCTCAGTGGCTATTGGTCATTAATAAGGCGGCGAGGAATTTCCGAGAGAACAGTGCATTAACAAAGCGGCAAGCTGCAAGGTCGCACTAATTTATGCGACAACTAACAACTAATAAGTTATATGTATAATCAGCATGGAATTTAAAGAGTCCTGTCGGCGTCCAGCGACTGATTCGCAGAACAAGGCGACCTTTGTGATACACTGCACACACACTGCACAGTGCGCAGTATAAGCGAGAGAATGGGAATGAGGAACTCTAGTCAATTTCAATGCAATTTTTTTTTAATGTCAATATTACAGTAAATAGAGAAAAAAACTGTTTTGCCTCGTAAAACAGGCCCGAATTAAAGTGTAAAATACTCCATAATCGTTTTAAACCAGATGACATGACTATAGTGACTATATAGATAGTTATCAATCTCTCCACAATGCTCCGAAAATGCACTGCGATTGTGTTCGAGTAAGTCCGATGAGTTTTGATTTGTTGTTCATAATTATTGCTTTTTAAAAACGATCTAAATCCGCAGATTCTGAAACGGTTTGAATTGGCTAAAACGTCATTATGATGTAGATAACGCTACCGGCTGGTAACACGACTATCACCGACTTTCGTCGGCATGACGTCAACAACGCCATAGTCACGAACAAAACGAACATGTCATGTCGTTTTGGCGGAAAATCAAAAATGGCAGATTATAAATCGTTATAGAAAATTTATTCGTAAACATAAAAATACCATTATCTTCATAATTTTTCTATTTTTTGCAAAAAAAACGTGAAAATTCTCTATTTTAGTTACAATAATTGTAGGTTCCCACATTGGTGTAAATGTGAATGCAATGATATACAAAGAAAAAAAGTAACATAACAAGTTGTTTAAATGGGATGGGGTTAGGAAGGGGGTGGGGGTGATTGGGGTTTATCTAGTTGAAGTGCTATACATATTATGAGATTTTAGTTGTCAAAAAAAATTGATTTGTCATATTTGCTACGTATTAAAAAAAAATCTGTGAGGAAACCGTTTTTTGGGTAGATATTTTAAATTACGCATGTCAAATTTTTGTTCCAACGTAAATAGGTCGTTTTTAATTTAAAGTTAAGTTCATCATAATGCATATTTTAACAAATTTTTTATTATTTTTTTATTTATTTTATATTTCATTGTATTTTCACAGTACATGGGGGTAAAACGTTTTTTTTAAACCGACATTAGACCCCAAATAATTGCTAAAGGTGCCTCTGAGATCGCAAAAATTCGATCTCTTTAACGACCTTTATTTTGAATGTTTAAAAAATTCCAAAAAATACTTCTAATCCGTACTAGATATGTACAATATCCCTTGATGAATAAAAATATCATTCGCTTTAGGTGAGTATTTTGGCCTCAGATTCAAAATTAAGTTTTGTGTGAAACAGGCCTCGCAACCGTTTCTCTTAACATCACATAGGAGGCCTCGAGGGCCTATGTCATCATTGGGGATGTTGTAGGGAGAGAATTTATTTATCATGTTAAAGTTACACCGCGTTCGATAATTTAGCAGACGTATAACCTTTAACGTAAAAATGCCATCCTTTAATGGGAGGACAAATTTGGAATAAATATTAACTGACTGAAAATTACGACAATTATAAATTTAATATGGATAACTATTAAATTTAAATATCAATAAGTATAGGCGGTGTATATTTGCTGTAACTTTTATTCAAAACCGTTTTTAATTATTTCGCGATGTTGTGAAATATGGTCCAGGATGAGTGATCTTTATCTTTTCCAGCGATTCCTGGAAGCCGAAACTAACTTATGTAACTTCTTATGAATCAAATGCCAGGTGATTAACATTCCCGAGTGAAGTTTCCGTTTCAGATTATAAAACTTGTCAGCGGGGTATGACTACCATCTATTTGTTCAAAGAATTTCCATATTGACTAATTCGTGTTGCCGAGTGACTACCGCTGTGAACTGCTAACTACTAAAGGTCCATTCACACCTACCAGCACCGCACAGTGCAGAACAGTATAGTACAGACACGACAACATTAGTTGTCTACATTATCTATGAACACGTTCGTATTACAGCGTACGCAAGCGTGACGTATCCGCGCATGCACAAGCCGAGATTGTCGGCTAGAATATTTCGACGTTGCTGGTGGCCGCGCCTGCGCAGTTAGTATGGACACATGCCGTTAGCACCGCCATCTTCGCCATTTGGCGTCATTAGATATTGCTAAAACCGAGAAGATGGATAACGATAAATTGATTGAATTGTTCGAGGAATTTAGATTATAAAATCCTCAAACATGCTGTGGCGGACGCTAACGCTCAGTTGACAGCCGTACTCGCGGCTATGCTGTGTCTGTGCTGTACTGCACGGTGTAATGTGAATACTCGCGTCTGTGTCGTATCTGTACTGCACTGTTTTGCTCTGCGCGGCACTGGTAGATGGGAATAGACCTTAAGTAGTATAATCGTTTGGACACGTCGATAGAAAATACGTCAGATTGTATTGATCTGTACTGCACTGTTTTCCTCTGCGCGGCACTGGTAGATGTGAATAGACCTTAAGAAGTATAATCGTTTGGACACGTCGATAGAAAATGCGTAAGATTGGCAATTTCGCCAAGGAAACAATTCAGCCGGAACATTGAAAAATATTAGTAAATAAGGCAATTGATTGATTTAATATGTTTGCATAAAATAATTCACGGTCATCTCGATACATACATGTCTTAGCAGTATTGAAATAAATGTACCTTATTCGTATTGTTTAAGACGCCATAGCACATTCCACCTGAATACACTGACAAATAATATTGCCTACTTTAGCCCTGTCTCAAATGTGTCGACTATATAATAAGATAGAGTGTGCTAATGTACACATTTTGGTTGATAATCTGTACAGTTTCAGATGAAATGCCCGGCTATTACTTTAAAATATGTAACAATGATTGGGATAATTATATTAAGTATCACTTATGTCCCTCTTCGTATATTAGTGATATTAGTGATATGTATCATTGGGTGAGTTTTTGTAATTTTAAGTAATTTATGAATAATAACTGAATTTTTTTAACTGGATTTTTATAAAAACTGAGTATAAATAACAAGACGCGAAATAATGTATACACGTAATAGTATCCAACTAACTAACTAACGCCGTTTCTCCAGAGGGATATACAGAGAAAACGGACCGCCAAATAACTCAATCTTGGCTTACACTTCTTGCTTCATTCACATTTATACAGCATATAATAGATTCTTCTCTGTTATTCCGACTCAAGTATTTGATTTACTTGATCGTGCCACGCTTTTATATATTCTCCTTAGACTCCTTTCTTCGTTCATTCGCTCTACATGCTCAAACCATCTAAACGTCCCTTTCTTAATCTTAATCATTACGCTTATATAGAATCCAACAGTATTAGTTACATATAATAGTATCCAATAATATATAAGTTATAATAAGGAGTTGCATGTAATAGTATCCAATAGTATATAAGTTATGATAATTAGTTACATGTAATAGTATCCAATAGTATATAAGTTATTATAATTATTTACATGTAATAGTATCCAATAGTATATAAGTTATGATAATTAGTTACATGTAATAGTATCCAATAGTATATAAGTTATTATAATTATTTACATGTAATAGTATCCAATAGTATATAAATTATGATAATTAGTTACATGTAATAGTATAGAATAGTATATAAGTTATAATAATTAGTTACGTGTAATAGTATCCAATAGAATATAAGTATATAATAATTAGTTACATGTAATAGTATGCATTAGTATATAAGTTATGATAATTAGTTACATGTAATAGTATGCATTAGTATATAAGTTATGATAATTAGTTACATGTAATAGTATGCATTAGTATATAAGTTATGATAATTAGTTACATGTAATAGTATCCAATAGAATATAAGTATATAATAATTAGTTACATGTAATAGTATCCAATAGTATATAAATTATGATAATTAGTTACATGTAATAGTATAGAATAGTATATAAGTTATAATAATTAGTTACGTGTAATAGTATCCAATAGAATATAAGTATATAATAATTAGTTACATGTAATAGTATGCATTAGTATATAAGTTATGATAATTAGTTACATGTAATAGTATGCATTAGTATATAAGTTATGATAATTAGTTACATGTAATAGTATCCAATAGAATATAAGTATATAATAATTAGTTACATGTAATAGTATCCAATAGTATATAAGTTATAATAATTAGTTACATGTAATAGTATCCAATAGTATATAAGTTATAATAATTATTTTACACGTAATAGTATCCAATAGTAAATAAGTTCTAATTAGGTATTGATGTAAGCGTAGTGAGCAAGATTAAGAAAGGGACGCTTAGATGGTTTGGGCATGTAGAGCGAATGAACGAAGAAAGTAGTGTTAGGAGAGAATATGACGCGAATGTGAATGGAAGAAGAAGCCGGGGACGCCCGAGGAAGACATGGCACGATCAAGTGAATCAAATACTCGAGTCGAGCCATGTCAGAAGTCGGAATAACAGAAGAGAATGTATGAGGCGTTGTATGAATGTGAATGAAGCAAGAAGTGTATGCCAAGATCGAGTTGTTTGGCGGTCCGTCCTCTCTGCCTACCCCTGCGGGGAAACGGCATGATGGTTAGTTAGTTAGTTAGTTAGTTAGGTATTTGTAAACTTAAATATACAAATAAATAAAACAAAGTAAAAGAAAAAAAGAGTAATAATATGAATCTAGACATATATTTTTAAATAAATTGCTTTCAAGCGGGGAAATGCAAACTCTATATCTGGCATATCTGACGGCAGTTCATTTTTAAAGTTCGATTCACATCCACCAGCACCGCGCAGGGCAAACGCGGTAAAATTAGTTGCTTACATTATCTATGAACACATTAACGCACGGTGTAAGGTAAACACTCCCTTCTGTGCCGTGCCTGCCACTGTACGTGTCTGCACTGCACGGTGCCGGTGAATACGAAAAAGTAAATGCTGTAGAACAGTGGTTAGGAAAATGAAGGGTTCCTTTGTCACTTGAGCGAATAGAAAACCTATAGTTCGTAGCTGAGTGGACAATTGCGTTTGGTTCCCGCGCAAGAATTGAAGGTTCTATTCCCTGCTAGCTCAGCCCTCCATCGTTGCATAAACAATATTTTCCGCTTTTAATGACGGTAAGTTTTTAAAATATTGTATGGTCATTCATAACCGAAGGAATGTTTTTTAAAATTATTTTTTATGCGGGAATCGCACAAGAATCTCAACTGGTCCCAACCGTCTGAAGCCAGTGACACTATGGAATCTCCAATTGGGGAATGTTGTGAGGCTGAAGGTAGTGGGGAAGGGAAGGAGATGTGGGAGAGGAAGGTAGGTAAGTACCTAGCTATTCAGATATGGTCACCAAACGTGGCTAAAGCTATTTCAAGCAACGTTTCGATTCTGAATGGTGGTCTTTCACCAGGGCGATACTTAAAGTACCTACCATTCTGGAACGTGCCGCAAATGTACTATACATTATTACTAATTAATTAATTGTGAAATAACACAAACTAATTAAATAAAATTTACTTGCGCACGCACGGATTTGAACCCGCGACCTCCGGATTCGCAGCCAAGTATCGTAACCACTTAACCACGGAGACCATATGTATGTCTGTCTTTCTTTGTTTTTAGTTAGTTAAAAAAAAAATTCGAAAATAAAACGAAGGAGGGAAAAGTAGTGCCATTGCTGTAAAAATGAACTAGGTCGCATTACTCATGATTTGCATAAACCAAAAAAATGGACCAAGACCTAATGAAACGTGTCCGAGCTACACTATGCGTCAACATATCTTCGTCCATCACCAGGCAGTTCTTTCTGTGAAGCTGATAATGCGCATCCGGGTGTTGCTGATCAATATTCCGCGTTAGCAGAAGTCATCGGGCATGATTCATATTCCATGGGAAACATAATTGGACCAAGAATGCAGAACTGCAACGGTGACAACGCAAAAACCAGTTCAGGCACATGCTACCATCGCTTGTGGAATATTCTACAATGTAAGCCTTATTGAAACTTCACATTAGTAAAGACCTAGCAATACCCTCCGAGCGGAAACTGAACAGTGTTTGAAAATGAGATATGTTAATTCGGAAGAGAGAGGGAGCGCGCTAATATAAATCACGCTTATGGCGTAGGCGACCGTTTAAAAAATATTTAATAAAACACGACACTATTTAGAATGGGGCAAAAATCTCACGACTTAAGAGGAACGGCTGCGGTGCCTGTTTCACAGAAAACTTAATTTTGAATTGGAGGCCAAAATACCCATCCAAAAAGAATGATCTATTTTTTTTAATTTTTAAAGTACGTGCAATGATAAAAAATCAATTTTCATAATTTTAAAGGCAACTAAGAAAATTATTTGTGGATTTATCATACTTTTTAAAAAATATATCACATTTGCTATATAAGTATGATTACATAAATAAAAATATTAAAAATTAAAAATTACAAAAAAAGGTTTTATCGGGACGATATTTTAAATTCTGTTCGGCAAATTTGTGTTCCACCGTAAATTGGTCGTTTTTAATTTAATTTTAAGTCCACCATAATGATTATTATAATATTTTAAAAACAAAATTAATTTTATATTTCATTATATTTTCAAAGCAGATGGGTTAAAACTTATTTTTAAATCAGCGTTAGCCCCTAAATAATTGTTAAAGATGCCTCTAAAATCGCCAAAAATTAATTCCTTTAATGGCCGATATTTCATAAGGTAAAACAAAAATAAATAAAATACTTCTCATCCATACTAGATATTTACTAAACTTTTAATTAAAAAAATAGATCATTCAGTTTGGATGGGTATTTTGGCCTCCAATCCAAAATTCAGTTTTGTATGAAACAGGCCGTTCCCCTTAAGGGGATCAACTTAGTACAGGTGGCGTAAATGTTGAAATTCCCGGCCGCATGTTTCGATTAACGGAAAAAAAAACATCATGACAAAATGTGTTTTATTTTATTTTGTAAGGCTCAGACATAAATATAAAAATGTTTTTAGGTCATATTCTAAAAAACTTCATTTGCCACAGTGAACAAATATGACAATATCCGAAAAAGGGTACGGGAAGTAGGAGATTTTTGCTCTTTAAACATTTTTTTTGGGTCTAATACTTATTTTTTTCTAGCCTTATAAAAAGACCTGCCAAAAAAATGCCGGTTAAACGAAAGGCCAAGGCGTGTTCTACTTGCAGTATTTTATTATATGTTCTATGATATTTCTAGGCCATTAAATTTTCAAACCAAAAACACATTATTTTGCATTAACTCCCATTGCATCGCCTTAGGTAATAATAATAATAGTAATAGGATAATTTTTATAGAGCCGTTTTTGTGAAAAATCACCTCAAGGGCGCTGTACAAATCTTACTTCCTATTCTTACATTATTCCTATGACACTTTCTACGAAGTTTTTTTTTTAAGTGCACAAAAACTATATGCTTTCAATGAATTTTTGTAATATGTACATAGAAATTCGGAATGCGCAGGAAACAGAAGCGGCCAAATCATTTAACAAACGAGCTCTTAAATAGACGAAGGAGTTGTAGAAACGACCAGTTCTAAAGTGACAAATTTCAATAGGCTCGTGCTGATTCCCAGAAGCGTGTGACGAATTAGCTAGACGAGAGTTTTTAAACCTTTATTTATATCATTCTTTTGATATAAAGGTTTTAAATTTTTACATGCAAATACAACCGGTTTAAATTAGACAAATTTTAATTTTTTGAATCAGGAAAAGCGTTAATAGTGAATTAAATTTAATTAATAATCAAATATATTTTTCAAAAAAGCTATCTCTTGAATTTATTTTCATAAGAATATTAACAATAAAAATATATTTCATATTTGTAAAAAGCATTAACTTTTTGGCTCGCCATAATTTACAATAAGAAACACATAAATTTGTTGTAGTCTCCTGATGAAGGAAGGGTGCTTCCGAAACCGGTAGAGTTTTAATAAAATAAAAGTGGTCTACAACAAATTTATGTGTTTTTTATTGTAAAAATATATTTTTTTTAATTTCTAAGATAAATTTGCTATTCAGTCTTTTATAATAATTTGTTATTAACATTTTTGATTAATTACTTACGTACTTCAATCAATTTTTGTTTATGTTTTTATTTTTTCTATTCCTACATTATTGTGTTCGGTTTATCATTTGTCTACACTTGACAATTAAATTTTTTAGTATTCTATACATTCCCGATGTAGAAAGCATAGCTTTCGAAATATGTTGATATGTGTATATTAATAAAGTGGTGAATACAACGTAATTTTTAATTAATTTATAATTATATTAATAACTGTTTTTGATAACTATATATTATAAAAAAAATTTAAGGTGATAATTTATGAGACCAAGGATGAGTTGAGTTTGCATTTATTATTGTATCTGTAAAAGGTGGTTTTCTAAATATTTCGAAGATATGTTTATTATTATTTCTACCAATTGCAAGATTTAAAAAAAAAAAAATTCCTTCGATATCATCTTCAACTGTGATTCTATTATTAACATTGTCATTAATGCAGGAAAAACACATTATAAATGTTAGTACATCACAGAATAGAGAATTTCAAATTATTTTTAGCATTAATAAATCATTTTAAACACCGTACAAATTAAAATTGGGTGGAAGTATATAAAATCATATAAATAAGTCGTAGCAATGTAGCCTAACCACAGTTTGAAAATGGCCTTGACGCCGAAACAGCTGGCACGATAATACAGATGAAAATGCTTGCAGAACTTAATAATAGCAATATTAAATTTAAAAAAAATAAAAACTAATAGAAATGTCCTATTATAATAATTATTGAATATATTATTATAGTAAAAAATGAATTCATACGCTTTATTTAGCCAATTTGGCGACTTGATTATTAATTTGCTAGTTGGGAACGTGTGTTGTGTCTGGACGAAGCTAATCGTGCACAAATGTTGGGTGAGCATTTCCCGGGTGTGCAGTAGTGTGCACCGGTGCCGAAGGGATAATGAGGCTAGTTCCTTGGAGGATCTCCCCTTGATTAATTTATTAACTTGTTAGCGTTTAATTCGTAGCATTCCATTCATTTAAAATCAAAGTAAATCAAATTCAATAATGTTATTATTAAGTTCTGCAAGTATTTCAGTTTTATTTTTATTTTTTTATTATTGTGACAGCTGTTTCGGAGTTCAAAGCCATTGTCATAAAATACACATTCGTAAAAAAAATGTTTACATTTGTTTTAAACCACATGAATGAAATAAAATATATATTAGAAATATTTCAAAATGAAATTAAAAAATAAAATAAAATCTTCCCATGAAATACCGGCTGAACAAGGACAGCATTCCTCCTGACTTGTGTTCCAAAGACTGCGATTGATTCAAGATTTAGTTTTTTCGTGTACTTTCGGGCTCCAGGATAGAGGTGATTGCCAGACTCAACAGTGGAGCATTCTACTTACGATCACCCTTTGAAAGAAATAAAATTTGTAGTGTGAACTAATTTGGTATAGATAGGTACATGTTAGATATTATGTAGGTATTAGTTGGGTACTAGTTAAGTATTAGTTAGATACTGGTTAGGTATTATTTAGTTACAGGCCGTGTCGGATCGGTCGCGTTTGTCGCCCCGCAACAGAGCGGCGGCCGGGAGGTCGTAAAGCCGGTGATATTGCGCTTCGCGGAAAAGCCACAATGTCGGCCGACGAGCAATGGGAAATAAGCGCCTGGCATTCAAACTGCAGCTAAACTGCAGTGTTGCAGCTAAACCCGGGCGTGTTCCCCTAGCCGCTAGCCGCTAGCCCGTGGCCTTTGCGAGAGGCCGCCGAGCGCGTGCGGATTTTCCCGGCAGAGCTTTGGACGTTCACTAACTGCGTAGATCTAAAGGTGATCAACAAACTACCATTCTAAACCAAATACTGCTTCGTGGATTGTCTTGTCTATTTATTTTTAGTAGAATGAAGGTACCTATACCTATATATAACCAATACATATTATGTATGCCAGTAGCGTGCAGTCCATAAAGGATCAAAAGCTGTGCCTTCCCCAAAAAACAAACAATTAAAATACATTAACAGATGATAAAAATACGACGGATTTTGATCAAAACGTATTTTTTCCATGAATTCGGTGAAGAATTGTATGTTCGTTTTTTTTATTATTTAATTTTACAACAGAAAAAAAATACAACTCAAAAACACCCGATAAACTAGTTTTTGTAGTTTGTCTAACTAATAATAATAATAATAATACTTGAATGACTTGTAAAGCGCCGTTTTTGTAAAAAAAAATTAACCCCAGGGGCGCTGTACAAATACTACTTTGTAGGGTTTATCTTATTATGTACAGATACAGAAACATACTTACCTGGTAGGTCACTCCAGATTAAAACGTTAAATTACAAAGTTTTCGCTTGAGAAGATATGATTTTGCACGCACGGGACACATATATTAGAAAACACTGCACATTGCATGATATTGCAGTTACTGTTTAAATCCTATTTGTCATTGATATTATATTTATTAGAAGGTTATTGGCAAAAGAAGAGTAGGTATTTATTTGAAACGTTATTTTATTTGAGATTTTTGATAATAATTCTTTACAGTTACAAATATTTATAATTATTTAGAATGTCGCGGACCATGAGAAGTTTACAATTTTCATGTTAATTACTTTAGGTAGGTACTAACAGCTAGCTTCACGCTCATTTATTCAGTTGACGATTAAAATTAATGGAACATGATAGTAAAAAGGCAATTTTCAAATATTCAATGCACAATCCATATTGGAACTTGAAACATTACACGCAACCTACCTTTGGTCGTAGAACAATGCACGCCACTGATGTTTGCCATATTATTTCCCAGAGCGGTAGATACTTTCAGTATCGCTCTGGTGAAAGGCCATCACCAAATCACAGCTATACAAAAATAATAATAATACTGTAAAAATAGTAACATTTTAGGACAAGAGTGGGATTATGTTCAGCAATAACTGACTTTACATAAAAAAGGTATGAAAGTAGGTTCTGATATACCCCGCATACATTACATACATAGACTAACATTCGAAATTAAGTGTCTAATTACGTTAAAGTGATTGCGTAATAATTTTAATTGAAAACGCGGAGTAAAACACGCATAAGAAAAAACGCGATAACCCGCAGCAAACTTGCTAATCAGAAATAATACGTAATTCCAGAAACAGTAGTGAATCACACAAGTGGATTTTGCACCGCTCTTCTAGTAACAGAACAGGATACAAAAGCGAGATTTGCAGTGTTTTTCTTATTGATAAAACTGTCCATTCATCTTGCACGTGCGTAATTCGTAATTCTCAAGAATGAATATAACTCTTCATTGAATAAAATATGATTATTACAACAATATTAGTGTTCACTAGCCAATATCGTGCGATACTTATATATAGTCTGACTCATTGCGGAAAACATGTAATTAATTTAACTAGTTTTAATAAATTATTATTTAACATCTCACCGAGATAATGATTCAGATTGACAATCAGGGGAAATAAAGCCAAAAGAGTCATTCCAATGATAAGTTAATAATGAATGCTAATAGTGTTGCCACGAAGCCAGTAAAACATTATAATATGTATATTTAATTAATAACTGCGGAAATAATATGAATGAGGTCATTTTTCTTAGAAAACTAATACAGATTTGAATACGTAAAGGTGTTGTATTAATTTAATCATTCAATGGCAAAAGCAAACAAATTCCTAAAGGATGATCAGAGGATGGCGGAGAAACTTGTTATGGTTCTGCGAAAAGTGTTAGATAACTGTGTAAAAAATCCCAAGAATGAAGTTTTTATCCGCAATGCCAAGTACTTAAACTGTTTACAACATCGGGTAACAATATTCATTCATCCAATGAAGACAAAATTAACAAATCTCAAATGAAATATGAAACACGGAAAATAATAGAAAGGTAACGGTCGCATCTGCGACACGAATCCAGGACCTCTCGGTCTATCCGAGACCTGCGCTCTAGCCATTTTCATCGATATCATACTTCAATTGAGAGGAACGGTTGCGCGCCCTGTTTCATACAAAACATAATTTTGGATTTAAGGTCAAAATACCTACTCAAACTGAATGATCTTTTTCAAATTAAAGGGTATAGCAAGTACGGATAAGAAGTTTTTTTTTGGTGTTTCTTTTTAAATTATGAAATATAGGCCATTAAATAAGTCGATTTTTCGCGATTTTAGATACAACTTTAGCATTTTATTGGGGGTTAATGATGATAGAAAAAAATCCCCGTCTAATATGGAAATATAATGAATTATAAAAACTTTATTTTATTTTTTATTTTATTTTATATTGCATTATATTTTCATACCAGATGGGACAATTTTTTTTTAAATCACCCAATCATTAGCCCCCAAATAATTGCTAATGTTGCCTCTGAAATCGCAAATATTTCGTACGTTCAACAAAAAATAATTTGAAATACTTCTAATCCGTACTAGAAATTGAATATAATTATGCTTAGGTTAGTATTTTGGCCTGAAATCCAAAATTAAGTTTTGTATGAAACAGGTCGCGCAGCCGTTCCCCTTAAATAATCATCTTTAATTAATTCCCATTTATTATTGGCTGCTATCTTTCTATACTGACTGCAAGATTCTACCCGAATTTATTTACAATCTAGATAGTGTCTCGGATGTACCTATTCGATTTTTCCTGCCCGAGATTAATATTATTGTTTTATTGGAAAAACTATTGAGGCTTATAAACCTCATTGTATTTTTTTAAATCATTAAGATTATATTAACGAACCTCAAATGAAACATGGAACAGAAAAGAAACAAAAATAAAAAAAGAAACAGTCGCACCTGTGGCAATAGCTCAAATGGTTAGTGCGCAGGTCCCGGTTAGAAAATATGTGTAAGTATATATATATTTGAGAGAATATCAGGTGAATAATAATAATAATAATAACAAAGCATTTATATAGCGCAGTTTTGTGTTATTTCACTTCAAGTGCGCTTTACTATAAATAAACTTAAGCATGATTAAATAACTCCATTCAGTGGTATTCCTACAGTGCTACTTTTACATACTATTTATACATTCTTAACATATTACATACATTCTTGCTTATTCTTAATATTACTCCTACAGTACTCCTTAGGTGCATATTCATAAAAAAAAATAAAAAAAATTACATTATATTATACAGTATACATATGGCTATACAACAATAATACATTCACAATATTACTACAAAAATAGTAACATTTTAAGACAGGAGTCGGGTTATGTTCAGCAATACCGGACTTCACATAAATTTTTTTTTTTAGAAAATATATATTCGGAGGAAACCGAAACCAAACAACTACCAGAGGCTCGAGGAAATGACTTTTTAAAATAAATTGAAAAGAAATTAAAATTTATAGAGAGAAGGATTTTTTAAATAAGTTTGTTTTTAAAGCCCGTTAAAATTCAGTCAATTTATGGATATTAGTAAGAGCTGGGGGAAGTTTATTCCAAATGAGCGGGCCATTTACGCGAAAAGAGCGATCATAGTATACGGCTCGATTTGACCTTGAATGTTCAATTAGACGATTAGTAGCATCTAGATCTGCTGACCTCAGAGTAAGCTGTCTATCACTTAAGTCCTGTCGGATGCATAGTTCAGATATATAGGCTGGCGCTATTCCCTGCAATGCTTTGAAGGTCAGTAAGCAGATCTTGAACTCTATTCTTTCAGGGCATCGAAGCCAATAAAGCTGATCCCTTAGAAGTGGGGTTATATGACAATATTTAGATTCTCCAAATATCATTCTCGCCGCAGCATTGAAGACGGACTGGATTCTATTGAATTGTTTTTGAGGCCAGCATATGCACTATTACAATAGTCCATACGTGAAACAACGAAGGAATTTATGAGTGATTTTGCTCCATCAGAGGGAAGACATCTCCTGATTGATTTTACCTGCCTAAGATGGAAAAAACCAGAACTTACAGCTTTTGTATTTTGCGATTCAAGAGAAAGACTATTGTCTATAGTGAAACCTAGGAATTTTATTTCTGTAGAAGGAATTATATCTCTATCCTGAATACGTATTGGATTGGAATCAAGGAGGCCTTGACTTCCAGGGGAAGCTATCCAAATAAATTCTGTCGGAACAAAATTTATAGATCAGACGATCGTCTGCATAGCCTTGTGATTCAAAGCCAGCTGAGTGAATGAGGTGTTCAAGACGATTAGTATAGAGAATGAAGAGAATGGGACCTAGGACAGACCCCTGGGGAACTCCAAATTCAATGGGAGTTTCAGGTGATGTGCATTTATTGAAAGTTACTGAGCTACTCGTCCAGACAGGTAAGATGTCATCCATTGGAGTACATCACCTCGAACGCCAAATTCGGTATCAAGCACATTAATTAGAATACTATGATCTACCGTGTCAAAAGCCGCACTCATATCAAGAACAGATACCAAAGCCAACTTACCTGCTTCCATCCCGATGATCAAGTCTGAAATTATTCGCAATAGAACAGTTTCGGTTGAATGAAACTGTCTATAAGCAGATTGATTTTTGGCAAACAGACCAGCGGAGTTCAAGTACCCTACCAATTGTTTGGCAACGATTTTCTCAAGCAATTTTGATAAAAATGGTAAGTTGGATATAGGCCTGTAATTATCCGTATTGTCTGTATCAAGATTTTGTTTCTTTAGAATCGGAGTAATAATAGATTTTTTCAGTGTGCCCGGTACAAGTGAATTTACTAGTGACTTCTGGATAATTGCGGTAATTACAGGCGCTATATCCGGAAGACATTTTTTTAATAGCCAGGTAGGTATGGGATCTTGAGCGCATTGCTTGTTTGGACAAGACATCACAGCTCGCGTGACATCGTCTTCCGTTACTGCGGCAAATGTAGTGAAGTCGCCAGAGAGCGGTTTAGGGTGAAAACAGTAAAGGTCCTTCAGCTTTTTAGTTTTGTATAAAAAACGGTAATTTTTTAACGTAATTCTTTGATAAGAACTCCGTAGACTGTCGATATGGTCTTGATTCACTGAATGTGATGTAGGATGGGGGTGGGGTAGGGGTAACGCATCACAATATCAAAACTTTCCTACAAACTATTCATAACCCGGGCAAATCCGGGTACTTCAGCTGCTAGTATGTAATAAAAATAACGCAATATTTTAAAAGATTATCATCGAACTTAATACGAATGCGCGACATTAAAAATAATCCGAAATAAATTTTCATATTATATTAATTTGTGTAAATGTAAATTGCTTCCATGTTTAAAGCGAAGTTATCGGAGAAATCGCTATTTCACATATCTATTAATCTATACTACGAATCGGTTTACATTACGAAAACCAAAAAATATGCTTTCGATAAATTGAACCCCTTTCTAGAAATTCCCTTGATAAGAATTAAAATAAAATTGCTATTAACGTCGTAAAAAATATAAGCGTAAACTGATAAATAATATTTTTTTCATTAGAGAATTATGAACGCGTGTAAGAAACACGTTTTTAAAAATACTACTTTGTAGCTTAGATTATTTTGAAAGATTCCCTTGATTATTAAGTTTTCTTTCTCACAAAATAATTAAAAATCGCTTTTTTGCGCTAACAACAAACATTTCTAGAATTCGCTTGCCAAGCGAAT
Organism: Halesus radiatus; assembly: GCA_022606495.2. NCBI lineage: Eukaryota > Metazoa > Arthropoda > Insecta > Trichoptera > Limnephilidae > Halesus > Halesus radiatus. The sequence goes on from JAHDVE020002897.1 coordinate 310,511, forward strand.
TTTATTCATATTACCTATATTTGTGGTGACATAAGACACACAGCTTGTAGCAATTATTTGGCTAATATATTCCTCTTAAAGAATTAATTCATTTTGGATTTTGCTTACATTAATACAACGCAGGAAGTTCTCGAGAAAATGAAGAATAAGCATCGACTATTTTTTCTTTGTTAAGGAAAAAGCTGGTGAGCATCGTCCCTTATGAAGAACCGCCAGTGCCTATTATACTAAGCTAAAACTATAGTCAACCGCGTCTGTGATATCGAAATTGGACATTTGAGGCAAATATTAAATATTAGCGGTCTCATTTTGATTGGTGAACCGCCGATTGATGGATTCTCCGGTTTCTTTGGTCTCTTCTTTACATACTCTGACCCACTGAACAGATAATTCACAGAAGTGTTATCTACACCCATTTGAAAACGTCACCAATTTCGCCAATTTACATAGGACCTTTCGACCCCCATAGACCTCGGACAAGCCAATGAAAAATTAAAATGATTATCTGCGCTCAAGAAAAAAAATCGATATTTGTAAATGTTTAATTTCAGCAAATCTTAGGAAAAAATAAGTTTACTTGAGGAATAAGAACTCGCCCACAACACACTTCTAGTAGTTACATACGCACTGATATCAGAATTAATAGACTTGCCCTGAGTACGGACACCCGTTTTGGCACCAGCTTAGTTCAATGCCGTCCACGTTTGTTGCGCGTGATTTTGATTAATTTGATGGTAAGCGAATTACAAAAATATTTATAAAAACGTCATAATAAATACTCGGTTTTTGTAATAAAGCCAAACCTTTTTACTTAGTTGCTGATTTACTTAAATTTGGAGGGAAGCCTGGCTCGCCCCCGCCCCTTTGATTTTGGTTTAATCCAATTGCGTGTTAGGGCATCTCTAAGTATTATTTGCTCTGTGTGACGTACAGCTGTAGTTCTAAAAGAGCTCAAAACTAATAATAAAAAAAAATATTTTCAACCAAAACTTCATCGTTGCTCTTTTATCGGTGATTTTAAACGATACAATACTCATTCAAAAGATGCTGAGCTTTATCTGACACCCTTCATCCCAACATCCAGACAGCTAAAGTCCCCTCTATTGGCCATTTCCAGTTTAGGAACAAATGGTAAATGCCAGATGTCCGGCAATTGTTATCGGAACCATTGTCATTGCCAAAAATCATGTTTTTTCACAACCGCACATCTAACTTCTGCGCAAATTTGATTAACAATGGTTGTTCTTGGGAGGAGAGGTGTGTTCATTGGGGAGGGTTAGGTCTGCCAAGGCTGTAGGTGACCCAATTCAACGATATATAATAATAATATAAGAGTACATAGTAACAAGTCATATAATATTCAAATCCTTCGCTAATGTTGCCGTTTTTTATAAATAAACCGTTTTTTTAAATGAAATAATAATCAAATTCTATAGTTCAAATTCTTAACCGTAATAATAAAAGCAAAAAATTATATAATTTAGAAGCACATGAAATTTAAAGATCTAAATTAATTCTAGTACATTGAATAACATGGTAAATTTGTAAAATCCTCCGGAAAAACCCCTAATTACCCCCATCCCCTTTGGTCGGCTTCCACTCCAACACCTAAATATTCATGTATTTTATTTATTTATTTGAAACACATACTATTTAACAATAAAAAGTAAGAAAGCTTCGACTGCCCAACTGGGAATAAACCCCGTTTTAGGACAGTCAAATTGACAACTTTAATTCATATTAAGTGCCATTAAAAAAAGCTAATATTGACTGGTTACGTATCACTTAGCTTTATGAGCCGACGACGAAACCCGATGCAGCCTGAATAGGGTGCAGCATGTCTTGTGCGTCTCACTATTTTGTAACTTAAATGAGTCTTAATATAGTCTTGAATAAGGAAGGGTACTTCCGAAACCGGTCGATTATTATATTATAAAATTGAAGTGGTTCAAAACAAATTAATGTTCAATTATTTTTTTCTAACTTATTGAAGTTTGTCAACCTCATTGTAATATATAATCATTGAAGAAGATAATATTAACACATCCCAATTGAACCACGAAACCGAAAGGACGACAGAAATTAAAAAGATTTCAGTCGCATCTGGGACTCGAACCCAGGACCTCTATCTATCCGGGGTAACCGCTTAACCAACTTAGCTAATGGGACCAGTTCGATTTACGCCATTTACACCGATATCATACTTCAAGTTCAAGATTCGTCAATATTATCCTACATTTTTTATAAATCCCATATCCCAAAAAAGTGTATTTTCATTTAATTGTTAATTTTAAAAATATGTTGAAAAATAAGGTGTTAGCTTGATTTTTGCTAAACCCGGAAATTACATTCGTTTTGTGCATTTGATGTTACTTTTCCTCATCCCGGGACATGGACAGCAAAAACAAGTCAAAACGTTGCTTATAAAAGCAGAATAAGTTAGGTCCTCTTCAATTTTTTATTGTCATTCGAAAACGGTAAAATAAAATCCTTTTCAATCAATATTTGGATTTTGAATAACTCGCGAAAAAAAGATCGCGAACCGAATGTCGTTTAATATTTTTCACTCTGTTAACATTTTTTATAACTAGTCCTTCGTTGAGTGGAGCTTAATCCAGTTGTTTCGATCTCTTAACTAGATCGTAAATTTGATTAATGAGGCTAAATTTCCACCCAACAGTTGCTCAGGAGGATTGGGAACAACGGCAACAGTTTTAAATGACAAAAATAATACTAATAATACAATAAGGAACTCTAGTCCAATTTTTTTTTCGTAATACCGTAAGTAATTTTATATTATTTCATGATAAACCATAACAAAACATAATTAATAAAATTGTGTACCTTTTTAGGAACTTTAACCCAAAGAATAATAATAATATTGAGCGTTAACATTATCATAATATCCGTATTGATAATTGGTTTGCTCATGAATACTCTAATTTATTTAATTAATAATAGCTTTTTTTAATATTGAACAACAATTATAGAGCTTAAAGTCACCAAAATTATGTTTAAAATTCGCCAAAACTAAAAAAACACATACGAGTATTTAAAAAACAAAACAAAACTGAAAAATAAATTTTTCATACTAATCCAAAAACAGAATGCGCACGTGACGTCAGATGTTCCAAATGAATGGTACCAACAGAAGAAGGTGTTTTGATGAGATGAATTTTTATTCACTTTTAAATAACGATTTATAAATTCTACGTATAATTATAAATTCAGAATCGGCGTTTGCTGATCTATATCAATATATTTTTTTAAAGCCATTATATTTTTCACTGGAGTTCCTTATTATAAATTCGATATAGAATAAGATGTTATCCGGTAGTTGCAGTGGCACGCGTACAATGTACACGCGTACACGTGTCAACGGATTTAGTCCACCAGCCAACAACGATTTAGTCAAACACCCAGGCGACTTTGTGCAGCGGCGGCCCGTGAATGCGTGGAATGCCTTTGCTCCGGCGATTGTCTGCACATTCCGAAGAACGTTTACTTTACTTGCCACCAGCACAATAATAATTATGATTGTGTATTGGTTCGGCGAGGGGAACACCACGTGTGACCACGTGGCTGCCACGCGCATTCCCGGGTAGGAATGCCGATCTCAAATAAGATCAGCCTTACCTTCTATCAATATTGATCGCCAGCTTTGAGGTCTTGCGTCCTATTGACGGTGTACTGAAAAACTTTGATTGTGCACTAGAGGAATTTAAATCGTTGAGATTGTGGAAATAATTTATTTATTATTTGTTAATAAATTCACACACAGGGTATCTGGCCCATTAGGTATCGTGCCCTTTAAAAAGGTGAAATATTTAATATAAATATTTTTACATTAATAATCAATTATTCATATAATATCGTCATTTATTGTAAATTTTTGTCAATTTTTATGATTTGTCTATACTTATGTTATTATAATTTTTTTTGTATACTTTGTATCCTGACGAGGGAACCATTGGATTCGAAACATGTTGATATTTATTTATTAAGGGCCAACATCACTTTGCGGGTTGCTAACTCAAGCAATACCTAAAATGATTTCACCCCAAATTCTATGCTATGAAATACGTGAAAAAATGTCTGAAAACAGGTGTAGTTTGAAAACCAGTGAAAGAAAATATGAATGTTTTACATAACATTTCAGTACGTATTTCATACAGAATTTAAAAGATTAGTTTGGGGATTATTACCCTTTGAAACCTTACACATTTTACTAATTACTCGAATTGAATTAACAGATTAATTATTTGTAGTATTTCTTGAGTTAGCAACCTGCAAAGTGCGTACTTTTTGATGCTGACCGTTAAATAGTGGTTTAATCATTTAATTGATAATGATGCCAAAAAGTGATTTTAATTTAATTGAAGATGTGTACACATAGGTATTTTTTTCTAATGCTAGATACTTCTCCGATCGAGGGTTGGTTATCATCAGGACGATCTTCACAGCAGCCCGAAACAACTCTGCAGAAGTGCACTCGTACGAGTAAGAGGTAATTTTGATCAGGAACTCAATTACCAATAATTATGATTTACCAATATACCAATCCCCTGTTGCGGAATTATTATAAAATATGAATATACGTGAATTTATTTATTCATTTCTATTTATTAATAGTCCACTTGTGTAATATAAGCAATGTTTTATTATTCAGAATGATGTGTAGGTACTGCAAATTATTAATATACGAGTATTAGTGTTTTATGAACGCCTCACTAGGAGAACCCATACCGAGATGTTCACGTATTAATGATATAGATATATTGTGAAATGATTATATAATTAAGTTAAAGAATAATAAAATATGTATACAATTTATAAAAAAAAATGCAAATTAATGATTATATTTAATGTAAAGTAAATGTTGTTATGTTTGATTTGTCGTAATAAAATTATGAAAATGTTCTGTTCCTTTTGTTTTTATCCAGATCGAGATTTATTAAATGTGTTGGTGTATTTCTCTATCGTTTGTTTTGAAGATGTAGACATGTGATTATATAGTTTAATTGCGTAGAATTTAAAATGTTTTTGGGAGCAGTTTGATGAAGATCTTGTTAAAATAATTGATTGGGATTGCGGGGGAATGTGAAGATTAGATTTGAAGAGATGAGGGATTGCAAAATTTAGCGTAAAGTTGCCAAACTGTAACGTTGAAAAGATTGACAATTTCAGCAGAATCTATAAAGTATGGAATTTATGAAGATTGTTTTAATTCGTGAGTCTTCATTGTCTTTTATTTTTATTTTGCAAGGTTCCACAATCAATCGCCGAGAGTATTCAATTGAACGAAGGATAAAACACAAATGCCTTACAAATTATGTTAATAAGACTGATCGTAAGGAAGCTTTCTTTGTTGTTGTTTGCTCACGACGAATAAAAGCACCGTTTGAAAACGACGCGACGTTTAAATGGAGCTTTAACCGAGTAAATGTAGGTTGTAGGCGGGTTTGTTGAACCGCCGCCGGTTAACATTTGTGGCATAAGCCAATAATCCAAAGGAAAGGTGTTATATTTAACTGTTCAAACACGGAAAAAACATCTCTACACATTCACCGACAATGGAGTGTTGAAAAAACAGAGAATGAAACGAAAGAAAAGGAGAAAAAATCGCATCCATCTCAGCTACATTCCTATTGGCTATGGGAAGAAAGCGACGGAAAGTGGGTCACATTCCGTGGTAGGCGCATTCCTCAGGCACATCCGCATCGCTCGTCCGGTACTGCCGGCCGAACAGTTACTGATGGGACTGTGAGCGATTTCCAAAAGGAATAGCATTCAAATTTGTCGTTTTTTATGGTTAACGGATCCGATGATTTTCGAATGTGACGTCACAGAATTCATTAAGGAACTTTAGATACAGACGAGTTGCTGCTAACGTATTATAGTCCCTATTGCCATTAATGTGACGTCACAGAATTCATTAAGGAACTTTAGATACAGAGGAGTTGCTGCTAACGTATTATAGTCCCTATTGCCATTAATGTGACGTCACATAATTCATTAAGGAACTTTAGATACAGAGGAGTTGCTGCTAACGTATTATAGTCCATATTGTCATGAATGGACTATAATATTATTACTTCACAACCAGGAATTAAGTAAGGACAAAACAATAGGAACCTTGCAGGTTTGCAACTGTGCAGTTCAAGATTCAAGTACAATCACCACAACAAGTAAGGCCATTACTCCCGCATTCATTCAGGTTGTATGCTTGCATTCCGGTATCAAGCGAGTCTCAAACGCTTACTGTGAACTTTACTACGTGTTTCTTTCTATTTTTCAAGAAAGACAAACATTCCTGGGTTACGATAAACTAGAATAAAATTTACCCAAAACCTCAGTACGCATTTCACATAGAATTTATAAGATTAGAATTTGAGGATTATTGTCTTTTGAAACCTTATATATTTTACTAATTACCTTTATAGAATTAACAGATAAATCATGGGTAGCATTTTTTGGGTTAGCAAACTGAAAAGTGCGTATTTTTTGATGCTGACCGTTAAGTGTGCAATGCCAATTCAATGTTCAGACTCGCATTAGATTAGTTAGTACATCACGTTAACCACTAGTTGAACAAAAACTAGAAATAATAGAACATCGAAAACGTAGCAAGAAGGACGGATTTTTATAAATTTAGTTTTATTTATAATTTCTTCAAAAGATTGGATTTCATTTTATGGCGTGATTATTAATAAATCAATTAAACATTACTTTGTATTCACGACTTTATTAATATACACATAACATGTTTCGAAAGCGACGCTTCCTTCATCAGGAATATATAGAATACTAAAAAATAATAATATCGAGTATAGACAGATGATAAACATAGAACACAATAATGAAAAAATAGACAAATTATAAACATAAACAAAATTTGATTAAAGTAGGTAAGTAATCAATTAAATGATTAATTAATTAGTTGTATTTATTTACGCCCACTGGTACTTAGCGACGAAATTTAAGAAGAAAAAAAAAGTTATATAAAATGAAATGTGTAGATAAGAATAATATAGCGGCACATAATAATAATGCTAAATAAATAAATAAGAATGACTTTCTTTACACCACTGTTTTTAATGCACTAGGAAAGCTTTGCCTTGGAAACATACTGATATTTATATATTAAAAACAGTGTTTTAAACAAAGTCAATCTTGCTAATTTATGAATAGTGATGGCACAAAATAACTATAAATCTATAGAAGAAACAAAAATGGTTATTTATTTGAAACACAAATCATTTAACAATTTTTTTTTAATTGACTGACCAATTGGGAACAAATTTTGATTCGGACAGTCAAATTGACAAGTTACATTATAAAAAAAGTAGAAGTAAAAAATAATAGTATTGACATAGTATGATAATATATATATAGAGGGGGAAAAACATAGTAACATTGAGTAGTACATTGAAAAAGTACATATTTTGAAGAACAAACAATATTCAAATATTGAAATGTTTGTATTAGCTGAATAGGAAGAAACCTTCTCTACACAAGCATTGATTAAAAGTGAAGTGTATTTAATTTCAATAATAAAAAAATTTATTAAAAAACGGAACATTTCAGTCTAATTAAATTTACATATAAAAAAAACACCGATTGGGTATTTTGTCAACAATAAAATATCATAAGACGGGAATATTGAAAAGAGATTTAAGAAGTAAAACTATATAACATGACATAACCACGTGGAATGAAAATACCGAGGGGAAAGTAGAAGACAAAAACAGGACTTAGCCTAGAATGTTAAGACTCGCGCAGCGTTTTTGTGAAAAAAAGAAGAAGAGGAAGGCTATGAAATCAGGTTTCTTCTTTATTTAATTAGCTATGCTCTCAAAAACAGCCGTAAAGCCACATTTACAGAGCCCAACGAACTCCAGAATGAATAAAATATCAAGGAAAATATTGTTCCTTGCTGGGTGCAAACAATATATTTTAATTTTCTTCTTCATTCGGAGTTGGCTATCTATAAGGCAGTCTTTACCTGCATGCTGGAATAGTACAACCGTTTGAAATGATTTCAACCACCATAAAAATTAAAAGAGGAATAAATAAACTTATATAAGTAAGTCGTCCCAATCTGGCCTAATCACAGTTTGAAAATGTCTTTGAACGCCGAACGAGTTTCAGAATAATTTGTTATTTTATTTTTATTAAATTCGATTTACATTAAATACAAAAAAAATGACCAATGATGCTTAATGAAAACGGATTAGGAACACTGACGTTAGAATGAATAGACTTGCCATAACGAATCATTTCGACGGCTGGAAGCAAGCGTCAAGTGACACCCATTTTGGCACCAGCCTAGTTCACTATCGTTCACGTTTACTTCACATGATTTAGAGTGTGGTAAGCAAATTATGTTATTAATTTTTAATAATTAATAAATTATTAATTAAATAAATTATTCTGTTTTGTAAACAATCCGAACCTTTTTACTTATTTGCTACTTAAATTGGCGTCAGGCCTGGCTCACCCCCAGTTCCTCTTATTTTGGTTTCTTCCCCTTGAGTGTAGGGCAACTCCATGTATTATTTGCTCTGTGATTAGGAACCTCTATATTTACCTGTCCATTTTATCGTGAGTATTAAAAGTGTGACCATTTTTAAATTAGAGAGTTCAAATATAAGTGCGTAGGTAACTCACCCTGTGTTGGCTTCGGGGATAATGTCATCAGCCACCACGTAGATCATGGCGCCTGCTGCGAAGGATAGGGCGTAGGGCAGCACGGGGGTTGCCACCCCCACGGCCACAGCGCCCAGCACGCCGAACACAGGCTCCACCATGCCGCTCAGCTGCCCGTACCTACGACCAACAGACAAAGAGTCAAACAAAGTTCATCATCAATTAACTGCCTTCCTCATATTATATCCAGTTCTTTCAAATACAACAATTCTGTCGTCAAACAGGGATCGGTTTTGTCTCCAGGGCGTTTGATTGGATTCGACACCGAAGACTGGTGAAGAAATTGGCTAATTACAGACTTCCCGCATTTTTGTGTATTAAACAGTTGCTGACGGTATTATCTCATCCCCATATTAATAAAATACTGGTGTCCCACAGGGATTGATTTTGTTCCCATCTTTGTTTTTGTTGCACATTTACCATATACGAGGATGACATTACAGTCCACGAGAGCTTTCTATTTGACAAGCTCGGAGGGCTTTGATGCAGAAAACGGATGGTTAATTCGAGAATTAAGTCCTGAGGTTATAAATAACCTAATCGAATTTAATGTTTCAATTATACAATCATGTCAAAATACGACTATAGATGGTGGATGTAAAAAGCTGCCTGCTCCATTCCATTGACGTAATTATTCCAATTACTTGTACTAATTTTAATATTTAGACACGGGGTACTGAATAGAGTCTGCAGATATCGCAATAACTGCAGACCCTGTACAAATGGTACAAAGCGCGCCCCACTTTTGAGTTTGGCAGTCACAACTGGCATGTAATTTCATCAATAACCTAAAAACTTATGATTTGCGAGTAAAATGGGTTACGGGTAAATTTCCTTCGATTTTGATGATGGGATTTCCTACAAATCTATAAGTACATAAAAAATGTCACACTCTGCAGACATAAATACATTGCGGTTTCTATTTTATATTATTTTTGGAACTAGTCTAAATGATTTTCGTCAGGCTTTACGAAAATTAACTTCGAAGATTATCATTTAGAAAATCTAAAATCATGGACTTGACCAAAAACTTGTTCAAGCTTTGATTTGAATGTTCTCTCAAATGAATATTTTTGTCATTTCTTCATTCGCGTATCTATTTGTTGGTCTTTTTCTGTAGCTCTTGTTTATCTCATTTCGTGTTGGGTATTTTGTGTAATTAGACAATGGTCCGCTAATAAAAAAATAACAAGGATAACTCGTTACGAAATTTGCATAGATTTTTCTGCTCGGGATTTCTACATCAAAGCAGCAATTTTTAGCGTGTAAAGTCATTTTCACCATCATCTAATAATCTTTGGATTAATTGTTGAAAAAAAATGACAGAAAACGCAATGTCGTTGTACACTTTTCAACCCAAATATCAGGTGAATCTGAGTAGTAAGGTCAACGGGAAAGTAGAAAATCGTGGGGGTACCGGTCTTGGATTGCCTTAGACTTATTACCGATCATAATCGGTCCCGCTAGGGTTCGGGACTAAGGGAGGAAATCTGCAAGTGGCATGTATCTCATCATATCGTACTGACATCTCTTGTGTGAACCTGGCCGCGTGCATCGTGTCAAATCAACTTTCCCATGCGCCATACGGATAATTCCATTGTGAACTGGAGAGTTTCGCGTCTTGGGAACTCTGGGAGGGAGCGCGCGGCTGAGTTCGCACGGTCGCAGCACGCGAACACCAACCGACAAACAGCCCAACAGGTCCTCTGTACCTACTCCATACTCTAGCTGCAGCACCACATCACGGGAAAAACATCAAATCTACCGCTGCTCGAAGTGCAATAAAATAAAGGTAATTAGAATAATGGTACACTTATAAATAGATTACCCAGGCCGTGCAACACTTCACCGGGATTTGCATTTTAACCGTGTTTTATCGCTTGAAGTCGGAACCTTCCTGCTATCCTGGTGTTTCATGCAAAATCATAGCTCGAATGTCACGTTATGCTGTTAATAATAAAATATAAACGGTGGGTTCTTAAAATGCAACGAGTCACGATGAAATAAAATCCCACACTCTTATTTTCAATTTACATAGGTTTCTTACATAAAAAAGGACGTATATCTTCCGATCAATTAAGATTTTTATGGACAATTTCAGACACTGTCTAAATCAGTCTCAAATTGAACTAGATTAACTGGCAGAAAGAGGCAAAGAAAGGTAACTTACCAAAGACTTCTCCAAACGGAGAAACCCGCAGCCTGCAGCGGCAAACTGACAGCCAATCCCTCTGGGAAGTTCTGGATTCCGATGCCAATTGCCAGATTCCTGCAAAAAACAAGCCAAATTGTTAGACAGAGTTATTAAAAAAAATGCAAACCAGCAGAAATAATTTAGAGAAAATGAGAATGCTATAAGTTTCAATTCGATGATAATATGCAATATTCATGAATTAAAAACAAAAACAAAGCAGACAAAATGGGTTAAATTAATTTATCACCTGAGAAAAAAACTACAAGAAACGCATTTAAAACATTTGTATAATATTACAATGAAATGCATCAAGCAACTTTCCAAACAAACCGCTCAGTGCCGCGTTCCCACAATAAACTTAGAAATTAACTGCTCAGAGATGCCCATTTGATACAGAGTGATGGACGAAATGACCGGAAGACAACACGGGGTCGGGAGACACAAGAATGTCATTCTTTAAGGCTTGGGGCAATATGAACTACCTCTTTGATAGATGTAGCAATAATTCGAAGGATGTGAAACTGAAAAACGGAATTCCCGCAATTTAATTTGTTTATATTAGGGTGGTTGCGTAATTTTCAATGACCTCGAATGATACCTCTATACTTCGGAATTGCTTCTACCGACTACTGAATATCAATTTTAAATTCCGGAGTAAATTTATTACAGGATTAGTGGTGGTAAAATTCAACCATTGTATTTTAGTTAAATTATTGAACATCCATAGGGTAATTCTACACCATATTATCGAGTAATGGCAGCGTTTTCACAATAGAATACAACACATGAAAACAACCCTACTTATTTAAATTATATTATTCAAATTCATTTTATTTAGGTAAGATAACCTCTATTTACTCGTATTTTAATCTTCGTTCACATATGGGTACTTTTAATATGCTTGTATTTATATTGGCAACATATTGTTATATATTCGCACTATAAACTACAATCTGTCAGTATTCCCTTTGAACAAAATTATACATGGATCAATTGATACATACTCCAAACATTTTATCACAAATCAACATTAGTACACCAACCAGAAAATCAACAAGGAGGATAAAAGACATTCTCTATATTAAAGCCTATCACAAAAATACGGGATATTTCTCTCCTTTACCGCGGACAGTAAACATTATAATACTATACACTGCTCTAATAATGAAATATACATTTTTAATGACACAATTAAAAAAAGTTTTCCCATTAATATCAAACTGATAATGTGATGATGCCCTTTATTAAGTATAAAAACAGTGTACAATCAGCACAGGTGACAATGAGGAGTTACTTAATACACCAACTTTATGATATGTTTTCGACCTTTCACTTCTTTTTCATTCTTATTATCATTTTTCGAGATAATGTTTGTTGTTGTTTATTGTACTTATTGATTATTATTGCTATTTAAACATTCATGTATGTAAGTTTTGGGCATATTGTCTGTTTTGTACTCGTATATTAAAAAAAGTATGTCTTTATTTTGTTTTATTTACTTTATTTTAGTTATTTGTACATTTAAGTTTACAAAATAATTAATTATAACTCTTATATTATTACATATAGATAATGATAATTTAAAAACTAATGGATTTTTTCTTGCTTAACTTAATGTGCTTTTTACAATCTATTTTAAATTTATTAATTGGTGCAATTTTGATTGGATCCGGCAGAGCATCATAGCATTTCATCCCTTTATAAAATATAGTATTTTGCATATTGGATTTGTTCTTTTTCAGTAGCCTAATATCCTTACACGTTCTTGTATTATGTCTGTGAATGTCCATGTTGAAAATAATTTTGTTGGAGAAATATATTGATAGTAAGTTGTTTCTGATTTTATGTATAAAAACCAAAAAAATCAATACGTTCAATGTCAGCAATTACTGTTAGCCAATTTAATTCCTCTAACATTTTAGCTACTTTTGAATATGTATTTGGCTTTAATATTGAGATGGGCTGCACATTGCAAGGCACACGATCATGTTGAAAAGAAACGTTTACTAATTTAATCATCCTCTCCAAAGTACTTCACGACATATTTTTAAATGTGTTCGTGGCCGAGAATCATTCTCACTAAAAAGTTTAGGCCTAAATGGGTTATTCGACAACTTAATATTAATGAGTTGATTCGTGCTTCTTAATTTGGGGACTGAAGAAATGATAAACAATCCCATGATGACATACTCAATGCCCATGTTAGCTGTCGGCTGTTAGCTGCCTCAGTCACTGATCCACGGAATGCTGTACTCGTATGTGGTGTATACGAGAGGTATTATAGGTATATGAGAGTATCCAGTATGAGTGCGGTATGTGGGTCACTAATTCAAAAATATGTGGTCGGAATGCCGTCTCGGGTTTGCACCGGCAGCATCCGCTATTTACCAAACGTTTACTCAATCATTAAAGATCCAACTTCCGATCCGGCAAGCCGAACAGACTTTATTCATAATACAAAAGTGGAATTTTACAGTTCCATCATAATGGAAAAATGATTTAATGAACAGAACACGACAAAAATGTACACCCGCTACTCATCACAACTAAAATGCATAATTCCCCAAACGAAAACAGCCTTCGCCCAACGACAGTTCTCTTATATTGTTCCCAAATGTTCAACTCACTTAGCACTGATAGGAGTATGCCTAGTTTGGTAGTTGAAAAGATGTAAACTCCGTACCAAACTTATAAAATGAATAAATAAATATATATAATGTTTACATCTCATTATCCATTCATGGACTTCTTCCTGTCTTCATATCCCTTGAATTGGGGCATTTCTTTGTGGGTCCATAATTCCTTTTGAGGTCATCGACTCTTTTGTGGTATCTGACAGCTTCCACTATAAAATATCGAATCACGGGAAATATTTCCAATATAATGATGTTTAACACCACAGTATCTTCCATTGCTGGACTTCTTCCTGTACTTCTACTTCCTGGATTGGGCCGTTTCTATTCCGGCAACAGTTTTCTTTTGAGGTCATGACTCCCGTGTGGTCTCTAAAAACTTTCATTAATTATAACTTATTTATTTTATTTAAGTTTTTAATCCAGCAGGACTGGTTGGATAGTGCAAACCCAATCTGCCATATTACATAAGATATACTCGTAGTACATACTTTCAATGCTAAGGAACTCCAAACCATTTATTAATTTTTTTTATCAATAATAAATAACATTCAAACTTAAATATCAGTAAGATCCGAAAGTTTTCATGATTAAAATAATTTTCAAAGTTTCAATTCTTCAAAGGCCGCCAAAATGTTCAAAATCTATGTCCGGTCGGTTTTGATCAATTTTGAGGTTAGAATGTCAAATGTTAAAACAAGGAAGAGCTTTATCGTACATAATTGAATATTCTATTCATAGTAAATAATAACTAAACATAAGTAATAAAATTATGTACCTTTTTAGAAACTTTAACTCAAAGAATAATAATAATAATGGGATGATTTGTATAGCGCTGTTTTTGTGAAAAATAACCTCAAGGGCGCTGTACAAATATTACTACGTATTCTTTATCTTATTATGTACAAACAGATAAATAAAAACATACTTACCTGGCAGGTTACTTCACATGAAAACAGTTTTATAAGTATAGAGATGATAGTTTTACAGTTGCTATTTTATCCTCCTTTTATATTGATGTTACATTTATCAGAAGATTGATGGCACAAAAATAGTTGGTATTTATTGAAATATTGTATTGACCGATAACATTATCATAATTTCCGTATTAATAAATGGTTTGATCATGAATACTCTAATTTCTTTCATGAATAATAAAAAAAATACATATTTAAAATACAAAACAGGAGCGAAAAAATTCTTTTTTCATACAAATCCAAAAACAGAATGCTCGCGTGACGTCAGATGTTCCTAATGCAATGGTACCAACATAACACGGTGTTTTGATGAGCGATTTTTTATTTACTTTTAAATAACGATTTATAAATTCTACGTATATATATAAAGAAAGTTATATATTCAGAATCGGCGTTTGCTGATCTATATGAATAGATATTTTTAAAGTCATTATATTTTTCACTGGAGTTCTTTATTCTCTGTTTTGGGCCATGGTCCTCCATTGAAATTTCGTCCCCCCCCCCGTTTCTTTTAAGGTCATGGATTCAATCTCTCCTTTGGTCTCTGATAATTTTTTGACGTCTTTTCCAAAAATCTACTTGTTGCATTTTCTTTGAGTGCATCTAAATAAAATAATTGATTCACCATTGGAAATGCGCACAGTTAAGGAGGGTACACGAAGTAGCTCGCTACAGTGGAGTGTACAGCGTACACACACGTAGAGTCTGGAACGTACAATTGTGGACTCTTAAGCAATGATTAATGTATGATGGATGGCATCCTGCGAGCG
Organism: Halesus radiatus; assembly: GCA_022606495.2. Classification (NCBI taxonomy): domain Eukaryota; kingdom Metazoa; phylum Arthropoda; class Insecta; order Trichoptera; family Limnephilidae; genus Halesus; species Halesus radiatus. Next base: position 325,794 of record JAHDVE020002897.1, read on the forward strand.
CCGTGTCTCTCCTTACCGCGATCAAAGGCGGCCAGGATCGGACTGTCTCACACTCACAGAAAAATCTTCGTCACGTCAACACGAACAAGGACATTTTCAAAATATTAAATAGAACAATGCATTATCACAATTCGACACCGGGTACAGACAAAAAAAGAGTAGATAAGCACTAAGGATAAGCTGTTTAAATCATATTTGCTGACCATCAAATCGACGATCAGTGCGATTTTGAATGTTCTACATTTGAATGCCGATACTCGGCCCGTTTCACCTTTTCGACAAATTATGCATTTATTCTTGTCAGCTTGTTGCCCGACAATTTCAATGAGTGGAATTATAAATATCCCAAGCTAAGCCATCGAATAAACTAGTTTAGAAATGAATGATCAATTTAAAGAATTAACGTAATTGGGAATTGTGAGTTGATTGATTCCTATGAGTTGTGGGTATTTATATTAAATATAACTGAAATCAAAGGAGCGTGTCTTTGGATCTGTGATTAATGAAGCGACTCACTAATGGTTAACAGGATTTTATTCAATTTGCACAATATAAATTGGAACACGAGATAACAAATAACAAGAATTGAATACGGAACAGAGATAATCTAATTAAGCTGAAAAAAGAATGATGCTATTAGGGAAAACCGGCGACCATATAGGAAATGTAGATGTCACTACTGTCGCCATGCTTCAGATGTTTGACGGCTGTCGAAATAGTAAATCTTAGTGGCCAGTTCAGCAGGTAGATACACTAGCTTCCGAAAGGGTTTATTTAAACGGGTTCTCCTTCATAATCACTAACACTAGCATTCATGATACTTCAGTCTGAAATATTATTTTTCTTCTGGCGCCCTATCCGGCCAGAGCCTGGCTATCCATCCATCCGGGTAATCCTCACCGCGCAGACTGAAGTTGAGAAGTCGCGAGGTGTATCATGGGCCTCCACCACGTCTTCCATTAATTTTCCCCTGAATCATCAGGAGAGCTATTCTGGATCTTCAAACGAAGAATTACGTTTTGTAAAAAGGTAACTAACTAACTAGATAGTAATGACCTATTTATTATGTGACTACTTCTAAAAGTGACATTTGCCGCCTGCATTTATATTTTTTATATATAATTGTAAAGCTTAATAGCTTATAATGTTTAAAGTTGATAATAACCTAGTTGGTAACTTACTCAAAATTGAGTATTTCTCGTGTTAAAACTACGCAAATATTGATATTTTTAATGAATCTCATTTGCTGAATGACAGCTGCCAGCTGTCAGCCGAGAGAACCGGATCCGCATTTAAGCAATAAGTCTTTAAGCCTAAGGAAAGGGATAAGGAATCTTCCTTAAAAAGAACGCGAACAGGCCTCCAGATCTTCAAATCAAATAGTGTGTTTGTTGCTCTTCACAATGTGAACAAGAGATGTGGTGTCATGCCAGAAGCCCGATAAAAAAGAAAGTTTAAAAAGTTTCCAGCAATAAGAAAATATGAACCAGATCTGAGACATTAATACTTCGATGAAGGAATAGGGGGTCCACAGAGTCAAATTAAATCTCATGTTTTAGTCATCTTGATCCGTTTGAACATGATTTAAACAAACTCTACAAACTATCTGATTTACAAAAAAAAATAAGAGAATGTACCTACCTTCGACTAGTATTATTTTTTCGAACATGAACCATTGACTAGATAAATTATTGTTGAATTGAAAGTCTTAGTTAAGACGTTGAATACCTCCCTGTATTTCCATCACGCAATACGCATGAACAATGAACGCCATAATTGGATCAAAAATAATAACTTTAATTATTATCTAATTTCTTTAAACGATTGGTTTTCACTTTGTGGTGTCATTATTAATAAATGAATTAGCAAATATACTTAGTATTCACCGCTTTATTTAATATACACAGATATTTACATGTTTCGAAAACGATGCTTTCTTCATCAGAAATATATAGAATACTAAAAATAATAATACAAGTATAGACAAATGATAAAAATAGGAACACGATAATTTAAGAATAGAAAAATTATAAACATAAACAAATATTAATTAAAGAAGGTCAGTGAATCAATCAAAAATGTTAATAAAAAAATATCATAAAACATTGAATATTAAAACTTATGTTAGAAATTAAAAAAGAAATCATTTTTCTTAAAATTATATGAAAATAAATTCAAGACACAGGCATTTAAAAAAAAAGTATTTGATTATTTACTAAATTTAATTCAGATGGGATTTTTTGTACAATTTGGTTTTGCCCCCGGTTTCGGTTTTGAACCCTAATTTCGGATTTACACGTAAAATATTCACCAATTTTATTTTAATTGTTTTTACAATTATTTATTTATAATCATTTGAAACCCGATAAACTACTTTTGTAGTTTGCCAGCAGGTACATATTGACGACATTCATGGATGTGTAATATGGTAAAAAAAATGTACAAGTGGTACCCATATGATGCCAAATTTCATTTTTGGTGATAGGAAACAGAGGAAATATGAGGATTCATTAGTAGGTGTAGGAGTACATCAGAGCGTAATAGAATATTTATATTTAAGGGGGGAAAGGAAAAAGAAAACAGAAAAAAGGTTATGTTAAGACACGTTAAAACAATAGATTCAGATATAAATGAGATATAATAGAATTAAAAGTTGAAATGTAAGTTACAATAAGGAACCCCAGTGAAAAATATAATGGCTTTAAAAATATATATTCAGAATCGGCGTTTGCTGATCTATGTTTAACCTTTATTATATACTCGTATAATTATATGTAGAATTTATAAATCGTTATTTAAAAGTGAATAAAAAATCATCTCATCGAAACACCTTACGGATATTTTTATTTTTCGATTTTGTTTTGTATTTTAAACGTGGATTTTTTTTTGGTTTTGACAAAATTCAAACTTATTTTGGGTGACTTTAAGCTCTATAATTGTAATTCAATATAAAAAAAAACATTATTAATTTAAGAAATTAGAGTTATCTTGAGCAACCCAATTATCAATACGGATATTATGATAATGTTAATGGTCAATAATATTATTATTCTTTGAGTTAGAGTTTCTAAAAAGGTACAGAATTTTCTGACTTTTTTTTAACATTTGACATTCTAACGTCAAAAATGATCGAAACCAACCGGTTGGCAAAAATAAAACATTGAAAATTATTTTTACTATGAAAACAAACTACAGAAAAAAAAAACAAAATATACCGGTGTTTAAGTTTAGACGTCATTATTGATAAAAATAATAATAAAAAATTGAGTGGAGTTCCTTATTAGCAACACGATATCAGTAGGCCATCAATGCAAATAATCTGTATCCAATAGCCACTTTCTTAGATTATACTTGACTTTAGCGGTGGTATAAATGGAATAATTTTTAATTTTCATTGGTAATTTATCACAATGTATTCTCCTGACGTCCGCTCTTCAAGCCAAAAACCTAAGCGACACTAAGCGTCCCCTTTTAATCTCTTTCATTGCTTACATCGCCCTTTCATTGTGGTTTTAACGCGCATACGCCTTAGGGATTTCATTTCCGCTGCATTCGGTCTAATTTGGTCCTTATTCTGCCAGTCGCTCGCCTCACTGCCACGCATGATATAACATTGGTAACACTAATATAATAATGTATGCTCTCGCCCATTTGTCTACCTCGTCGGATCGACGATCGTTTAGGTAATTTGTATGAAATAACAGCGGTAGTTACGATGTTATGTGCAGTGTTTGCTCCGAGGCAATTAGCCGCCGGAGCTGAAGGAGATATCGACAAAAACACGGGGAAAAAACGTTCATATTTGACTTTCAAAAGCTGTAGGCGACCGGACGAGGGCTAGGGGTGTGCCAGACACCGCTAAAATACCGATTCCACGGTTGATATCAGTCCTCCGGTAAAGAAGTAACTATTCCAGACATACTGCATGAACTTTTACACTAGCGAACTATGGACAAGGCGCGTCATGGACACACACCGGGTACAATATTACCACGCTTGCAGGGCGCTGTTCGGCCTCCCTTGGCGATGCAGCGCCTCGCAGATGTTCGCAGAGGGAAGGGTGCATGGGTTCGCTGCTTTGATGCGCCACAGAATAGCCGGGACGAGTCAGCGCTACCGGAGATCAGAAAACACTCTTGTCCAGGCCGTCGCCCAGTGGCAGGGCGCGCCCCTACATCATAGATGGGGAATTTCCCTCAAACCACCGTAGCATAAGTGCTAAATATATATATTTTTAATTTTTTTTTTTACGGCAGACAGAGTATTGCACTCACCGCTTTGTTCTACTGAAAGAAAGACATTATTATTATATACCCATTTAGCAAGCGAATGACACTATATTTGCAAGACTTCGAGATTTCCAACACTGTGTATAGGTATACTATTAGCTTATTTTATTTATGTAAACCAAAATTATTTGTCTATCGCACATGGTTTGTAAGAGGGTGGTTAACTAACTAACTAACTAACCATCACGCCGTTTCCACGCAGGGGTAGGCGAAAAGGACGTACCACCAAACAACTCGATCTTGGCATAAACTTCTTACTTCATTCACATTCATACATCGCCTCATACATTCTCTTCCCTTATTCCGATTCTTGACGTGGCCCGACTCAAGTATTTGATTCACTTGATTGTGCCATGTCTTCCTCGAGCATGTGTGAAAATTTAGCATCGTAATACAACAGGCGTCTTCGTGTTTTAGACCAGTTTCTACAATGGCAAAAACTTTTATATATAGTTTGAGGTATCACTAATTTACGAATTTAAAATACGAGTATACATAAAACAAGATTATCCTTGCGGGGAAAAGGCTTAATGGTTAGTTAGTTAGTTACAATATATAAAATACTCGTATTTTAAAACACAATATGGAGTTATACTAAACGAACAAAAAACCAGAAAAAAATACATTAATCTGTTTCTTCACGGCTATGCTAAGGAACATCACAAATAATAATTAAAAATAATGTTAATAGCCAAAGCTTTTCGACTCTCCTAACCAATACAGGAAAAAAAATAGCAGAAAACAACAAAGATGCTAAAGTTGGATTAAAAATCAGTCAATTTCAAATAACGTACAAACACCGCTTAGCGTGTAGCCAAACGCAGCGGTATTCATTTGACAACCCTAACCACTGGTATTACAAGGGGGCTCAAGACGGAAGAGACAACACTCACAAGCCAGGGAGGGGGGCGCACCGAGAGACTGCTCGGCGGCTCTCAGACTGCCCCAGGGCTCCCCCCCCTTGCTCCAACTCCACACACACCACATACCGACCTTGTGCCCCCCACCGAGGACCAGGACAGCCAAACAGCGGACCTCGTCACTATCACGTTTACATTAAACACCACCTGTGAATTTCGGATTTGATTTAATATTGGAACCGTTCGAAAATCCAGTCGTCGTCGGTTAATACGAAACGACTGATTTTTTTTTCACTATACGTAGGTACACTAATTAAAACCCGAATATTTTCAATCGGATAAAATATATTTTCAAACGTGCGAAAATATATGTTACCTACGTCAATTATTAATGTCATCTATCTAATCGAATATAAATAATACGTTACTTTATAAATACACGTCCACGTTTTAAAGTAATTTAGTAAAAACTACATGAATTGGAAAAAATAAATTGTTTCGAAAACTCGCACTTACGTATTATTAGAGAACTGAAAATTTCGCGTTTGCTATAACGCAATTAACACGTGAAATTGGCAATTTTCGGAATTTTCGCATTTTTACACGCGTTCATATTCTTGTATTTTAAAATAAGAAAATAAAATCATACGTTCTAAATGTTTCTTTGTCCATGGTTTTGACCTGCCTGAATAGCCATAAAATGGAACGCAGCTAACTTCATGTCGAAAACGCAGGGTACTTACATTGTTTTTTTCGATTTTCAGAAAAAGGTTAACGTAAAAAAAGAATAATAGTAATGGACCACTTATGTTCCAAAATAACACCGTTTTTGTTGAAAAATAACCGCATTTTTTCAACAACAACGTGGATTTCGCCAGAAAAAAAAACGCGAATTTCACCGAAAAATAACACCACGTATCTCCAAAAATAACGCGATTTTTTCAGATCCGTACGTATTATCGGTAAGTAACGAATCATTACAAAAAATGATACATAAAAAATGGAATTTACGTATTTTCAAGAAAAGCTCACGATTACGGATAATACGCTCACGATTAACTCTAAATAAACCTTTGTACTTTCGTGACATTATCGAAATTAATAAAAGCGTTAACTTATGAAGTTGTTCATTACGAGCACGTAGTACAGAATGACAGTTATTATTTTGATGGATGATTGCGTCAATCAAATAATGATAATCAATAATTAATAACAAGTACGAGGCAGTCATTTTAATAACAACGAAAAAATTATTATTATTCCATGAACGTAAAATATGAGCTTTCTTTGATTAGAACATGTATATTCATGGGACACTAATTTCACACCAGACTGGGTTAGTGGTTGGAATAATTGTATACATACTCGTATACATCAACATTCATTTCGCATGGGTAAAAGGAGTGGAAAAAATATATTTTTCTGACTTTTTAATTTTATTTTTTAAACTTACTCATATTAAGACACTAAAAAAACTACAAAAAAGTGCAGACCGCCTCAGAACAGGAAACTCTAGTAAAGAGGACTGAACACTGTTACTTTATATTATATTATTCGCATTAAACTTATAGTATATACTCTTTATATAATATACGTTATACTTATGATGTATTGTATTATTACTAAAGTTATATTAATGTACAATCATTACATAGATACTAATAAACTTAAAAAATATTAAAATTAACGATAAGTACTACGAGTAATAAGCCATAGCTAATTAATATAGTATAAAAAAGAAAAAAATACACTTAGAGCGCAACTTTAGGTGAAGATTCAATATATAATTATATGAGGTTAGGTTATTTTGTGTAGATTTTCTTGATTTTTTGATATTTGTACTTTACACTTGATTATTTATACCCCTAGTTAATTCTAAATTGTGCATGTAAGTGAGTCTGCTGCCCATGAGTATTTTATGTCATAGTTTTAATTTGCATGTATACTATAATAACATATACACTATGTAGTATATCTGTTATTTTACAATTATATTAGGTTAGGTTATTTAGCGTAAAGCGCACTTGAGGTGAACCTTCACAAAACTGCGCTATAGAAATTAACTCTTATTATTATTATTAGACAAAAAAATAGGTGTGGAGAATTTGTGGTATGTCAAGTAAAAGACATGCCAAATTTGTAAATTAAAACAGAATACACAGCGTTATTCGGAAAAACGAAAGGTTTATGGTAACTGTATGTATAGTTAGTTTTGGGCAAAGCAAACATGTATAGACTACGCTAATAAGATCGTGGCGATTAATAATGTAATTGATCTCTGCGTGACTAATAGTTGGTAAGCTTTAAGGAAGTGAGAATTTTAAGCATTACTTTATGAATCATGTAATCACAAATGGCAACCATGCACGGTCAAACTAGTAGGGGGGAGCCCTTGTACGGCCAAATAACAGACAGCAATACCAGTGTCCGCTGTACCAAGCCCAGTCCAGTGTCGTCATGATGTCACATGCGGAGATTAGCCGCGATGTTTGAAAGTTGATGGACCGATTCTGGTCGGAACAGAGGCAGATATCGAACCTCATTCGATGTCAATCTCACCGCACGGACGTGAAAGTTACGAAAAATGTATCGAAGATCTATGAAGTGGTCAGAACGCAAGGAAGCCGTTCGATACATTTCTCTATCGTTGCGGAAATTCTACAGCAATTTCAATGGATGGTGCTCTGTTCTCATTGATCCATTAGACACCGGAGCACAGCATGAGATAATCAAACGTGTACCCAAAATGTGAACATGTTTAACATTTTCAGCATGACACGATAACGGGAATGGATTAAAGACTCATTCTTGTGCTAGCGATCGGCTTTGGAATGATTTGTCGGCTTTTGTGTTACATCCCTCTCACAACACGAATCTCGACAAGACCAAAGATGACATATGACCAGAGGTATTCCCTAAGTTAGGTCGGAACATTCCAAAACAAAAACAACAACACCATGTTTGTTTTCTGTATGACGACATGTTTTATTTTAACTTGTCGATTTCTTAAAATGGCCGATTAATTACGCCATATTCATATTCAGCTAACGACTAATTTATTTTAATTTTGACCTAGGAATCCTCGAGAGGCATTCAAAAATTAAACAGAAATTTAAAAAAATCTAAACAAGGCCGTCTAGAATAACACGCTGTTCGGCGCGGTACATCGCCATTCATTAAACTTATCTGTCTTTAAACATTAAATAAATAAAATACATTATCGCTACATAAGATAAGAGTCGACTTATCGCTTTAAGATATCCAGCATCGTTCGGCATTGAGAACGCGTACATCGTGGACGTAGATACACTCGTATGCTGGTTTCCAATTCTTTCTGAACGAACTCGCTAATCTAATCAACCCCTGTCAACTTTCGTAGTATTGACCGCATTTACCCGTATAATATGATTGTGTTTATTCAGAATTAATATGCACGTTGCACAGTGTTATCTTTTTTACCCCCTCTCTTTTCGCCTTTTTTTATTTTATTTAAGGAGAAAATACACATACAGACAGTAATATTAAAACAATATACAACATCTGGAGAACTCGCCTGCATTCTATCTATTTCTCTGTGATTATCATGATACAGATAAAAAAAACCTGTAAAATAATATTTAGACAAATTAAGGAATTTAAGATTGTGTTGCACATAAAGAAATTGAAAAGGGGCACAATTTATAAATAAAACAACAGAAAGTAAATAAACTTTACAAATAATTTTTACAAGAACGTAAAGGGAAAAAAATAATGATTAAATAAAAATATAAAATAAAAATACAAAGAAATAATATAAAAAGTGCACAATGTGTAAACACTGTTCGTTGAAGTTTGTTTATTTTTTTTTTTTAAATGAAAACTGCTTTCAATTTTCTTTTAAAAGTACTGCATGTATCAAATAATATGTCGGATTCCATCAAAGTTTGATTTTGATTGATTAACTCGCACATTTTTCTGATTGGATCCCCGACACCGGGATTTGTTATGGTAGAAAACTGTTTTAATGAAGTAAATATAAAAATGGGATTTTCGTACTCAAATCAAGTCTCATTGCAGGCGTAATTTGAAGAAGGGTGAAAGCATATAACTACGGTGTACTGCAAGGAAGCACACTGGGGTCTTTTCTATTTGTAATTTACATAAATGATTTATGCGATCTACCAATAGGCGGAAAAATTATTACGTTTGCAGACGATACTATAGTTAATAATAATAATAATTGGATGATTTGTATAGCGCCGTTTTGGTGAAAAATCACCTCAAGGGCGCTAGTTATGTTTAAAGGAGAGAGCTGGGCCGAAAGCGAAATTAATTAAGCGGCTTGATTACAATAAAATATATCGAAAACTAAATAGGTACATAAGATTCAGCTCAACCACAACGGGACAACCCACTAGATCAAACATAATCAAAATGCATAAGCCAAATTATAACTCTTATAATATTTATTCTAACTAACCCAGAGTGGTAGATACTTTCAGTATCGCCTTGGTGAAAAACCACCATTCAGAACCGAAAGGTCGCTTTAGATGACTTAAGCCGTATTAGGTGATCAGTTCTGAATAGCCAGGTAGTTCCCCACTTTCCTCTTGTACATTTCTCTTCATCCACTGGCTCCAGACGGTTGGGACTCTCGTGTGGTATTCACATTTAAAAAAACTGTGAAGTTCTTGCATGTGTTAACAGCATCAAATATCTAGGTGTTACTATACACAATCATCAAGTGGAAATACTGCATCGCCAGCCTTTCAATAAAGGTAAGAAAATTAAATAAAAATGAAAATAACATATTCTTTGTATTAAACCACAGGACAAGATCTAAGAAAACATATTTCGGACTACAACTCCCTATAAACATATGGTTGTGTTGGCTGGAGAATCTCAATTTCAGATCCGCTTGCGAAGTTCCAGAAATCCATAATTAGAGTCATTACGCGTAAACCCTATAGGTTCTCTAACGATGAGCTTTTCAAAGAATTTAATATCCGGGATGCTGGTCAAAACTAAATAAAAAGGATGTTCACTTTCTTCCCCTCCCCTCCCCATACCTCTCTATCTACCGCACTACCCCTCCCTCTGTGACGCTCTGTCCTGTTCTACCCTATCGTGCTGTCCCTTTTCCTCACTTTCTCTGTCTCCATTATGATATCTCTGTATTTTAGTTTATATGTGTACATTCCTGAAGAAGGTTGAGTCCAACCGAAACCGGTCGAATGCATAAATATGTATAAAAATAAAGTGGCTTAAAACAATATTTTTTTAAATTTAAATTATAATGTCAAGCCACAAAGTGATTGCTGCCTTCGATAAACTAAATAAAAAGGTTACTATCCACGTACACAAAAACCTAGAAAATCTTAAAAAAAACCAATCATAAATATATTTTGAAAAGTCACACTTGAAAGTATCTCCTTGTCCCGAGGAGCAATACGGCAGAATATCAAGACATATACATATCTGGGACCGAAAATATATAATAAAATCCCCCCAGAAATAAATATTAGAACCTGCAAAAGTCATACTCGTACATCGGTTCAATGGTAACCAAATGGTTAATTGTTAATTGGCTTGGGTAGAGAGAAGTCTGAAAAATGTATAATTAATATACACCACGCTTTACTGGAGGATTTGGTTCCTTAGAACAGGCAATCTGCTTAGCTGGGAACTAATATCGACTTGATAAGACATAATAGCACTTGGACATACATTAATTAGATTCAGTTGTTTAAATATTCTCAATCGTTATACAATATTACGTACTTTCTATTACATCATTTACTATATACTCGTAGATGTATGCAATGTAATAACTACAAACGTATGGGTACTCAGAATATACCACATAACAGACTTATAATATTAGTTTTCAAAGTTGATATGACCAAGTATCGTTGGTGATTTACAAAGAAAACTGACTTAAAAACTCAACGATTTATCAATAGGTACGCGCACAATAGAAAGTATCTCTAATCTCACGCAAGTGAAATATTTGTCTACTCTCTACGATTAGCATTCATCGGTTATTATTCAAGTTCTAGAGAAATGGATTCCTTTGTGCGGCAGGCCATAAAAAGTGTAGATATCGTCTCGCAATAATAATGACGAGTCCTTCTGCCAGTTTGTTGCTACAGCACACTGCCACACTGTCATACTGTCGTCTGTTGACGGACATTATGGATGCATTCCGTGTCCTCCTTACACGACACGTCCTCCATTGTTTCCCAATTATCACCTTCAAATATTTCCATGTGGATTGGAACTTCTTTCCTCGCATGCAGCGCGCCGGCCAACATCCGTATCAATGACCCCAAAGCGGTGCAATTAATCACTGCAGTTTGGATTCTGCACGAGAAGACGAATGTTTGTGTTCCTAGAATACGCCGCAGTGGATTTCATTCGAATGTGCTCTTTATGACGGGAATGAAACGATCAAACGAATTGAATACGTAGTACACGGATATGTGATGATATCGATCCTGGCTCCTGGGAAGATGTCCTTGAAACGAGTAGGGAGAAGAAGGAAGACACAAGGCTGTGTCTGCTGGCGAGCAGGCTGGCAGGCAGGCTGGCTGCCGCGGTGTCGGCAGTGGCAATCGGCACCCAATGGGGCCTCGCTGTCTGGCGCGCCATTTTTTTCCCGTTCTCCGTTTATTTCCGCCTTCGTCACTCTAGCCCCATACGGAAACGCCGAGTCTCTCGTACAAGCATGCCGTTTTCTTGATAGAAAAAACCTCCAAAACCGGCGAAGCCACTATCCAAACATACTTCACTTTTTATTAAGTGGGATCGTCTTGCCAGCGAATCAGCGAATTAATTTATAGCGTCTATTTGGGCCTTGAAGGCGGGCTGTACGGCGTGAACTTTAAATCCGCCAGACGGTTCAATTAAATTATAAAAAATACACTTACTTTCCGCGATACTCTTTACCGTGCCGTGGTCAGAAATTCGCATTTTTTATACAGTGGTATTCTTGCTCGCCGCTCCGTGGAGACTAGAGACTGCAGACTGCAGACCTGCGTGGCTCTGTTCTGACCGATCGAAGAGTTCAAGTTTTGACGGCTGTTCTAAAAACTACGAGGGTGATTAAGCGATGAAGACTTCATTAAACTGATTTCAAGTAACAACACTGGAATTATAATTATATGAAGGAATCAGCCTTGGTTGCATATCTTCGGCGGGTACACAGAGACGCCTCTCAAGGTGACTGTTTTTGCTTCAGACTATCTGACGACACCGATTCAATCGAGACTCCACAGCAAGTACTATGTTATACTCCTATGTCTGTGTAGACTGTAGATTGTAGAATGGCCAAAGTATTATAACATCGAAAAAACAACAAAGAACATACAGCATTTATATGCGTATTATTTTAGCAGCATAACGTAGGAAATGGAGAGCCTGGGCACCGAGTAAGTAACAGATCCAAATTCTATTTACATGGAAATGGCGAGCCTGGGCACCGAGTAAGTAACAAATCCAAATTCTATTCACATCACAGGAGAAATATACTTTTTCCCTTAGTCAAATAGAAAACCCATGAACAAAGGAAATCATCAATGATATAGATATTTCAAATGACCCTACCTATGTCCAACACGAAAGGTGGCATAACCAAGTGATGATCGAAAAACCCTCCCCGACATACCCTTCTCTAGGTGAGGCACTTAGGTTACGGTCTGTCAGTGAAGAATGAATGAATATTCAGTTTGGAATCCTTATGAGAGGCACTCGAACATATTCGCGTACACCCATCCTAATGCAAGAAACCGATATAATAATTTAATGATTACTGCGCATTTCCCAATCAACAGACACAGGCGCATAATACCAGTCGCAATCACTGGCGACCCGCTGCATGCAGATTGCAGAGTTCGTGCCATTACTTGTAACTAATGAGATGAATTTACGGCGAGAGGTGAGAAAAGGGTGAGCCTCATTTCGCCGGATGATTAGCATTCCTCAGCTTGTAATTGACGACATCCTCCGGCTGACAAGCAGATCGCCGCCGCTCACCGCTCACTGCCGGGGAACGTAAACGGACTACGGCACGAAACGGTAAACAAACTAGCAAACAAACAACGTGACATTCCTAAGACTGCTGCGGACTGTGAACTGTGGACAGGAACAGTGAGGCAGCGGAGCTCGAGTGAATGGGCTTGCGTTCATATTAACCACGTCATCTTAGGGTATGTTGTGTAAATGTGCTTTTAAAGGAACGGAACGAGCGAACCTGGGGCCCGATTCCCGTTCATTTTAAGGACAAGGCCTTATCCTTAGACTTAAGGTGATCCACTTTCTAAAATTCGAACGAAATCACGCACTCCTTTATACAGGGCGACAAGGTTGAAATTCCCGCAAAACACAGGTTTTTTTTCGATTTTCAAAATAACAAAAATGCGTATTTTATTTTATTTTGTAAATATCAGGCATAATTATTAAAATGTTTTAGGTCCATATTCTAAAAAAATGAATTTGTCACAATGTACAATACAACGATATCAGAAAAATGGTTGGTAAGTAGGAGATTTTGGACTTTAAACTTTTTTTAGAGGTCCGATATTTTATTTTTGTTCTAGGCTTATAAAAAGACTCACAAAAAAATGCCCAGTTAAACGAAATGCCAAGATGTATTCTACTTGCGGTATTTAATTAAACCATCAATGATATTTCTAGGCCATCCAATTTTAAAACCAAAAACACATGATTTAGCATTACTTCCCATTGCATCCCCTTAAAGACTTTTTGCTTAACTGCGGTTCCGGTTCTCTCGAATGACAGCGGTCATTCAGCGAATGACATTCTTTAAAAATATCGATATTGGCGTAGCTTTAATAAAATAAAAACTCAATATTATTGTATGTATTGAATTTAGACATTATTAATAAGTCATTTGTCGAGTTATTAAACAATAAAATTATCAAAATGAAAGAAATTGCGATGTTTGTAATATTTTAAAAGTCCGAAATGTCAGAAAAAAAGTGATTTTAATTCTAAAAATTATATTAAACTCACGTGTTAAGCATAATACTGCGATAATTAAACCTCTAAACTCCTTATAAAAGAGTATTGTCATTGACATGTAGTCGGAATCGCAGTTAAGGAAAATGCCGTTAACCCTAAGATAAGGGTTCTTTATCCTTAAAAAGAACCAGAAGCAAGCCCCTGGGTTTTGAAGATGCCCATGTTGAAAGAGGGAGAAAACACACATAATCTAGTAAAAATGACCTATTTTCGCGAGGAAAATTTCAATCGCGTACAAATGTTGGGCACGCGTTTTCGTGTCTCCCAGCAGCGATTGGTAGTCGGAAGAAGCTGGAGTATTGCTGGCTGCTTTTTAAGATTAATATTCGTGATTTAGAAACTTTCGGGTACTGCCCCGTGACAGGGAACAAACACAATAATCCACGTGTGCTATGAACTACATGTCTATATTTCCACACATAGGTACGTGACTAACGTAACGACGAGAAATATTAATTATCTATACTAAATAAAACAAACACTTTGTTATAAACCACTAGTTTATTGTATTTTTACGCCGACCGGTAACGGTTAGATCAAGCTGCATCAGGGCAAAGAAAATATTACAGAGTTATCGTATATAGGTACAGAATAACCTATATTTATGATAACTGTATTATTTTATTAAATTAATAATAATTACTTTATAATAAATTAATTAAAAAGTACCTTGTAATCACTATATATAATCATTTTAGTATTCTGTGGAGATCACAAAGTAATTTTTAATTAATTTATTAATAATGACGCCAAAAAGAGAATACCAATCGTTTGAAGACATTATAATAATTAATTTATTTAAAACCACTGTATTTAATATGTAAATATCTGCATGTTTCAGGAGCAAAGCTCCCCTCTTAGGGATAAACAATTTACTATTAAAAATAATGACAAATAATAAGAAAATATTTATTTTTAACAAAAATTAAAAAATGTATTATTTTCTTTAGTTATTATATTTGCCCTGGCGAAGCTTGATATAAGCGAAACCGGTTGGCGTAAAAATGTAATATTTAATCTATTTTCTATCCCGTTTCTGGCGAATCATTGCATTGAACTGACTTGATAGGTTTTTTTCTCATGACAATAAACATTTTCTCAACTCTCGTAAAACAATTTCCACACAAGCTCCATCGCCAGTGATCTGTTTTACTAACCCCCGAATAATAATTGTTAACCTCAGCGTGTGCCTCCGAGCCAACGACAACAGGTTGACATTCCACTATGCTAGGTACATTTCACATGTTCTATTCAGGCATTCAGAATGCACCGCTTGGAGAGGCGCTAGCGGACTGCCGCCCTGCCGCCGACTCTTCTGGTTATTAAATTCCACATACTCCAACAAACGTGCTCAGTTAGTACCCTGTACCTAGTAGTCCCAGTACAGTTTGCTGCATACGCTATGTTCCCGCGTGAACCAGGCGACCACGCGACCAACAGCCTAGAGCCGCCGAACTGTGGATGCGACGCGACGTTGGCTTGTGCAGCATGGACTTATGCACGGCTATTTCTCAAGTAGTTCCAGTACCACTGACGAGATAAACCAACAGAATGGTGTTGTAGCACACTGTGGGACTATGGCATCCAAAATTGGGGTACGCAAGATAATGAGGAAGGGAATAATATGGGGAAAGGGAAGGCTGTAAATTACCTGCATCTTCAGACCTGGTCATCAGACACGACTAAAGCCACTTTAAGCAACGATTCAATTCTGAATGATGGTTTTTCACCAGGGCGATACTCAGAGTGTACATATTCATTGGCCTGTTTGAAAGGTCTTATGTAACACACTTCTAGAGGTTATCTGATCGGTGCCTACGCATGTCTTCATTCTCGCCCGGTTGTGTATAATAGATAACGTGTAATGTGCGTGTACTGCTGATAGCTCCGTTGTAGCCTCTCCCTCTTTCTCGGAAACGAGGCGTTTATCAGAAAGAGATGTTACAACGGGCTCTCGGCGATTAACGAGCAGGGCTTCAAACAATGCTGGAATCGGAATGGTTCGTTTTTGACGAATACGTGTAAATCTTCATTAATTAAAACAAACCTAATAACACTTTGCTGCGAACGGTCCATATTACGAAACGCTCCTGGTAATAAGCAACTACAGTGAAACACATTGAGACTTAAAAAATATGTATTCAGAGAGAACAACAAACGCATATCCTGAATAGGTACTGCATATGAAATATAAAAATATTTGAAAAATGAGTAAAAATGTCAAAACGTTTCTGACGTCATTCGTACCTTTCGCAGCGCCACTGAGGAGCATTGTGGAGAGATTGACAACTATTGTGACGTCACCTGATACTTTTTCAAGAGGCTTTAAAAAAACATTAAAAAAATGACATTTAAATAGTGATTATTATTTTATTATTTTAATTTGACTTAAGTTCCCCATTAACTTTTATGTGAATACCGCACAAGAGTCCCAACTGATCCCGACAGTCGGGAGCCAGGAGGACAATAATAATAATAATAGGATAGTAGATAAAAAATACACAACATATAAAACAAAAATCAAATATATATTTTTTAAACTATTTCATCCCTAAGCAGAGGCTGAACGGAGTGGAGAGAGGAATGAGATAGCTATTCAGATCTGGTCACCAAACACGGCTAAGGTCAATTTCAAGCAACATTTCGATTCGGAATGGTGGTCTTCCACCAGGTCGATACTAAGAGTATCTACCACTCTCGCTTGCCAGCGACCGGTGTCTGGTGAGGACATAGAGTTTGCCGGTGTCCAGCGTTGTGTGGGTTTTCTCTGGGCGCATCTCACGCATATATATCACGCGGGTATGAGAATATTCGGAATATTTGTTCACACGCATGCGCACACGTGCACGGGGGCAATATGGTTAAACAAACATAGAGCAGTTAGAGTCGGTACTAAACACGCTGCGTCTTGTCTTGGCCGGCGATAATGGAATCAGCATCTTGATGTAATATCGTGGAGATTCCAGGGCAGCGATGGGACCTCCGCGAGAACAAGACCGACAAGCCATTCGTCATTATTCTACAAACGGAATGATGAATAGTATTGTGTGTTTGGGGTTTTTCAACAATTAACCATAAAATTTCAAGAGATGAACGTTTTAGTAAACTAAATAAGGTTGGCAGATTTTTTATTTATTTTTTTATTTACGGACCAATGTCCAATTACACAAAATACATAACACGAAATGAAATAAACAAGAGCTACAGAAAAAGAACAGCACATACATAACACAAGAATGAAGCAACGACAAAAAGAGGACAAAAATATACGTTTGAGAGAATATTCAAGTCAAAGCCTGAACATAGTTTTAGTAGAGTCCATGATTTTAGACACTCTAAATGATAATCTTCGAGTTCTAATTTCGTAAAGCCCTACAAAAATCATTCAAACTGGTACCAAAAAATTCAAGTCCCTGGCTTGAGTTAACAAATCTTGACATTCATGACAGTGGAGAATGGTGCCCATAATTAGTAGTGTTTATTGAGGAAAAGCAAGAGTTAGTACGGACTGCAGCCGATAGGGGGAAGATTGCCAACATCCATTGGGAGAGGGCACCAGAAAAAAAAGGTTTTGTATTTGGATCACAGAGCAAATAATACATAGAGATGCCGTAACACGCAAGGCGAAGAAATCAAAATAAGAGGTAGGTAGGCGTGCCGACGAATTAAATAAAAGAGCAAATAAGTTTAAAAAAAAAGGTTCGACTTGTTTACAAAAACCGAATATTTTGTTAGGGTATTTAGTTTGACCCTTTATATAAATATTTTGAAATTTGCTTACCGCAGTCAAAAACACGGCAAACAAATGTAGACGGTAGTGAACTAAACTACTGGTGACAAAATGGGTGCCACGTGACCTTTGCCTCTAGCATTAATTCTGACGTAAGTGATTTGGATTATATTTCGGAGTTCCCTAAAATATATTTTACTAAATTAAAATCAAAGAGTTCAGATGTCCGCATTAAAACAATAAAAAAGGATGGCACTGACAGATTGGCAGACGACGCAGGGCGCAATATTAAGCGAATATTCAGTTCAGGTAGATCCCGTAAACAAACGAATACATAATACCAGAGGCGATAAACTGCACGAGACCTGCATGGGAATGAACTATTAGCGCTCAGCGGGATAAACAATGATTCATGAGGATCCAAGCAAATTATCTGTTATTTAGTCCTTGGTCTCATCTTCCGAGGTCTCGTCGGTCAGGAGCTAAAGCCTTTAATTTTCTATCAAAATTTAATATGATATGATTTAATATTCTCACGTTCAATAGTTTAATGTTGTTTGTTTTTCCGTGTTGCACTTATTCGTTTTTCTAGAGCAGGGGTCTGCAACCAGGGGGGCGATGAAAAGGTTGGGGAATGCAAAAATAATAATAAATATGTTCTGATTAATTATGCAAGAACGATTCTATGTACTCGTGTGTACTCATGTCTGTCTTCTACTCAACTTCTTATCAGTCTCTAAACCAGAAAGTCAAGTCTGTGGAAGATGCGATTATCTAGTTTTCTGCCGAAAAATAACATACTGTACTGGTGTTTTCATTGATGCTTTGAAATTATATATGTCACTGTTAATAATAATAATAATAACAAAGCATTTATATAGCGCACTTTTGTGTTGTTTCACTTCAAGTGCGCTTTACTATAAATAAACTTAAAATGATTAAATAACTCCATTCGGTGGTATCCTACAGTGCTACTTTTACATTCTATTTGTACATTCTTAACATATTACATTTATTCTTAATACTACTCCTACAGTACTCCTTAGGTGCATATTCATAAAAAAAACCACAAAATATTATACAGTATACATATGGCTATACAAAAATAGCACATTCACAATATTACTACAAAAATAGTAACATTTTAAGACAGGAGTCGGGTTATGTTCAACAATAACGGACTTCACATAAAAAATTAAAAAATATATACATACACGGAGGAAACCGAAACCAAACAACTACCAGAGGCTTGAGGAAATGACTTTTTATAATAAATTGAAGAGAAATTAAAATTTATAGACAGTAGGATTTTTTAAATAAGTTTGTTTTTAAAGTCCGTTTAAATTCAGTCAATTTCTGGATATTAGTAAGAGCTGGGGGAAGTTTATTCCAAATGAGAGGGCCATTTACACGAAAAGAGCGATCATAGTAGACAGCTCGATTTGACCTTGAAAGTTCAATTAGACGATTAGTAGCATCTAGATCTGCTGACCTCAGAGTAAGCTGTCTATCACTTAAGTCCTGTCGGATGCATAGTTCAGATATATAGGCTGGCGCCATTCCCTGCAATGCTTTGAAGGTCAGTAAGCAGATCTTGAACTCTATTTTTTCAGGGCATCGAAGCCAATGAAGCTGATCCTTTAGAAGTGGGGTTATATGACAATATTTAGATTCACCAAATATCATTCTCGCCGCAGCATTGAAGACGGACTGGATTCTATTTAATTGTTTTTGAGGGAGGCCAGCATATGCACTATTACAATAGTCTATACGTGAAACAACGAAGGAATTTATGAGTGATTTTGCCCCATCAGAGGGAAGACATCTCCTGATTGATTTTACCTGCCTAAGATGGAAAAAACCAGAACTTACAGCTTTTGTAATTTGCGATTCAAGAGAAAGACTATTGTCTATAGTGAAACCTAGGAATTTTATTTCTGTAGAAGGAATTATATCTGTATCCTGAATACGTATTGGATTGGAATCAATGAGGCCTTGCCTTCCAGGGTAAGCTATCCAAAAAAATTCTGTTTTTGCTGGATTAAGTTTGAGTTTATTGACAGACATCCAACTTGAAACCGTATTAATGAAGCTAACTACCTCATTTTTTAGGACGTCTTTTTCATCCGGGGAACAAAATTTAAAGATCAGACGATCGTCTGCATAGCCATGTGATTCAAAGCCAGCTGAGTGAATGAGGTGTTCAAGACGATTAGTATAGAGAATGAAGAGAATGGGACCTAGGACAGACCCCTGGGGAACTCCAAATTCAATGGGAGTTTCAGGTGATGTGCATTTAATGAAAGTTACTGAGGCTACTCGTCCAGACAGGTAAGATGTCATCCATTGTAGTACATCACCTCGAACGCCAAATTCGGTATCAAGCACATTTAATAGAATAGTATGATCTAACGTGTCAAAAGCCGCACTCATATCAAGAACAGATACTAAAGCCAACTTACCTGCTTCCATCCCGATGATCAAGTCTGAAATTATTCGCAATAGAACAGTTTCCGTTGAATGAAACTGTCTATAAGCAGATTGATTTTTGGCAAATAGACCAGCGGAGTTCAAGTACCCTACCAATTGTTTGGCAACGATTTTCTCAAGCAATTTTGATAGAAACGGTAAGTTGGATATAGGCCTGTAATTATCCGTATCGTCTGTATCAAGAATTTTTACTTCAAAATATACTTCCATAATTGTGTCGGACGTGTTTGCCTCTACCGCAATGTTTTTGACGCGGTCATTTGCTATGTATACTTGTTGTATTGCACTTGCCTAAACTATATTTATTTGTAAGAGAGTGGGGTCATATGGAAAATAAATGTTATAACAAGTTAAGTAAGAAACTTAAGGGGGAGAGGAATGTCGGAGAGGAATTATTTATTATTTTGAAATATTGATAGTATTATTACGCAATACGATTAACATAATGTTTTTAAAATAGAAAAATATTTATTAAGTATTTTATAAATTTACATAGTATTATCATTTATCAAAATCAAATCAGAAATATTACTTTGTCAGAACGTACTATTGTATGCTTTACAAAATATGAATATGATTTTTAATGTAGAGAAAAATATTTTTAATCCTTTCTCGTTAAGTTTTTGTAAATAAACTTAACCAAAAATTTGTAATCCGTATTAAAAAAAAAATAAAAAAATAAAAATAAAACATTAAAGTTACGAAGTGTTTATGAAAAAAATTTAACTACACACTCTTCTTTTTTTTAATTTATCTTATCGGCATGTTAAATAAAAACCTTCACGGCATTTCTTAAGGATATTCAACTTTTTAAATGTTTTTGTAAAACATGCGTAGAACGGTCAGAAATGTGTAATATTTCTGATTTAATTTTGATAAATGCTAAGCCTATGCAAATAAAATAAAAAACGTAATTAATATGCTTTTATTTAAAAACACCATGTTTATCGTATGGCAAAATAATATTATCATTATTTTGAATTAATAAATAATAACTCTCCGACGTCCCTCTCCCCGTTAATCTTTTTTTTATATTTAAAAGTATCATCTTCAGCAAATTAACCTATTTTAATAACGACTTAAAACACAAAAATTACAGAAAAAAAACTGTTGATTCTTGCAAAATACTGTTCCGTACAAGTTTGTTGTTAAAAAACCTTCATACGCGCACACGGTCGCCACGTAGATTATAAAGGATTGAATTTATGGCTCGGTTTCCCACCGAGGGCCACGAGAGTGAAAATGTTTGAACTATTTCTTAGGGCAGAAAGCCCCATAGACGCTGAATTCATAACGCACGTATGGAATTAATTGCGGACTCACTCTCGGGTAGTATTAATACGGACGGGTGAACGTTTGTTTTATTTTCTAATATTTTCTGTAGGAGACACTGCACAAACGCACGTCAGAGAAAACCGCCACTGATCACAAGCATCCGGAACGTCGGTGTGTGTGGCTCGTGAGGGGTGAGGAGTTTGATTCATCAGGGAAAATTGAAGGGGTGTTACGATCCTGAGCAATTAGACAACGCTTGAGGCGAAGAATCAATGCAACACAAATAAATGTACAGTATTTTATTATTATTGAGTAATCTGAAAGTATGTTGCCTGTTGTATGCGGATGATGCGGTGCTGATTGCTAACAGTGTGGAAGATCTACAGTCCCTCGTATCTAGGATGAATGAAGTATGCATGAAGAACGAGCTAATGATGAATGTAAGTAAGTCTAAAGTCATGGTGTTTGAAAGAGAGATTGCGAAAACAGTGTGCAATATAGTTGTGAATGACGAATACTTGGAGCAGGTCGATGAGTTTGTATATTTGGGAAGTATGTTTACGAGAGATGGAAAGACTGATAGGGATATTGAAAGAAGGGTGAATGCAGGAAACTCCATTAACGGAGGACTGAACGCGGTTGGCGCTAACAAAAAGTTGTCCAAAGAAGCGAAGCTAGCAGTCCACAATGGAGTGCTGATACCAACCCTGATGTATGGCAGTGAGGCATGGAATTGGCAGAAAAAGGATGAAAGTAAACTGAATGCCGTAGAAATGAGATCTCTGAGACGAATGTGTGGTAAAACCATGTATGATCGTGTGAAAATATTGAAATTCGTAAAGAATGCAAGGCTGATGTAAGCGTAATGAGTAAGATTAAGAAAGGGACGCTTAGATGGTTTGGGCATATGGAGCGAATGAACGAAGAAAGGAGTGTAAGAAGAATGTATGACGCGAATGTGAATGGAAGAAGAAGCCGGGGACGCCCGAGGAAGACATGGCACGATCAAGTGAATCAAATACTCGAGTCGGGCCATGTCAGAAGTCGGAATAACAGAAGAGAATGTATGAGACGATGTATGAATGTGAATGAAGCAAGAGGTGTATGCCAAGATCGAGTTGTTTGGCGGTCCGTCCTCTCTGCCTACCCCTGCGGGGAAACGGCGTGATGGTTAGTTAGTTAGTTAGTATTTTATACATCTGCCCTATCGATGGACACTGCAAGGCTGTCTGACAGCTGTGCATGTTGACACACGAAGGAGGAAGCGCAACACGGCTCAATACCTTAAAACCCAGACCTTCTAATCTAATCTTTTTACCAAAGTACTTATATTTTAATTCGGCAGGTGTTTTGAGGTCTTAGTGAAGGATCCTCGGACAAAAGTAGTAAAAAACCAGTTAAATTGAATAATTGGCGACGTTGGACGGTAACAACGGCTATTAATACTAAGGCAATCAAATCCACGGTGAAGTTAGCGCAAATGGTGGCTGGTTAGTTCAGGAAGGCTGATCCGTCCACCTGTTGCAGGCTGTGCCCTGTGCAGTGTGCAGAAGACACCCGCTTCCGGTATGCAGGACAGGTGAGCCTCAACACGTGCACGGAGAGAGGAGAGCGGAGGTGCAACATTGATCCATCTTCCTTACGTATCATCGTACGATAATTACATTTTTTGTAACGTAGGTACAAACAAAAATAAATAAGTACAGTTTTTATCAAAACTTTTGAGACGGTTAATAAAAAATATTTTTGGATCGTTTTATTGGAAATTGTTTGACGAAAGGACGAGGAAAAACGTTTTATAATTTCATTGTGTTGTAAATTACTCTAAAATGATACGATACGACTTGGGGTCCGGAAATCGGAGATGTATTCCAATAGACAAAAACAAATAATAATTTGATTTACTTCAAATTATATTTTTTAAATTAATCGGAGTTCTACCAATTAAACACGATAACAATTAATAATCTATTTATAACTAATTTATTTATAATCTTTTTAGATCTGATTCATTCATAGGTTGAATCTTGATGATCTCCGTGGTTGAGTGGTTACGGTCCTTAGCTGCGAATCCGGAGGCCGCGGGTTCAAATCCCGGCGTGCGCAAGTAAATTTTATTTGATTAAATTGTGTTATTTCACAACATATTCATTAAAAATAATATGTAGTAAATTTGCGGCACGTTTCAGAGTAGTAGAAACTGTCAGTATCGCCCTGGTGAAAGAACACCGTTCATAATCGAAACATTACTTTATTTATTTTTATTTTATTTATTTATTATATTATATACGCCCTACCATATATGGGCTTTTACATATTTAGTTACTTATAATAATCACACAGGTGCAAAACACATAACAGTATTTATTTATTTTTTAAACTTGAAATGACTTTAGCCGTGTTTGGTGACCAGATGTGAATAGCCAGGTACTACCCCAAATTCCTCTTCCGATTCTCTTTACCGTCCGTAATACATTCAGACTCACAACATACCCCAATCATAAAAAAAATAAATTAAAAAGGCTGATTTACTCATTATTAGGTAATTCTAAACATTTCATGTGTACTTGTCGGGCTCGTTTTCCAGCCGGCGACTCACAAGAAACGGATGCGATATAAACATTTGCAGATAGTGCGCGTAACACGTCAATTGAATATGGTGGCGGTGATGCCGCCCAAGCGGGAAAACCAGCGCCGCGGGGAGTAAAACCTGAAATTGGAGGAAATAACTCAGCGATTTGCAATCAAACCGGTGGAAAATTACCGAATGGCATCACGCAACTTGATCGATCCACATTATGAATTCATAAATCAGATGTAAATAACACTAAAGCCACATTTTTGCATGTTGCATAATTTCGTGTTTAACCCTTCCCTTGCACTGCTAAAAAAAAACTCCAGTGCTGTACACTCGGTATGCAGGAAACATTTAGAATTTAGTAATTTTTAAGTTACATTAAAATGAATAGTTTACATTTATTACTCATGTTAACAGTTTTATTAATAGTGCATAAGTAAAATATTGTGCATTAGCGCTGAAAACGGGAAAAAAATATCGGCCAAGTTTAAAATGCACGATACCTCCATTACAGCCGGCAGACCGCCTGCTACTACTGACGACCGCGCATCGTGGCACGGTAAGCGAGACCCCGTACCCCTCTCGCTCACTATCGCACCAAGCAGACATATAATATAGTATCATCATAGAAAAGGTGTTTATACTGTTACCATATTATACTCGTATTCTCAAACTACTATCTTTTTATATACCTCCCTCATCACTGTATTTTTTTAAATCCCTATGTTCAAATTGCAAGATATGCTACACAGCGCCCTAGGGGTGATTTTTCACAAAAACGGCGCTACACAAATCATCCAATTATTATTAATATTTAAAACTCAACAAGAAATATTTTGTATAAACCACCATTTAACATATAAATATGATTTTATTCGGAAGCGAAGCTTCCCTTATCAGGATACAAATTATACTAAGAAATAATGACAAGAATAGATAAAAAACAAACAGTAAGTAATCGATTAAAAATCTAAAAATAACTGAAAAACTTAAAAAAAACCTTTATAAAATATTAAATAATAAAAAAAAATATTGAAAATTACTTTGTAATCACCACTTTATTAATATATACATATCAACATGTTTCGAAAGCGAAGCTTTCCTCATCAGGAATATAAAGAATACTAAAAAAATAATAATGTTAAGTATAGACAAATGATTCATTTGTAAACATTCATGTATGTAGGTTTTGGGCATATTGCCTGTTTTATATACTAAAAGGAAATAAAGTTTTAAAAAAACCTTCGTTAAAATGGGACACCAGAAACGGAAGTTCACTTGTCAAAATACAAAGCAAATGACAAAAATAAATATAATGATAAATAATTTTTGGCAAGATTCAGATGATAAGGTCCTGTTAAGCCAGTCACTAGTCACTATGGCTTGTAAACGGGTGCCTTTATATTATTCTTTATATATGTCTTCTATAACATAGGCAACATATTAAACAACAAAACAATTAAAATGGTCTATTATGCATTAATTCAGTCCCTATTGCAGAAAGGCATTATTGGGTGGGAGGGGCCTATAAAACCACACTACAGCCAATAATTACAATTAAAAAAAATATAATAATAATAAAATAAAAAATAAAAACATAACGACTCTTAAAAACCTTACGGAACCTTATATCAAATCTGCAAAGAAGTTTTCATCAATAAATGCACTCCACTGAAAGTATAAACAATAGATTGTTACGTAACGACAGAAAGATCCTAGGAGGACTCTAGCTACTCGTGAACAAACGATAAAACGACGCCAGCGCCACGTTTGCCAAAACGGCAGCTTGCGCGGCCCACGTTCGTCACTTCTTCCCTCTTGCCCACCGCCTTCGTTCCAGTTAACTGCGTCTCTAAAAAGAGCGCGCTAAAAGGCCATTTTGGTAGCCGCAAATTGTAACGCCATATTATCATGCATGCTGGGTTAACGCCCACTGTGCGAGATGCTTTTGTTTATAACAACAGAGCACCGAAACATGGTGACTCGCCCGTAACAGTAACTTAACTTCAGTGTACTGATGTCCAAACCCAAGACTTCCACCTGGACCCTTTTTGCCGCCACGACCATGACTGTAAGCTGACTTTGTATTTCCTCTCATGTGTTGTAACTTATTCGAGTCCCCGTTATCATGCCCGGTTAGAGAATATCAGAGAGAATAATCACCCGTAACTTCCATTTGAGGTTAGGCTAGCTGTCGATTATTGTAGCATAACTTACCATGTTTGTACCTTCCCCTGAATAAACCCTGAGTCTGAAAGCATTTAGTAGATTCATTTGGCGTAGTATTAGAGTCCCCCGACCCCAATTATAAGACTGCCTGTCGGCCTACGACCCTGCAGAGGAGATTCTTGGCCTGCCGAAACTGAGCCTGTCGAATGTCCAGAGCCGAGCTCCCCGCCAAGACACCACCCCCCAGGGTAAGTCTAAACCAATGAATTATCTCCCGTAACCGCTCTTTCCCAACCTTCCTCCTCCCCTTCTCCTTCACACAAGACCGCCTGTCGGTTAATTTAACTTAACAAGATTTAAAACAAATGGTTTAATAGCCATCGCAATGCCAAGAACGACCGAAGCACAGCACCACTACTTGTATTTAGGTATAAGATAGTACAATATATTATTATTCAAAAACAAAATTAATGTAACCGAAACATTGAAATATGATATATATATTAATTAACTTAGATAATGATATATTGCACCCTTAATCGTAAATTACTATTTGGTTATTTTTTGTTATTATTATTCTAAAATTGTTCTGTTGATTTAAGTTTAGTTAATCAATAAGATTGTTTAAATGTCGAATTGTTTTTTATTATTTTATCATTACGTACGTAAATATTCCTCCCATAGCCACGAGCTACTGAAGCTTAACTTATGGAGAGTAGGTCAAAAGCAAGTTTAAAAAATTACGTATTATGTTAAAATGATGTAGTTTTTTTTGTAATACATAATTTTTTTTTTTTTTTAAATTATAATTTTCATCTTTATATTTTATTTTATATTATTTGGAAAATCAACAGTTTACAGTAATTATTGCGTATGGCAAATATATTTAAAAAATAAACTAATAATGGGTTCTCACTTCAGTATTTAAATTATTGAATAAAACAAAAAGAAAGGTTGTTAAAGGTTAGCCTATGAGGTTAGGATGATGGTAGGGAGGGAAAGGGAAAGGATCTAATGTGTATGAATGTTATTTATTGATTTTGGGTTTGAAATTATAAGGGGCTGAGTTGAATAAGTCGAACTCACTGTATGAAGTGTTAAAAATGTGTGAAGTGCGGTGAATAGAGGTGTTTAGTTTTGAGTTAGTGTTGCATTGAGGTAGGTTTAGTGTGTGGTTCTGTCTGTTAGGCACTCTTAAATGAATTCGTTCAAGTAATTCAGGGCAATCTATCACAGAGGTGGCTATGATAGATTGCCTGTGATAATAATATCTACACAATTTCTACAATTACTCTTTCATATATTTCGATCCTCGCATTCAGTTACTATTCAAATTCACATTCACATTGTCAAATCCTTTCTCTCCGATAGCCATTTTTTAACATATATTTAACCTTATTCATAGAGTTACATTGTTTTTTCACTATTTGGCATTAAATTAAATAATTGTGCGGAGGGTCTTTTAGAGGATAGGAATGAGTGAACTTGGGTCTTAAAGAGACCCATGTTATAGGATGGAGGAAACACAGAGGCCGGCAGATCATTCCACAGCCGAGCTGTTGAACACAAGAACGAGTCGTAGAAGCGACCCGTTGTCATGTGACAAATGTCAACCGTGTGCAAATGTTGGGCGCGCGTTTGGCGTATTTCCCGACTATGCACCGGTGCCGAAGGGATCAATGACGCTAGTTCCTCGGAGCATCTTCCATTAAAATACCGGTAGAATTATTATATAGCATTCCCACCTGACGTCTGTGCTCCAAAGATTGCAAAGTTATATTCTATTAAAACGTTCTCTGCCCATACTTGTTTATATATTTCGAAACTAGTAATCCCATCGTTGTTTGTGAATCTAGCACTATAAATATGTTAAATTAAAAGGTAAAATGTTCGCACTCTGGAATAATGATAATAGGGTATCATGTCTCAGTACGTAAATATGATACTAGGGACAACTAACAAGTAGTTTTTTGCAGAAACTGCTTGCTTAAACAGTAAAAACGCGCGACCAATTAGGATTTAGCAAACGGCCGAACGCAGGGCCGCTTATAATAGTTGTATTTAAGTTACTCGCCGCGAAGGAGAGCCCCCAAGTAGCACTAAAAGTAAAGAAGCGGTGAGATTTAAGAAGAGGTTAAAATAAGCCTTTAGCTATATAGAACTTTAAACACGCGCCGCCGGATTATCCTGCGGTGCCAGCTGCCGCGGAGGTCGCCCGCAATAAAGGGCGGTTGGAAAAAGCAACGAGGAAATCTAAGCTAGAAAAGGCGGACAAAAATGTCTTGCGCCGAGCTGGAAAAACAACTATTAAATGAGATGGAAAGACCTCGCGAAATAAGGAAACGGGTACGCGACCGGATTAGTCGAAGAGAAAAAAAAACAAATAGAAAAACAGAAAAAAGGCAACGTAAACAATAATCAAAACAAACTAAAATGTCAGATATTGTTGGTGAAACACATGCGAAAGCAGCACCGGCAACTAGATCACGTGACTGCCGAAAACGATCATAATTAAACACGTTCTAATCACGGGAGCGTTTAAAAGCTGTTAATTGAGTGACTCTGTTAGGTTCCGAATATGTACTGCGTGAAAAACATTTTTGTAAACGTTGGGTTTCTATATTAATGCATTCAATTATCGAAATTAACATCAATGAAAATACGAAACAGAAGGAAATTAAAAAGTTATTTTCATTAATTAATATTATAAGTGTAGAACTTCAATAAGTTAAAACTAATTTTAACATTCATTCTAGCCTTATAATAAGTCAAAAAGATGACATACTCAAGACATCATCTATTGGCGCAATCATGTTTGTCATGTCAGGATTTTGTGCTCTCATACAAAGATGGCAGTAATTCTCAAGGGAAGTATGAGATTGATAGAAATGACGGGATTCAACAAGGTAGCGGAAGCTCTGTGTCTTCTTCTGTTTCATATTTTCATTGAGAGTTATTAATTTGTATTATTTTATATTACAGTGAAGTTAAAGCATCAATAAGTAACACGTGCAGAATAAGAAAAAATCAAAAGGGAATAACCGTCTCTTTTGAAAGTTGACACCCCTTTTAAAACGAAGAAAGGGTTAAGCTCCTAAAAGCATTTACGAAGGTGCATTTACGATAAAGCAAAAGTAGCTAAGCATGTAAAACCTTTCACGTTTTCGGGAAGTCGTGTAAGGCTCTTCTCGAGGTTTGATTTTAGGGTTCCAAGAATTCTGTCTTTATCTAGCTGATTTTGGAGTATGGTGGCGTTATTAATTAAAACACCCCTGTGATCGATTCATTTAAATGTAGGTTACAACTTACAGCGACACTTTAAATTAAATTGATTAAATCCTGTTAGATTTAATGGAAACCGATGTTATTAACATCAAAAAGAAAGCGGGAGCGAATTACTGACTTGCAAAGGTTTTTATAAGCACGTGACAGTTCAAAAGACATTCCTTAGTGGAAAACAAGACTGCTTCTATCACAATACTCCCGTGAAGAATCGTGGCGAACTCACTGGTAGACCTCAGACGTGAAAAGCACCGTACTATTAAATTGTCAGGGTTCTCTCTCCCTCGGAAGACGACCTCATTAAACCGTATTCGGTGCAGTCACAGCCGTTGTGCGTATATGATGCATAAATGGGGCCTAAAGGATTCACACTGTCACCGTCAAAATGTGTTATTTATGGCCGATTTAATATGCGTTAGCTAACGCAAATAATACATACTTGGCCCCCAGATGACGTAGGAGAGCATTAATTGTGAGCGGAACGTTAAGTCGCGGTGCCGCCATTTGCATGACGGCGGTCATAGCGGTGACAAACAATTGTGGAACGTTTTTTTCTCGTCCAGCGAAGAATATTTAAAAAATAAATAAGTGCGAACATGATTTGAATCACCGAAAATGACAAAATATTGATTGATTTTATAAGAAATTGTGAAGATTTATACCATGCGAACAGCAAAGACTATAAACCCCAGTTAAAACAGAGTAATATCGAGACTATACTTGAAAAATCAGGTACCTACGAGTATGTATAAAATGTAAATAGGTACGACATAATTTGTAATATTTAGCGCATATATATTATGTTAATCAAAAGATTATATAAAATATACAACAAAAAAAAAGTGCTTGGAAAAAGTTTTACAGTTCAGACTCGTTCTTAACACGCATAGATTATTGGAGAAGCAATACAAAATGAAATACACCCTCGGTAAAATGACTTTAACATCTCACTTTCCCGAAACCAAAAGATTTCATCTTCTGATGACTCCCCATCTTTCAAATATACTAATAATGATGTGTCTAGACCATAGGTTCTCAATGTGATAAGTACGGACCACTGGGGGTCCATGGTAGGGAGAAAAAGGGGGGTCCACGGATCGGAGTTCATTTAGACTGCACGCATAGTAAACCACCGTAGTAATTTTCCCTCGACAAGGCGTCCACGCAGGCACGTTCATGTGCAAATTTTTACAAATTTTCATACCAGCAGCAATGCATCGCGCAGTGAATAAATACCACTTGCTCAGTATTGTGCCTCATTTTTGGACAGACAGGGGGGGGGTCCACAGAAAATTAAAAGAACGGCAAAGGGGTCTACGGAGAAAATAATTTGGGAACCTATGGTATAGATTGTCCATTCTACACCGCAAAACGTCAGTGTCTGCCGTCCAACTTGGCATCGCTGGTCACCGTTAAGACGGCCGCCTTGTGACGGTCGCTAGATAACAGCACCGCTTTCTTAGGAAACCGTAGCTTTAGTAGAGTTACAATGCATTGACTTTAAGCCATCGACTAATGAATAAGTAAATCCACTCTCCGTCTAGCATCCCGCTGGTAATACCGAGTAATGCTCGCTGCGTATTAGTACAGTGTTGTTTGTTGTAAGTTTGTTGTTAGCTAGCAGTTAGCAGTTAGTACCGAGTTCAGCGCCGTATGGAAAAGCACTTGAAGCGGCGGAATTTGTACTTCAATGGCGGAGAACATTTCGACTAAATAAAAACCTAGATTATTCCCGATAAGTCCCCGGAATGCCGCGAAGGTACTATTAACGTATGTAGCTACTTTTGCCTCCAGCGATGAAAGAGCAAAAGAGGTTTTGTTACACGTGTATCATAGATGATTTAATTGGATACTGCAAGTCGAACACACCTTTAACCAGGCATTTTTTTATACGCCTAGAAAAAAAATTGTATCAGACCTAAAATAATAATTAGAAAGTGCAAAATCTCCTACTTATGAACCCATTTTCGGATATTGCGATATTGTTCATTGTGGCAAAATTAAGTTTTTTAGAATAAGAACGAAAAACAATTTAATATTTATACCTTAGCCCTACAAAATAAAATAAAACACGGATTTTGGTGATCGCACATGCGATCGGCGTTAAGCGGGAATTTCAACCTTTTTGCCACGTGCATAAGGGGTGCGTGATTTCATTCGAATTTTAGGAAGTAGATCCCCTTAACGCATCGTTATGTTCATTATATTAGAGCAAAGTTGTTAACATTTGGTAGAACTAGAAGTTGGTTACATTTGGTAGAACTGAACCTACAAACATTTTTGAAACCGAGTTAAAAGTTAGTTTGAAACTAACATGAATAACTCCCAATGAAAATATGAAACAGAAGAAGACACAGAAAATAAAGGATTAGGTAGCGACTGAGACTCAAACTCAGAACCTCTAGACTATCCGGGACGTTTCCACTTCTATCAATCTCATACTTTTCTTGAGAATTATTAATATTATTTTACAATAATTTCCCATATATTGATTGGCTGCCATCTTCGTACGAGAGCACAAAATTCTGACGTGATAAATATGATTGGGCCAATAGATGGAGTCTCGAGTAAAAAATTTTTTTTTTTTACTACTCATCTTTTTTTAAATTATTACAAGTCTAAAAGAAATAAATATATTTTCATTGATGGTATTTTCAATAATTAATACTAAAATGAAGTCTAAAGCTTCAATAAGTTAATAATAAATTTAATATTAATTCGTAGTATTCAATTTAATATTATCATTAAATAAAATCAAATGTAATAGCTAACTAACTAACCATCACGCCGTTTCACCGCAGGGGTAGGCAGAGAGGACGGACCACCAAACAAGTCGATCTTGGCATACACTTATTGCTTCATTCACATGCACACATCGTCTCATATATTCTCTTATAAATAAATAAATAAATGTTTATTCCGGTATGTGGGGAGGTTAGTGCAGTCCCACACATTCCATACAACAATATACATTCAATAGTTATAAAAAAATATACAAAATATATACATACATCACATCGTAAAAATAAATAAATAAAGAAAAATAATAATTTAATTTAACTAAATAAGAGTAAGATAACTCCTTAAGGGTGCTGCGGCATTTATATTGTGAGGGGCCAATATATTTGTCCAGTATGCGTCGATGCTGGAGGCTGGACTGAGGCGGGCTTCCATGATGAGGATATTCCTGGAGCTGTTTATTCTTTCCCTCATTCCAGCCACCCTGGATCTTATAAGGGCTGCAAAACCGGAAACTCGCCCCTCCGTGAACATACTGGAAGCACTGCAGTATCTCGGGAGGCCAAACATTATGCGGAAGGCGTTGTTGTACTGTACGCGAAGTCTTTCCATACTACTCTTTTTGTAGTTTGCCCAGAGTTCGCAGGTGTACAACGTTGCGCAGAAGGCAAGGAATAGAGTCCTTTTCACAGCGGTACTACAAAGGCGAAATCTTCTACTGAGCATGTTATTCCGACTTCTGACATGGCCCGACTCAAGTATTTGATTCACTTGATCGTGCCATATCTTCTTCGGGCGTCCCCTGCTTCTTCTTATATTCGCATTCGCGTCATATATTATCCATACACTCCTTTCATCGTTCATTCACTCTACATGCCTAAACCAAATAAGCGTCCCTTTCTCAAACTTACTCATTACGCCTTGCATTATTTACGAATCTCAAAAATTTTCATACGACCATATTGTATATTGTTTTATAATACATACGCCTCAGGGGTCTCATTTCTACGGAATTCAGTCTGCTTTCACCCTTCCTTTGCCAGTTCCATGCCTCACCGCCATACATCTCATTAAAAGCACATTCACATTAAATGATAATAAATTATTTCCTTCAATAAATGTATAATTATTTTGTTTTAATAAAATTTCTAACAAATACTTCGTGTATACGACAAAGCATGTATTATTAATAAATTAATTAAAAATTACTTCGCATTCACCACTTTATTAATATATGCATATCAACATGTTTCAAAAGCGATGCTTTCCTCACCAGAAATATATAGAATACATACATGTATTATTAATTTTTTAAATTATTTTGTTTAAACCACTGTTTAATATTGAAAAAAAAATATATTTTCGTCAAATTTAATAATGTTTTTATAAGATCCGCAAGTATTTTACTTTTCATTGTTTTTTTTTATGTGAGTACAACACAAGAGTTCCAACTGCTCCCAAAAGTCTGCAGACAGTGAGACTATGTCATCCCCAATTGGGGTATGTTAGGATGATACTCGTATGGAATGATTAGGTTTAGCTGGATTAGGTAGATACTCGTATGGAATAGTTTGGTTTAACTGCGTTAGGTAGATACTTGTATGGAACGATTGGGCTTAGCTGGTTTAGGTAGATACTCGTATGGAATGATTAGGTTTAGCTGGATTAGGTAGATACTCGTATGGAATGATTAGGTTTAGCTGGATTAGGTAGATACTCGTATGGAATAGTTTGGTTTAACTGCTTTAGGTAGATACTTGTATGGAATGATTGGGCTTAGCTGGTTTAGGTAGATACTCGTATGGAATGATTAGGTTTAGTTAG
Organism: Halesus radiatus; assembly: GCA_022606495.2. Lineage (NCBI taxonomy): Eukaryota > Metazoa > Arthropoda > Insecta > Trichoptera > Limnephilidae > Halesus > Halesus radiatus. Next base: position 360,051 of record JAHDVE020002897.1, read on the forward strand.
GTCCTTGCATAGAAGAGGATGGAGGAAGGTTGTTGGGTTGGATGATTTGGTACGGTCCCGATTATCCGCGCCACTGCTGAGTTGGGCGAATAACCGGTCCAGCCATGCGCTCTTGGGTCACGGCGGCGCATGCGCGCTACATCCGTTGCGCACCGGCCGCGCTGCATTCCTAAGGGCAGGCATGCGCAACCATACCATATTATTTTTACTTAATTATTAAATTTCTATTTTACACAAATATAAAATATCGCGCAAAATACGGAAGGAGTTTATTTTGAGGTAAGGTAGATAGAGCGGACGAACAGATAAATACCTGGAGAATATAATATAATATAAATAAATTATATTTTTACGTAGTAATGCCTATTTAGGAGTATCGCATACTCGTAGAAGCATCTTTTTAACAACCTACAATCAGAAAACTTTTCCGTCTTTTGTCTTTCCCTGTATCATGCACTATCATTTTATTTATTATACGCCTTTATATTATGTATTATGTACATTTTTATATTTTCCGAGATATAAAAATATGTTGAATTTTTTCATTTTGTCATGTACTTATATATCATGTATTATTTTTTTTTCTGTGTCATGGCACTTACATATTATTATAAATATATGTTTATCACATGTTAATCACTTATATACCTAATATGTATCATACGATTCTTTTTGTTATCTACTACTTTAATACTTTTTCTCTTTCTGTAACTAAGTAACTAACTAACAATCAAGTTGTTTCCCCGCAGGGGTAGGCAGAAAAAACGGACCGCCAAACAACTCGATCTTGGCATACACGTCTTGCTTCATTCACATTTACACATCGTTTGGTACATTCTCTTTTATTATTCCGACTCAAGTATTTGATTCACTTGATGGTGCCATGTCTTCCTCGGGCGTCTCCGGCTTCTTCGTACATTTACAATCGCGTCATATATTCTCCTTACACTCTTTTCTTCGTTCATTCGCTCTACATGCCCAAATCATCTAAGCGTCCCTTTCTTAATCTTACTCGTTACGCTTACACCAACCTTGCATTCTTTACAAATCTCAACATTTTTCACATGATCATTTAGTCTACTTTCATCCTTCCTCTGCCAGTTCCATGCCTCACTGCTATACATCGGGGTTGGTATCAGCACTCTATTGTGGACTAATAGCTTCGCTTCTTTGGACAACTTTTTGTTAGCGCTAACCGCGTTCAGAACTCCGTTAATGGAGTTTCCTGCGTTCACCCTTCTTTCAATATCCCTATCAGTCTTTCCATCTCCCGTAAACACACTTCCCAAATATGCAAAACCATCGACCTGCTCCAAGTATTCATCATTCACAATTATTTGCACACTGTTTTCGTACTTTCTCTTTCAAATACCATGACTTTAGACTTACATAGATTCATCACTAGCTCATTCGTCATACACACTTCGTTCGTCTTCTCTCTGTATTGTGCACTTAATCATGTAAAATGGAAAATAAAAGGTGGGGTCCGTCCAATTTTTTTAAAAATCAGATCATTAGTAAATGTAAATGAAGTGAGGACTATGTTCCAAGGCAGAGTTTTGTAGCGTTAGATCCACTGTATCTATCTTTGTGCGGAATGAAGTCATGTTTAGGTAGCTAAGTCCGAAAAAACGGAATTAAAATTTTCAAAGAACCTATTTCATACACATTTTTCCGAATGCAGGGAAAAATCGCTTATCTACGATCGGGAATTTATATTTTCTAACTGTCGCGTATAAAAATTAATACACAAACATTATGTTTATAAAATACCAAGCAAAACCTTTGAGACCTCATAAATCGATTTGCGAATTATAATTCAATCCACTGCTAAGCAACGAAACTCGTTATTAGTTATATATTAAAGTTTATATTGTGTCATAAATAAAATAACAAATTAACGTAAAACATAGATTACCCCGAGTAAAAAAAGCTTGGCCATTGCTGCGCTAATTGCATTCAGAGGAATTCCCTGCCTCCTCCGTCCCTCCTCCCACCCCCTACCATCCCACCACACACAGTACACAGATGCATTCATGAATGAAACAGCATCCGACTCTGTACCAATCTAGACAGAGACGGAGAACGGTGGCGGCTCTATCGCTCGCACACGATTAAAGCCGGGAGTAGGGTGACCAACAAATAAATTAAAAAAACAATATATAAAAGTATTTAATTAGGAAGTTCTTACGACACGGCCAGAATTCACATAGAGCCTGAATTTTGATCAAGGCTTGAATACTATATACAAACGACATTATTTATTTTAAGCAATACAGGTAAACACACAAAATTCATACGTACCTATCACGCGGTAATACAACCCTTAGACATTAATTTAAAAATGGCCTTGTATGCCGAAACAGCTGTCACAATAATAAACAAAAAAATACGTGCAAAACTTAATAATAACAATATTAAATTTAATAATAAATTATCTACATGTTTCTGAACCAATGGTTCCTATTGGTATAGACATTAACAAAACTCTACATAATTTTTATATAGGAAAAAAACTTCTAGAAACTTTAACACCAGAATTAAGCAGCACCTTGTGGTTAAATAATTATAATTATTCTGAATTCTCCAACCATCTTTTGGATACAAATCATTACTTTTGATATAAAAAAAGTTTAGAAAACTTACATAAAAATACAAGGGGTTTACAGTTAGATATATTAGAAAAATAAGAAAATTTGCCAACAGTGAAAAGAATATTATTAATAACCGAATCCTTTTCACAAAGAACCGCCACCAAATTATTTTTTTTCGCATTAATACCTACGAGTACTCGTATATATTAATTGTTTTTGTGTTTAATTTGTAAAACTCAATTTATTTATTTTTTTTAAATTTAATGTATTTCAAATTTAATAATGTTATTATTAAGTTCTCCAAGTTTTAAGTTTTTATTATCGTGACAGCTGTTTCGGCGTAATAATAGTAATTTATTTTAAACATACCTTAACATGAATGAATATGGGAAGAAATAATGATTCTCAACCCGATAGGCTAAACTAGGAAAAATAAGAATTATACGACCTGAAATAAAATTCGCGAAATTTTTCTGGTGATTTTCCAGTATTTCCGACATTAAACGATCATTTAAAAAGTATTTTTGGTGAAAAACAAAACAATTTTAACTGGTTGATTTAAAACCCTGTGAAGAACCCAAAAATACGATACAAATTCCGAGACAAGAGAAAAAATCGCATCAAACCTGTAACATAATGGGAACACCGATGCATGAAAAATATTTTCAGGTGAATTCTAAAACGAACTAAATAAAATATCAAGCTATTCCCATAATGAATTTACGGCTTTAGTGAAGCTATAATTTTTTTCAATTTTTGATTAACTCTGAATACAAAATTCTGAATTCTTGTAAAAAATTAATAAACATCAACACAGACATAACCACTCTACAAGAAGAAGAAATGAAATAAGACTTCCCTTTAGAAAGAAAACAAAATGGCAAAACTCATTACTATATAAAGCCATGAAGATATTCCACGAAATACCGGCCAATATAAAAGAAGGAAATTTTTTGAAATTTAAGAAGGAAGTGACGAAATACATAAAGTGCAATCTTTAATAGCGTAATTTGTAATGTTTTATTTGTAATTTTTTTATCTATATTGGGACTTAAATTGTAAAAAATGTTTGTGTTGGATATTATGTTAATGTTAGAATACATGTGTTCTGTTTTAAGTGTAATAAATAACTTATTGGAGTTTAAAAATCTCAGTGTTAGACAACCCCGTCAACCCCGGATGCATTGTGTGTGTCAGTCCGCACACACAATGCATCCGGGACCTTGATAAACCACGAGGTCCTGGGTTCGAGTCCCAGTTGCTACCGTTATATTTATCTTTTCTGTATTTCTGGTTTATGATTTATTTTGAGAGTTGTTAATATTATCTTCAATATATTTTTTTAAGTTACAGTTGTAATTTGTTATCAAAAAACAAAAATACGCTTTATAAATTATTAATTATTTATGTTAGTGTTAGGAACCTATTAGAAATAATTAAGAAAGTACACAGAACACAAAAACACCTTTTCAAATGGGGTAGGACCAGCTTGTCGCGTGGTCGCCCGACCAGAGTGCATCGACTCGTCATTTTCGTGAGGCGAGCTCGGAGGATTGTTTGTTTTCCCGCGTACTCCGCACTCTACTCTGTACTGACTCTACTCCGCACACCTACTCTCTGTACTCTTCACTGGCCGCCACGGGTTCACATCCGTTTAGCGGAGATTATGCATCTGTCATACATAATATTACACCTTACAATAAACACGGAACTGCGAATGGACATTCCGAGGACCTTTCCGCCGGCAATACACGTTCATTGTTCTGAAAATATAATAATTCACAGAAAAGTGACTAAAGAAACAACCGTAAGGTTTTTATTTGACATTTCTAGATGGCGTCATTATTAATAAATGAATTAAAAATTCATTTGTATTCACCACTTTATTAATATACACATACCAACATGTTTCGAAAGCGATGCTTTCTTCATCAGGATTATATAGACTACTAAAAAATAATAATGTCAAGTATAAACAAATTATAGTTCCATCTTTATCATTTGTCGAAAGCGATGCTTTCTTCTATGATATTATTATTAATAATATTACGAGAGTATTATTCCTGATGAAGAAAGCATCGCTTTCGAAACATGTTGATATGTATATATTAAAAAAGTGGAGAATTCAAAGTAATTTTTAATTAATTTATAAATACAACTATTTTCATAAATGAATTAAATAATATACATTGTATTCACCACTTTATTAATATAATATAAAGATATGTACATGTTTCGAAAGTGATGCTTTCTTTATTAGGAATAATACTATGGTAATATTAGTAATAATAATATTATAGAAAAAATCATCGCTTTCGAAACATGTAGATATCTTTATATTTAAAAAAAGTGGTGAAAACAATGTAAATTACATATTTGTAAAAAGCATTAACTTTGTGGCTCGCCATAATTTACAATAAAAAATACATAAATTTGTTGTAGACCGCTTTTATTTTATTAACACTCTACCGGTTTCGGAAGCACCCTTCCTTCATCAGGAGAATATTGTAACTAACTTATGATATAGAATATTGACAAGATATATAAATTTTAGGTGTTGGAGTGGGGGTTAAGTAAATGGGTAGGGGTAATTGTAGGATTTCCGGGAAGAACAGAGCTTGTCAATATTCTATATCATAAGTTAGTTATAATATTCTCCTGATGAAGGGAGGGTGCTTCCGAAACCGGTAGAGTGTTAATAAAATAAAAGTGGTCTACAACAAATTTATGTGTTTTTTATTGTACAATGTATATTATTTAATTCATTTATCAATAACGACGCCACAAAGTAAAAACCAATCGTTTGAAGAAATTATATCTATTTTCAATTAAACGGTAAAAACTATTTTGTTTAAACTACTATTTAATAAATAAATATCTACGTGTTTCTTCATCACAATACAAAGTATACTGAAAAAAATGACATAAGCATATACAAATAATTTTAAAAATAAATAAATATAAAATAACACAATGATAATTTTTACATTAAACATTCACATTTACTTTGTCTGGCAATTGATCGTTATTATTCTGTTACGCTTATTTTTATATGCTCATATATCGTGATTTTTTCAGTTTACATTGTACCCTCATGAAGAAACCATTGGTTTCGAAACATGTAGATATGGAATTATTGCATAGCGGTTTAAATAAAATATTTTTATCATTTCATTATATGGAATGTGTGGGACTGCACTAACCTCCCCACATACCGGAATAAACATTTATTATTATTATTATTTAAAATGGTGTCATAAATTGAACTTGCATTTATTATATAAAAATAAAAAAACGAACAAAAGACAACGACAACGACAACGACAACGACAACGACAACGAAAAACTACTATTGTCGGCTGGCGACGTTATCATAAACTATATACTGCTCATAAATATCAATTTAACGGACAAGACGCTATATTCGCTGTCCTATATTTTTGTGTTGTTAGTAGGCACAAGTTAAAGATTAAAAATGGAAAATGGAAAAGATAATAAGAAAAATCCACTGATAAGCCAGAGGAAGATTTGTGGAAGACGTAGCAGTAGAAGACGCCGCGCTGTATGACTTCGAAATCTACGTGTTCCGGTGCATAAGGATCCGGTGAATAGTGCCTGATGATAGTCAACTACCGATAAGAGGGGGCATCAGAAGAAGATATTTGATGATCTCTGGACCAACGATGCTGCGGACGGATATATCCGGTTTCTCGCGAAGAAACGTATCCGCCGGAATGCACCCGTTTCCGGTTTGTTAATCACCCGGTCAAAAAAGACGCGCTTTCCTAGAAACATCAACCAACGCGGCGGGGAAAGCTTTTTTATTCTAGAACACAAAAACAAAAAAAAACGAAAAGCTGTTTGCTGTCTCCGGAAGACCGTTTGGCATTGGTACCTCTATCTACCGATTTAAAAACTGATTTAATTTTTATTTGATGAAACAAGTTCATATCTAGTTCCTCGTAAGATTAGCCAATTCGATAATGCAAGTCCACCAACCTTAGAGTATTAATGTCAGCCGACAGAATGCCAGGATCAAATTGTGCAATCAACAAGGTACAGCCAGCTTTATTTCGACATAATAAAATATCAATAGCGCACTAGCGGCAGGTCTGGAGATTACTGAAAACGATGAAATATTTACGATTTCTTCAAAAGATTGGTATTCACTTTATGGCGTCATTATTAATAAATGAATAAATAAAATAAAAACTTTTTATTCACCAATTTATTAATATACACATATCAACGTGTTTCATGTTTTTTTTATAATTTGTCCATTCTTACATATATACTAGACAATATTATTTTTTAGTATTTTATATATTCCTGATGAAGAAATGATCGCTTTCGAAACTTGTTGATATGCGTACTCGTATATTAATAAAGTAGTGAATACAAAGTAATTTTAGAAATATTTATGTTTCATAGCATCGCTATTTTTACGAATAAAATGGCACCTACCTGCGACTATTAAAAAAACATGTTGTTATAGACCTACCATACCCATAATTTACATTTTTTAATATTTCACTAACAGCCCGCAGATACTTTAATACTACACGACTGCTGACGCTTGTACAAATCGCAAGTGCGCCCCACTGTAGAATTTGGCAGCCACCTCTGGTCGGGAGCCCAAAATATTAACAAATGGATTACAATCTTTGGAACACAGTCGGGTGGTAATGTTGTCCTTGTTCTGCCGGTATTGTAATGGAAGATGCTCTGAGGAAGTGGCGACATTGATTCCTTCGGCACCAGTGCATAGTCGGGAAACACGCGAATTGCACATGGTTGACATTTATCACACGAGAACGGATCGCTTCTGCGACTCGTTCTTATGTTCAACAGCTCGGTTGTGGAATGATCTGCCGGCCTCGGTGTTTCCTCCATCCTACAACATGGGTCTCCTCAAGACCTAAATTCACTTCTTCCTATCCTCTAAAAGACCCTAAATTTTCCTCAAAACCTCGTGTGCGGAGTTACTAAAATTTAAAAAAAAAAACAGGCAAGGGGATTGTTTTTTTGCACATTCGACTGTGAGACGATTTGCCGGCTTCTTCCTACAACACGGGTTTCTTCGAGACTCATTCAGAGGTTCATTCCTCCTCTCCATAAAAAAGACCTCCAGCATCGAAATCACATAGATGTTTTAGTTCATTTCAATGTTCCTTAACAATAGAAGTCGTGACTTTTGTACTTTTTGACGTTTAAATATTTATTACTTGCAATTCAATTTTTAAAATAACTAGGACTACGCCCGTATCTACGTTAACAAATTTATTAAAAAAAAAGTTCATAAAAGTAACAAAAAGATTTATAAATTACTTAATAAACGTTAATTTGCAGTAAAATTAACATAAAATACTTCGTTTACACAACTGTTTAATACATAAATATCAACATGTTTCGGACGCGAAGCTTCCCTCATCAGGATATACACAGTATGCTAAAAAATAATGACAAGTATAGACAAATAATAAACATTAAAAGATGTTAATAGTCAATTACATGTTATTAATAATAAAATAAGTAGCTGTCTCTGTAATTTATTTCACATTAATAACTATGTTTAGAATATTGTTAATATAAATTTTAATAATAATAAATACTGTTGTTTTTTTATCCTTTGTTATTTTCCTGATTTTATTTATATTAGTAATACAAATAATATCATTTTTAAATTTTCAATATAAATTTATTATTTAATATTTTGTAATAATAATTTAAAAAAAAATAGTTACTTACACACAAAAACTAATCAGCGAAACGACCCGTTCTCATGAAGCTAACATCAACTATGAACTGGTGTTCCGCTCGTTTCTGTCGAGTTTCACGCATTTGTAACGGCTTCATTGAAATATCTGTAGAACAGACTCAGCATACCTACATTGCGTATGTGCATTAGAGATGACAATATGTCTGTTAACAACGGACTGTCTACCATACGAACCGCCCCCCTTTGCACAGAATTAAGCCGGTTTATTAATTATTTAGAAGCTCCAGCCCAGAGGAAGAGTAACTTCCAAATTCACCTGTTGGACGTACTTGAGAATTGTAGGATTAGCAGTAGGTCACTATTGAAGAATCTGATATTTCCCTATTGGACACCCGATTATAAAAAAAATTACTTATTAATATTTACTTATTATTCCCTACTTATTACTATTTACTTTGTTTTGCCTACTTATTATTTTTTAATTATTACTCTTTACATAATTTTATTTACTTATTATTATTTATCGATTCACTAAAATTGGAAACCCGCTCATCTCAACACAGGACTGTTCTAGTGAGGATGAGTGGCTAATGTTTTTGTTTTGTTTTTAAATTTAAGAATAAATAAATTAAGGAAATGACTGCAGTGGCCTGTACTTCGGAGATTTATTTCGAATGATCCCCAAACATAGGCTCCACCGTTATTTTTAAATTTAATTACACACACGACTGACACGAGGAGGGTCCGAAGAAAAATCATTTCAATTTCATGTGAAGGGCCTTTTTGAGAAAAGGAGTGAACCTGGAATTTGCAGAGACTCGTGTTATAATAGAAAGGAAACAAAGAGGCTGGAAAATAGTACCACCTGGAAAAAAAATAACCCCAACACAGCTATTTCCGTTTGTTGTTGTTTTTTTTTATTTTTTTTATTTAGGGATCAATGTGTTCAGCCAGAAAGAGAGATGACTGTAGCAGCCTCCCATTGATGGCTCCCATGCAACTGTGTCAGATTAGAGCGTGCACAAGGCACTAGCATCACGGCCATTACAAGCTGCGTTGCATCACCGGTACCTCCACTTCCTCTGAGTCATCTCGCCTTTGGTCCAGGCAGCATCATGAATGACAGAGCCAGAGTCTGCTACTGGCTTCCAACAGCTGGTGTGGGTGATCCTGTTATATAATGCAACCATTCAGCGATCTAATTTGTATGGCCAATTTCACTGTGCAATCCACTTGTTATATACGTAGGAATATGTTCAAATACAATGAGATCATATCAATTACCAACGGATAGAATCATAACCAAACGAAAATGGCTAGCAGGCATACAGGTATGACTAAAACAAATCAAGACCAAGAGATGTGCAGCGACCACTTCAATGCGAAGACCATAAGTAAATTACAACTCACACCAGAAAGGATCTCATTGTCCCGAGGATCAATGCGGGAAAATGTCAAAAGACATATACATATCTGGGACCGAAAAAATATAATAATAAAATCCCCCATAAATTTAAATTAAAACCTGCAAAACGTCATATATCGGTCCAGTAGTAAACAAATGATTAATTGGCTTGCCTAGGCGGGTCTGAAAAATTATTAAATAATGTTATTTAATAAATGAATTTAAATTTATTTTGTATTAACCTCTTTTATTAATATACACGTATGTTTCTAAAGCGATGACTTCTTATCAGGTATATATATAATACTAAAAAATAATGATGTCAAGTTTTTTTAAATTTTTTTTTTATATGAATACCGCACAAGAGTTCCAACTGCTCCCAACCGTCTGGAGTCAGAGAGACTATGGCATTCCCAATTGGGGAATGTTGTGAGGCTTAAGGTATTGGGGGAAGGAACGAGAAGGGGAAGAGGAAGGTGGGTAATACCTGGCTATTCAGATCTGGTCACCAAACACGGCTAAAAGCCATTTCAAGCAACGTTTCACTTCTCAATGGTGGTCTTTCACCAGGGTGATACTGAGAGTATCTTCCACTATGGAACGTGCTCAAATATACTATATATTATTTTTAAATGAATTAATTGTGAAACAACACAAATTAATTAAATAAAATTTACTTGCGCACGCCGTGATTTGAACCCGCGACCTTCGGATTCGTAGTCGAGAGCCTTACCCCTCGACCATGGAGGCCGTCAAAGTATAGACAAATGACAATTATTGTGTTCTATATTTATCATTTGTCTATTCTTACATTATTATGTTCTACGTTTATCAATTGTCTATACTTGACATTATTATATTTAGTATTTTATATATTCCTGATGAAGAAAGCATCACTTTCGGAATATGTTGATATGTGTATATCAATAAAGTGGTGAATACAAATTAATTTAATATTCATTTATTAATAATGACGCCAAAAATTGAATACCAATATTTTGAAGATATTATAAGGTTATTTAAATTTATTCATACCTATTACAACGCACTCAGGGTGGATTGTTTCATAGAATTTGAAGGATTCATCAAAATTTCGATGTTAATATTCCAGTTATTTGGTTCCTTAACAGGCAATCTGCCTAGTTGTAAACTACTATCGACTTGACAAGACATCATAGCACTTGTACACATTTTTATTATTTTCATTTGTTTAAATATTTTCAATAGTCTATAATTATTATACAATATTACGTTATATGCTATATAAATGTATATACTCGTACGTAATGCAATATTTGTTTTATAAATAACAGTCATTATAAGTACAACAACAACAAAACAAGCATGAAAACCTAATCTAAAGAACCTCTGTTTAACTAATTAAAAACAGGTTAATTAGGTTAGGTTGGTTTTTTTTAAACATACCGATTCATAGGTGTGTTGAATTATCCGGTCATCGATCTATGCATATCCCATCCTCAGAATACGTATTTATAGTACAGGGGAAAGGAGTACAGGGGTGGTTCAATTATTGTATGGTACGTAGTAAAATAGCTATAATACTTTATAAACATTCACATACCATCAAGACCAACCCGATAAAACGTTTTTTTTTCATTTGCCGAAAGGAGGACCAATCTTAGGATAAATTCTCCAATTCCCCGTATTTGTGCGCAATATAACGCACAATTTCACAATATCGACATTCTTCACAATACCCTTTCAAAATATCGAACCGAAGTAATAATATGTACGACCACAAATTGATGCTCGAGTATAAAATGTATCGAGAGCATCTCCCGTATTTTGTCATTTTTATTGAATATCATACTTTTTTTTATTTAAAAAAATAAACAGAATATCTGTAGCAATTCATGTACATACTTGCAAAATAAGCATAGCAATAAAACTGTTAAACAGCACAGGTGGGTAGGTTAATCAAAAGTGTAAAGATTTAAACTGCTCCTGCAGACTGCACAATTATGAGTGATATTGTGATTCTAGCGTGGTTCTTGCGTGACAGGACGTTAACAGAATAGACACATTTAAAGGTTACGAATACTTCGGTTAATTGCCTCCAGTGTGTTCAATATGCCAATAAAATACCACTCAAACAGGCACCTTTCAATTGAAACGTTACAGCGAGGATAGCACCGCCTACGCTGGCGAATCTACTCTAAGAGGGTCATTCTGTAGAGATTAAGGTATAGATAAAGAATTACGGCTGGTATCTCCATTGATCCATCATCTTTGTTTCTTATAATCAGCGCATATAATAAAAACAAACGGAGCTCTCACCGGAACGACCATAATTACGAAATGATACGCCTGGAATTATCTTCGGGCGAAGTTAAGGAATCGAATATGTGACCGACGGGGTCCATTTTAGTCATTCAAATTAATAAATTTCACCCAATTTGGGGACCTAATCAACGTCGTGGAAACTGCTTTAAACATAATGAAAAAGGCAGACGATGGGTCAATGTTTAAAATATTAAATATGGTCGAACTCGGTTATAACGAATGCCCTTATAACGAGATCATGGTTGTAACGAGCAAAGAGCCACAATGATTTAAGTGACGCTTTTTTCAATAAAATCAGTCATAAATATATATAAAATAATACATAGAGATGCCCTAACACGCAAGAGAAAGAAACCAAAATAAGGGGGACTGGCAAAGTAAAACACCAAATAAGTAAAAAGGTTCGGCTTGTTTACAAAAATATTTTGTTAGAGTACTTAGTTTGAACATTTTTCTAAAAGTTTTATAATTTGCTGACCGCGGTAAAAATCTCACGAAGGAAACGTGGACGGCGGTGAAATAGGCTGGTGCCAAAATGGGTGTCACGTGAACTTTGCCTCTGAAATGGTGCTTACGGCAGTTCTATTAATTTTGACGGCAGTGGTCATAACTCAAATCGAGAATGAATTTTGGTGTAGTAGTTCATAATTATCGAATAGACCGGTACACCTATAATAAACCATATTATATGTGTACCGCTGACAGCCTTCCATCTTTCTCATGTAACAGAAAGGCGGGTAACAACGGAGCCGTCAGTAGCAAGACAATATTATCATAAATGTAGCCCCGGAATAAATAGACAGTATACGAATGTGCAATAACATTGTCGCGTAGTTAAATATGCGAATTTGCAGAAGGCCCCTCACAGTAGAGGTGGCGGGAGAGAGGGGGGGAGTTGACTGGCTGCATGGTGATTTCACACGACTGCCGTTAGCCTAGCGCAGGAATGTCCAGCACGCCAGGAATGTAGGACTCGCGGAGTGCCCGCTGGCCACTGGTACCTACTGCAGTACAAAACCAAAGCTGGCGCCAAGTGTGGAGGAATGTTAGGCGTAACTTCTGAGGAAACGGACCATCGTCAGCCAGTAAGTTCGCCAGCCAGTCATTGTAAGCCATTGTCAGTGTGAGTCACCCCCGTAGCTTGTCCTCCGCCAGTCAATGGACGCCTCGGACATGTCGCAGTCGCCTGGATGGGAAGCATTTATGTTTCTGCCGCCGAAAGGTCCATTGTGACTTCTCTTTCTGAGCCGTTTATGAGAGGGATCAACAAGATGCCATTATTAACTGTTGCCAAAAGGAATTCGCTTACTGGGATCACTGAACATTACATAGATATTGGGGTTAAGAAATAGATAAATTTGTTTGTCAACATACTTTACAGCTATAAAATATTTTAGAATACTGTAGAACAGTCAAGAGAAATTGAAATTCCCAGAAGCCTCAAAAGCCGAAAAATCCTTGAATAAGCGTTGAAAAATCGTTGATTCCTTGCATAGGTAATGCATATATAGCGAAATCATTCATGAAGGGTATAAAAAGCAGTGGACCCAGAACAGACCACTGGGGTACTCCAAAATAAAGGGTTGTGGACAGGAGCGGATAGTCCTTAGTGACTATAAAGTTGTGCATTTTCCAAAATAGAGAAATAAGCACTAATAAAAAGACTTTCCGCTTTTTTTCTTGGGACATGAAAAACTAACCTTCATGGACAGCACGTTTCTGGAAAGTGGGTAGAGCAAAGGCTTTCTTATGTATAGTCACATTTAGAAGAGTGAACAACACAAGCCAAAAATAACAGTAACAAGATTTACAGTGGTAATAGAAAACTAATAAATTACAACCCAAATTGGTCAATAGTATATTTATACCGTTGATATTATATAGAGTGACTAAACCATTTAGATCACCACATGCAAGTAAAATACTATGTCTCATTTGTTCCCTCAATATTAGAATTTGGATCAGTGATTTCGAATCGGCAATACAATGTTAGCATAGAAAGATTAGAAAGATTTCAAAAGAAGACCGAGAAAAAAACGTTAATTGAGCCGATTAAAGAAATTACGAATAATGTTAATGTGTTATCATTTGTTGTTGTTTTGTCTTTCTCATCAACAGCATCATTTATTTAATTGATCATTATCAATTAGATCTAATACAAACCTGCTGCATTATAATGCCATGGTATTTGATAAAAATACGAAAAATGCAAAAAAAATGACAACTTGCAAAAGAACAATATTTGATAACTTTAATTTGTCCTTAATAATCGAAAATTAATAAGTATCACTGTTCTGTTTGGGTTGGTGGACCATTTGCGTATAAACTAGAGGTATTTTAGCTATGTGGCATATCAAAATAAAGATAACAGCAAACCCAATGAAACGACATAATTATCAAAAAATTGCAATCTTATAATTGACCTAAGACAAAGCAGAACATTAAACACCGTAAGTAATTTAAATAAATTTCTCGTGTTTTGATTTCTCGTTTGACCGAGCCGGTCAGGTATTTCGGCAACATATGTAAAGTCACATTCTTGATCTTCCACACGAGAAGGCAGTACCTACCTACGATTAACCGGGTAATACATGCATAGAGGAATTTCATCAAGAGTTGACAGTTAACCGCGTCCCCTCCTCTTCCCCCATCTTCGAGCACACCCACTCCAGCCGGTTCACTTCTGATCCGTTAAATGGCCGGCGTAGGGTCAGCCTTATTAATAACAACAGCAAAAATGCTGTCTGCCATATGCGTCTGATTACCGTGATGAAATATGAATGGGCCGCTACTGCTTGACCGCATTCTGCAGCCAGCCTGGCACTGTCGCCTGAAAAACTACCTCCCCGAAACGTTTCCATATCACCAACGGTCTACGCTCAATACTCAGTCATACACCAGAGGTTTCATAAGGGGCTGCATGGACAAAAAGTTATTGTTTCAGCTGTTTTTAACTGAAGGTTTCATTTAGGAATGTGATATGAAAAGTTACCAAATTACCAGTTCCAAGCTGTCTGCAAGGATGAAATTTTACTGGTTCAGCTATTTTTTACTCAAGGTTTCATATGAGGATATCATGTGATGATTTTTTTTACAGTAACACCATATAGAAGGCTCTGAGGGAAACAATTTTCCTCGAGGCCTATATCAACTTTGGGGCACAGTCGAGCTATTGAACACAAGAACGAGTCGTAGAAGCGACCCCTTTCTCAAGTGAAAAATGTCAACCGTGTGCAAATATTGAGCGCGCGTTTGGCGTGTTTCCTGACTATACACCGGTGCCGAAGGTATCAATGACGCTAGTTCCTCAGAGCATCTTCCATTAAAAACGTCCTGACGTCTGTAACGGACCGCCTGTTTCTGCAAAGAGCGTTTTTTTCAGATATTTTTGGGCTCCCGACCAGAGGTGGTTGCCAAATTCTACAGTGGGGCGTACTTGCGATTTGATCAGGATCAGCAGTTGTGGACTATTAAAGTATCTGGGGGCTCTGAACAATACGCCCACCTTCCATTTTTATTTTTACCATTTCAAAAAAAAAAATTATGCTCAAAATTCAAGGGGACTGCATGGGATTTGCATGGACGAAGATTTACGTACCGTTTTTTGCTATTTTTTTTACTTAAAGCCTCACATAGGAAAGCAGGGGGACGAAAGGTCACCTATATATAAGAGCCATATTCAAGAGACGTCAATTGACCGAAATGTTGCAATTTCAGCTAATTTTAATATAAGGTTTCAAGTAGGAATGGGTTGCATGAACAGAAAGGTATTAGAGTAAAAAGGAATGCGATTTTTTAAATCTAAAAGAACATTTAAAAATAAATAATGTCCCGAAATTAATTACGGAGCTCAAAGTATGCCCATATTATTACTTCAGTCTGATAAACGACGATTCAGAGCAAAAGAAACTGCCTAAGGAAATATCGATAATTTTTCGTACAAATCGACCGAAAAACACGGGACTTATTATTTATCGCACGATCGATTGAACAGTTCAAATGAGTGTGAAAATATTTTTTTATGAAACATTAAGATTCCGTATAAAAAAAAAAGCTATCTAAAAAACGAACTTCACGAAATGTTCAAATTAAAACTAAAAGCGCAGTAAACTGATTGCTCCTAGGATAAGACTATAGAGCCTGAAATTAAGCTAATATCTTTAGGATCCAAAACCAAACATTAAAAAGCCTAGACAATTGGATTCGCGAAGGAAAGACAAATCTGCCGGCGATAGTTTCCAGAATACACACCAATAACACAGATTCATGGAATTCTTACAAGAACATAATCGATAAAAGATACATACCGCCGGAGATTTCCCATGAGATTGCGGATAGATACTAGAACCTTTCATGTGAATTCTATCCAAGCATTTGAATATCATTATCCAGTTATGCTGCGAGCTCCGACCGGAGCTATTTGGTGGCTTGGCTGGAGGAGAATCTGCTCGGCGAAATACCGCAGTCTTGACTACAAAATAGTACATTTCTCCTATTTCATGTTCCTTGGTGCCTTGAGTCTAAAATAATGCATTTCTCCTCGACTCGTGCCTTGACTCAAAAATAATGAAATGTCTCCTCTTCCTAGTGCCTTGACTCGAAAATAAGGCATTTCTCTTCGTCCTAGTGCATTGACTCTAAAATAATAAAATTCCTCCTCTCCCAATTGCCGAGACTCGAAAATAACGTATTTATCTTATTCCGAGTGAATTAACTCTAAAATAATACATATCTCCTCTCCTCGTGCCTTGGCTGTAAAATAATAAAATTTCTGCTCTTCCAATTGCCAATACTTGAAAATAACGCATTTCTCTACTTCCTAGTGCATTGACTCTAAAATAATAAAATTTCTCCTCTCCCAATTGCCGAGACTCGAAAGTAAGATAAATATCTTATTCCTAGTGAATTGACTCTAAAATAATACATATCTCCTCTCCTCGTGCCTTGGCTGTAAAATAATAAAATTTCTGCTCTTCCAATTGCCAATACTTGAAAATAACGCATTTCTCTACTTCCTAGTGCATTGACTCTAAAATAATAAAATTTCTCATCTACCAATTGCCGAGACTCGAAAGTAAGATAAATATCTTATTCCTAGTGAATTGACTCTAAAATAATACATATCTCCTCTCCTCGTGCCTTGGCTGTAAAATAATAAAATTTCTCCTATTCCAATTGCCAATACTTGAAAATAACGCATTTCTCTACTTCCTAGTGCATTGACTCTAAAATAATATAATTTCTCTTCTTCCTAGTGCCCTGACTCGAAAATAACGCATTTCTCTTCTTCCTAGTGCACTGACTCTAAAATAACACAGATCTTCTTCCTAATGCCTTGACTCGAAAATAATACATTTCTCCTCTTCCTATTTCTAGTCTTAATGACTGCATAGCACTCGGAAATGCTCGCCATAGCGGAAATATTCACCAAAAATAGATGCACAGAATTAGCAATAATGCACAGCCTGACGCTGACTCCCAACGATTTATATAGTTGAGCTGGAATTTTGGAACTAACGCTGTAGAAAAACTGTTTTATGCTCCGTATGAATCATTTAAAACTTATAGGTACCATACTTATATTGTATGAATATGGTACTGAAAAATAATGTATTTCTATAAATATGGTAACATTTACCGTAAAAAACTAAAAATGAAAAACCATAATAATTAATGATGCATTGTTGTGGAGTGTTAGGTGCGTGCAAATGATATTACAGCAAACATTTTACTTAGTTGCTATCTTTTCTTAACACTTCGCTAGGATATGGAGAACCTGTACTGAGCTGCTGAAGTGTCAGTGTTTTATAAATTATAATAATTTTTGGAGAGACAAAAAAATGTTTATAGCTATTTGTTATTGTAATTGGTACATTATTGACTCTCGGATAGTATAACGTTGTGTCGCCGTTTAATGTTTTATATAATCGATAAGATAAGTAAAACCTTAGCCGAGGTTTGAAACGATTCACCAGTTCAAGAGAGAAGCGGGTCCCAAAAACGACGTTTCGAGTAGTACCATCATTGAACTCGCCCTACTAAGATAATAGTATCACAGAATTTAATGTAATCCTAAAGACAGTATTATAATATGTAGGAATATTGAAAAAATAAATAATAATAATTGGTTGATTTGTACAGCCACGTTTTACACTGTATAACTATTACTTGCTAGGGTTTATTTTATTATGTACAAACAGATACAGAAACATACCTACCTGGAAGGTCACTCCAGATTAACACGTTATATTATAAAATTTTATCTTGAGAAGATATGATTTTGCACGCACAGGACACAATATTAGAAAACATTGCACATTGCATGATATTGCAGTTATTGTTTAAATCCTAATTCCCATTAATATTATAATTATTAGAAGATTATTGACAAAAGAAGAGTTGGTATTTATTTGAAACATTAATGTTTTTTTTGTTTGAATTAAGGACTGGAGAACAGATTTTTAAAATGACCGAAAAAAACTAAAAAATTCTACCACGGTTTAACGGAAATTGTCGAAAATAACTATTTATTCGTGTGAATAGCTTCGCTATGTAAATTGGGTGTGCAACTGTACCATTCATGGATATGAATTTCCGAAGAGATGAGTTTTAAGCGTCGCTCTGAATTCTGTAGTCTTTAATCAATCTTAAATCGTGTGGCAGTTTATTCCAGGCTTTAGGACCTGACACGCCGAAAGCACGCTCATCAAACTTAGTATCTGGTGTGCGCTTTGGTTCCTTCAGCCTTCCGATAGCTGATGACGTCGCTGATCTAAGAGTTGACTGTCGTGAATTGGAATCTTCAGGGATGCACAGTTACGATGGGTAAGCCGGAGCCGTCCCGTTAATTGATTTAAATACCACCCAGCAAAGCTTGAAGTGGATTCTTTCAGGATATTTGAGCCAGAGAAAAAATTTGAGATATTCTGAAATGTGGAAGTATTTAGATACGCCTGTAATTAGTCTTGCCGCAGGCGTTGAAAACGGATTGTAATTTGTTAATTTGATAGTTGGGGAAACTTGCATATATTCCGTTGCAGTAATCTAGACGTGAAAAGTACGAATTAACTAGCAGTTTAGTCACCTCTGTTGACAGGTCTCTCCGCACTGCTTTAATTTGCCTCAATTGTAAGAACCCTGTGCTTACAGTTCTGTTCACTATAGTTTTAAGGGAAAAATCAGCGTCCAGATTGACATCAAGTATTTTGATACATGTTTTGGAGAAATGTCACTTCTTGAAATAGTTATTGTATTTGTCTATCATTCAAAACTTCAGAACGTGAATATATCAAGTTTTCGTAGAAATTAATTACTTTGTGGTTTGACATATTAATTAAATAAAACACTTTGTTTGGTAAACAACAGCGGTTTTGGCAGTTGATTAGATAATTTAGAAGCTTTAGAAGTAAATAAAGCCATTAAAATTGATAGTAATATTCTTAACAATCAACGTAACTTGTCCTACAATCCCCCATTTTCAAAAATTCTCTTGTACCTAGACTAGAAGGTAATACTTATTCAGACATAGCAGATATGTTCAACTTCTCGGAATACAATACTAATTATTTGGAATGGTACTTACACTATGTTATTCCTGTATTTGTTCGTGAGACAAATAAAATATTTAGTTGTTGTATTTCATGAAGGCAATCTATTTTATCTATGTACCTACTGTGATGTATTTTGCACCTGTGTGACTATTGCAATTAACAAAATATATAAAAGCCCATATAGGGCGTATATAATATAATAAATAAGTAAACATTAGATAAATTTCACGTTAACCCAAAAATTTTCCACTTCTTCTTTTGACGTTCTGTCTCTTTTTTACGTGTTGTCCCATTCTATTGCATGTACGCATATCTCTATCTCACTATTCTATTGTTTCGTTTTATATTTTGAATAACTCCCCTATATACTCGTATATGCTCACTCTATGTATTTTTTTCCATTTTAAATTTTACCCTGACGAAGCTTAGGATAAGCGAAACCGGTTAGTGATGATTTTATTTTAAAGCAAAGTGTTTGTTTTATTTATCAAACTCAATATTAATTATTTGGACTTGTTTCTGTTTTGAAATGGTGTATCAAGAAGGATCTGGTCGAAGATTCGCTCTTCACGTCCCTGAGAAGAAAAATGCCTTAATGTACGATTTCCACTAACCGTCGGTTTATATAGCGCTAATGGTTTACATAAAGAGCGGATAAACAACGCGAAGACCTTCGCCTTGCACTGAAAAAGCGTGCTGAGATTCTAAAAAAGGACTGCCGGTTTGATTATGGCGTTAATTACCATCGGGAAGAATGCGATAAAGCGCACACCAGCGCGTTCCCATTACAGCGAGACGCATGCGCGCTAGGGCTGAACACGGACACGGGACGAGACACAAGGCCCAGCACACGATATAGGCGTATCTCTCTCGTTAATTAGTTATACCTAGGGGGGAGTTCGCCACCCCCTGCTTCTAGGAAACGTTTTGTATTAATAAACATTCAGAAGTGGAAGGTTTTGAAAAGAACTTATGAAAACGCCAAACTGGCAGCTATCAAATCGATTATAGATTTCAAAGACATTTTTTAAAAATAATTCTCCTGTCAGATAGCGTAATCAGATGCAATCGATTCATCAAGCATACATAAATAAAGTTTTCAATTGTTTAACATGTTTACTACATTATAATGCAATCAATTTCCTGGAATTAGATTAATAGGTACCATGTTGGTACCCAATTCGTAAAAACGTTAATGTTTTTTATTTTTTTTATATGAATACCGCACAAGAGTCCCAACTACTCCCAACCGTCTGGAGCCAGTGAGACTATTGCATTCCCAATTGGGAAATGTTGTGAGGCAGAAGGTATTGGGGAGGGGAAGGAGAAGGGGAAGAGGAAGGTAGGGAAATACCTGGCTATTCAGATCTGGTCACCAAACACGGCTAAAAGCCATTTCAAGCAACGTTTCAATTATGAATGGTGGTCTTTCACCAGGGCGATACTGAGAGTATCTTTCACTCTGGAACATGCGCAAATATTACTATATTATTTTTAATTAATTAATTGTGAAACAGCTCAAATTAATTAAATAAAATTTACTTGCGCACGCCGGGATTTGAACCCGCGACCTTCGGATTCGTAGTCGAGAGCCTTATCCCTAGACCATTGAGGCCGTCAAGTAACAATAATGTAATGTAACAATATTGTTCTCTTAATATAATCTGTGTGCTTTTTTTTGGAAAATTATTAACCTCAACACAGGCTTGTCCTAGTGAGATTAAAAATTCTAACGTTCCAAAAAATACAATGTAAAGAAACAATAAATAAATAGATAAATTGGAATTTTGAGCATAAGATGTATATAACTGAGAAATTAGTGCTAAACACTGAAAATGTATACAATACCATCGCCAATTTCCATGCATTTTGTATGCCCAAGAGTTGAGAAACTTATTGTGGAAACTCATACTTGGAAGGATGACAGGATAATTCAACTTAGCAACTCTACGAGTATATAACCGACAACTCTGTATTATTCTTTAGTTTTTAAGTATTAGCTGCATCCCTGAGTTTCGTCGTCGGCTCATAAAGCTGAGTGATACGTAACTCAATCTTACCAATATTACTCAATAATGTTATCTTTTTTTTAGTACTCAATTTTAAACGGATTTTCTTCCTCATATCACCAACCAGTACCTATCAAACACATATACATAATCTCTTTATACTTAATTATTTACTTTTTTCTAGTAATATTATATTACAATACTATGTCAATACTAGCTTTTTCCCCTTCTATTTTCCTATAATGGCACTCAATATGAACTGAACTTTTCAATTTGACTGTCCTAAAACGGGATTGGTTCCTAGTTTGGCAGTCAAAACTTTCTTAAATGTTGATGTTAAATAATGTGTGTTTCAAATAAATAAATATTATTATTATAATTTATTATTACAATTATTATTATTATCATTATTATTATTATTAGTTATTATATTTGCTGTGACGAAGCCTGAGCTAAGCTTGGTGGTTTATACCATTGTATTTTGTTTTATTTAATTAAAGATTACAGTTTGACGATTTTTGTCTTTATCACCTTATACATTTTCGTAACTGCCCGTATACACTTTACAGAAAAACCATTTGTAGTAATACTTCAGTCAGCAAACTACAATGCGGTGTTCAGAGCCATTCTTGATAGAAAATAATGAAATTGAAGACAAGATATAATATGAAAAAGATTTTTTTAAATTCACATTTCAATATCAGTGTGGACTTTATCATCTTAGAGAAAGGGACATTCTTCGCTAGATCTGTAATTAAATCTTTTCTTAGTTGAAACATCGTTCAGCTCTAGTAAGTAGTAAGTACCAGGGCAGCAGGAATCCGCAGAGTGATCCGGAGACCATCACTCACAACGCGCCGGTTACCAGTTCCAAGTTACCTGTTACAAGCAGTAGGTACCGGGTACCCCACGGTGACATATTCCACGCGGTGACATACTCGGGAGACGGACTGCGGCCACACAGTACGCAGAATCGCACAATCCTGCCACCGAGAGCTCTGTTACAACCTCCCTTGCTGTCGCAGGCTTCGTTCGTGAGAAAGAGGGAGATGCTAGGACGGGTCTACCGACGGTATGCCAGCCTCACGCGCCGAGTACAGCTATGCTTTATGCGAATACCTGATGAAACACGCGGCTTATTTTGATTCCGCGGTAACGAAATAATTTATTGCAATAGATAATAATTACAGCAATTATTTATATGCAGACTTCCGCAACGCGCAATCGTCGAAGGAAAAAAACTTTCCTGCTAGAGAATTTTTCTCCGTTCATAGAAAGCATTTTCTTTGGCTTATCCCGTAACAATGCGTTGATCTTGTTAGGATCAATATGTTTTTCTTAGAGAGTAGATATCATGGAGGTTTTAACCCGGTGCTGTCAACTGATTTGACATGTCTTTAATTATTTCGATACATCTGTAAATATTCTAAACAGAGTTCATATTTTAGATGTTCCTCGACAATACATTTGTGAATTGGAAAAAATAATTAAAATATGTCATTATTTGAAGAACGCAACATAAAAAAAAATTGTCGAGGAATCCGGAAAAAAAATAAATAATAATAGTGGTGGGGTAATACACAAGTAATACATGTAAACTGAGTGTACAGCACCGGAGCTCTAGGGATTTTCCAATACCGTAAGGGGTTATAATAAAAATAATTGGATGATTTGCAGAGATCCGTTTTTGTGAAAAATCACCTCAAGGGCGCTGTGCAAATATTACTCCATATTCTCTATCTAATTATGTACAAACAGATACAAAAAAAAACACACTTACCTGGGAGGTCGCTTCAGATGAACACAGTTTTATAAGACAATTTAAGCGTAGAGAAGATATGATTTTTACGGTTGCTATTTTATCCTCCTTTTCTATTGATATTGCATTTATTAGAAGATTGGTGGCACAAGAAGAGATGGTGTTTATTAGAAAATTTTATAATGTTTATGACTGGAGAATATTTATAAGATGACCTTAAAAAGCTTAAGAAGTTTTTAATAGATATTTACAATTTTTTACGCATTTAATTATTTACAGTGTTACGGGCTGCGGTGTTGTGAAATTATTTACTTATTCAAGTGACTTTGGGTGAGTACTTACCGGCTAGCCTAGCTAAGCAATTTACGTGTGCATTTCTTCCATTTATGGATATGATTGTCTGAAAAGATGAGTTTTAAGTTTAGCTCTGAATTCTGTCGAGTTAAGGAAGCGGGTTTTTGTTTGTTTTTTTTTATAAAGAAACTCATACCTTTCTATTTTATTGATTTTATTTATAAAATAAATAAAAATAAATACTTTTTTCAAATTACTAAAATTTGTTTAACATAAAAAGTTGTTAATACATTTTTAGCTCAATAAGGAGACATTTTTTGAAAAAAAAAAGTTGTATTTCCAGCTGATCCCAACCGTCTGGAGGAGCCAGTGAAACTATGACATGCCCAATTGGGGTATGTTGTGTGACTGAAGATAGCGGGAATGGAAGGAGATGGGGGAAAGGAAGATGGAGAAGTACCTAGATTTTTAGATCTGGTCACCAAACACGGTTCGAAAGGCATTTCAAGCAACGTTTCGATTCTGAATGATGGTCTTTCACCAGGGCGATACTTAAAGTATCTACCGCTCTGTAACATGCCGCAAATATACTATATATTATTTTAAATGAATAAATTGTGAAATAACACAAATTAATCCAATAACATGAAATAAAATAAACACTTCACCTATATATACAAATATCTGTACCATATACATATACGACGACTCTGCACTATTCTCTAGTTATTATATTTGCCCTGGCGAAGCTTGTTCTGAGTGAAACCGGTTGGCATAAAAAATACAATAAATCAGTGGTTTATAACAAAGTGTTTGTTTTATTCAATGTGATTTCAAACCACAAAGTGATTGCTTCTTATGAAAATATAAATAAAATTTACTTGCGCAAGCTGGGATTTGAACCCGCGACCTCCGGATTCGCAGCCGGGGATCATAATCACTTAACCACGGAGGCCGTCAAATATATCTTCTTAAAAAAATATATGACTGCTAGAAAAAAAGAGCGGCTTCTTCATATCACTTCTCGACACGCATGTACGTATTAACCATAAGCATTCATTAAAAAAGGTTGATAATAGGTGATAGGTTATATTAGGTTTTCAAAATAATAATACACAAGTACCCGGGACAGTTTTCAACCCTTGTAGGTAACATACCAGGCCCAGTATCAGAGAGAAACGCCCACCCGCCCCAGTCTACCGCGGCGCTATGTAAATAACCCTCCATAGGCGTCGCGTCGGCTTATAAGGAGCGCCGGAACACAATACATACATACACACATAGGCAACCCCGTGTACTCGCACACTATAACACATATTGCTGTATGTATAGTTGTACAATAGTAGATAGCGAATAACCGTTCGCCTCATGAATGGACGGCCCTGCGCATGTGCGCGCACGCGTACCACGTGGCGAGTCGCGGCGCGCGTCACGTGGCCACGGAGACCACGTGGGGCGGGGTTCATCGGTCGCTAAGTGCTTGAGGAAACAGTGGTACCTACCCACTACCTACCACACCGAGAGGAACACACTAAAACATTACAAACGCAAGAGACGATAAAACAATATTGCTTAATATATATATATATATTTACAACATCCGGCATTACAACAACCTCGATTTCTCACATTTTTTTAGTGACAGAACGAAGCTTTTGATTTAACATAGTGCTATCGGTTTAAGTCTGTATTTTGTGATTTTTTACCAACTGGGGTAAGCTGTGATGGTGGAGGGAATGGGAAGGAGGAAGGTTGGGAAGGACCTAACTATTCATGGTCACTAAACACGGCAAAAGCCATTTGAAGAACTTTTTGATTTCAATATATTTTTTTGGAATAAAAAAGAAATTTTATTTTATTTCTTCTTCATTAAGGTAAAATTAGAAAAAAAGGTGTATTTTTTTTATTAGCCATTTCTTAAATTTATTTTCACATCAATAATTTAGAAAAAATATTTATATATTGATGCCATAGTTGTTGTTGATTTTGTTTATTATAATTATTTTTTCATTAATACTCGATATTTACCTTGTCATCACTTATTTTTATTCTTTGTCTATTCGTCATTTTTTTTTTTAGTATACTTTGTATCCTGAAGAAGGAACTATTGGTTTCGAAACATATTGATATTTATTAACTAAATAGTAGTGTATGCAAAGTAACTTTCAAACCTTTAATTTAATTTATTTGCGAACGCCGGAATTCGAACCCGTGACCTCTGGATCCGGAGTCAAGTATCTCAACCGCTCGGTCACGGAGTTCGTAATGCATAGGTACATTTAGGGCGAGTTGTTTCACAGAATTTGAAGGATTCATCAAAAATTCAAAGTTAATATTCAAGCTCTGTGAAAGTTTTATTCGAATTATGTTATTTCTCAAGCACTGTGAAATAACTGGCCAATAATGTAATAATAACAGAACTTGAATAGAACTTTCACAGAACTTGAATATTAACTTTGAAGTTTTGAAGAATCCTTCAAATTCTGTGAAACAACTCGTCCTAAGAATCCTTCAGTATAGTTAGAAATGAGAAGCCTAAGACTGTTGCAGGAAAATAATTAATACTTATCTGCATAAAGCAAAAATGATAACAGGAGAATAGTATAATTACGAGTATGCCTAAGACAATGTGTGGCTGATCGCTGAGAGATTGGCGGGATATCATTCCTTTCTAAGCCTTCGGAGGAATGGCATGATAATAATATTCGTAAATAATAATAATATCTTCATTGTAATTAAATTTAACTATAACTAAAAGACATGTATAATATAATAATGTAAGTGTTCAGTGGTTTATAAAGTAAAATAGAAAATAATATAATAACAGTTATAGTCGAAGTTTCACATAACCCGCCTTACTAGGCTAGCCTGTGTTGAGGCAGTAAATTTGCAAATTATTTTATAGTTTTAAAATACCTATGAATATATACTTATATTAAGATATGCTTCTTAAATCATTGAATCAATAATTTCGAATTTGGGTGAGTGCACCGGTAAATGCCCTATCATTACTTTTAATCCAATTTTTTACATTGTGTTTGAATTTCTTTTCTGAATCAGATTTTTTTATGCTAACTGGAAGAATGTTGTAAATTCTTGTAGCAGAGTACCTAAAATTCCGTTGCCCAAAAGTAGTATGAATTACAGGAATTTGGAGTAAATCTTTGTTGGCATTTCTAGTGATACGAGTGTTTAATCTTTCTTCATAGTATTTACTTTTGTTTGGAAAAAGATTAATGATCATTGTTTTAGCGTAAATCTGCCGAACGTCAAATACTCTCATTATATTAAAGATTAAGTTAGAGTCTGTAATTAGAGGTAGCTTAAGGATTATTTTTATAATCGTTTCCTGGGCCTTTATTATTGGGTCTAGTGCAGATGAAGTACCACCTCCCCATGATATGATACCATACTCAATAATAGATTGACAGACCGCAAAATAAATCATTTTCAAGTGTTGTAAGTCGAAAAAGTTTAGTATGGTTCTGAAAAAGTGCATGGTTTTTCTTATTTTATTTGCGATGATTTGGGTATGAAGATTCCATTTGAGGTGTGGATCAATGGTGAAGCCGATGTACCTCATCTGATTAGTGTGCTCAATGTAGGGGATGATTAGTTAGTTACAGTGGCGGTTTTCTCTGATGAGCGGTTGTGCAGTAACTCCCAAAGAAAAGCTACATCGAACAAGACTCACTTGAATAATATTACTAAAGTTTGAACTGCGGGCAACTAACTACTCTATTTACTACTACTAGTATTTGCAAGTACAAAATCCTAAACGGCGAGCGACGACACCATAACAACAAAAAATCCACCAATAGGAATACAAATCTATCCGATTCTCGGAACGCACATACGGAGCTTGAAAACCTATGAAATATTTCATACAACGTAAATACGCTTTCGAACGGTGCCGAAATGTGCATAAAAACCGAAATTCGCTATTACGGGGCGCAGCGACAGGGCAAATATTGTTTTAATTTTTTAACGTTTTTTTTTTCAAATTTCAGTGAGTGAATACTATTAATATTGTTGAGGTATTTGAAAATTAGTGATAGAATTCGATTTTAATATGCCTTTTTCGTTTCTAAAATTTTTGTAAAATTCATAATAAACGTGTTTGCATTATTTACTTTTAATATTGTTGAGGTATTTGAAAATTAGTGATAAAATTCGATTTTAATATGCCTTTTTCGTTTCTAAAATTTTTATAAAATTCATAATAAACGTGTTTGCATTATTTACTATTAATATTGTTGAGGTATTTGAAAATTAGTGATAAAATTCGATTTTAATATGCCTTTTTCGTTTCTAAAATTTTTATAAAATTCATAATAAACGTGTTTGCATTATTTACTATTAATATTGTTGAGGTATTTGAAAATTAGTGATAGAATTCGATTTTAATATGCCTTTTTCGTTTCTAAAATTTTTGTAAAATTCATAATAAACGTGTTTGCATTATTAGAAGAAAAAATATTATGTTATCCACCTTTTTAATTATTTTTGTGGTAAAATAAATCCTGTCACAAATACGAACTTTCTCTGTTTCTCGTATTACCTAACACTTGTGACTGTCTTAAAATATAAATACATATATGTATATAATACCCACCTACCATTCCACACAGACTTTTGAAGTGAAGTGACTGAGTAATATATAAAACTAGATTATGTGTGCGCGGCTTTGCACAGAATTTTTTTTAAATAATAAAGTTGTAAATTCGTGCTTGACGTTTGGGTGCCATAATTGATTTGACAGCGAAAGTAATGCCTTGTGATGATTATTACTATCTCTAAACACAGAAACAAAGAAACACTGATTTGAAAAATTTATTTCAAGATATATCTAAATAATAAAGTTCTTAAGTAGGTGGGTACCTACTTGTGTTTTCCACTTTTAAAATATTCTACCCAAACAAACCGCCTTCTTTTGAATACGTAATCTGTGGCTTACCAGAGTGGTATATCTATGGGCTGACCTCAATACAACATGGCGGGTTCAATGTATTTCATACTAATTTTAAAATGTTATAGCAAGAGTTTTACATATTGGATTTCATTCAAACTACTCTCAAATACTACTCTAAAATGTTATAGCAAGAGTTTTACATATTGGATTTCATTCAAACTACTCTCTAAACCTTCCCGGCAGTATTAAGAACAAACTATGCTATTTTCAGCTAAATTCATTTTTATGTATAGAAGAGATTCGATGTAGAAAATCTACACACAGAAATTCAATATTATTTTCCATTTTAAATCGCTTTAGTGTTGCACTCCCAATGATTTAGACCACGAACCGCCGCTGGTTGGTTAGTTACAATGATTGGACTGCTTCATGTTGAAAAGTTGTAAAGGGGATACTTGCAGTCCATTGCAATGGCGTCATGGTCATTCATTTAGTATTCGCGTCACAAATGCGGATGTATTTCCGGATGCAATAGTTGCCAACACACTCATTCATGAACAGCATTAGGTAAGGCATTAGGCAATAGGTGGCCAAAACGAGGACCCGTGGAAATAGACACGTAATAAATTATAGGCAGAACTTTATGCTGCGGAAATGCTTGGCATAGCCAAAAGTCTCCGGAGTTATTCGAAAGAATGCACGCGAGATTGGGACTAAATTATCGAGAAACGCAAAATATTCGGATGGTGATACAAATTCAGTCTGTGGACACGACATTTGTAGTAAAGACAAATTCAAAATATCGTAAGACAGCGGTGAAGCCGTTATTGTAAACTACCGTATGAGAATATGTTCAAATAATTTGCATTACGTAAAAACCACCAATATTTTAATAAATTAATTAAAATTATTTTGTATTCACCACTTTTTACTATGCACATATCTACATGTTTCAAAAGCGATGCTTTCTTCATCAGGAATATATAGAATGTCAAGTTATAAGTACACAAACGATAAATAATAAACACAATAATGTAAGAATAGACAAATTATAACCATAAACAAGAAAAATTGATTAAAGTAGGTAGTAATTAATCAAAAATGTTATTTTATTTATTTATTAATATTAATACGAAAATAAATACAAGTGAGGTACTTAAAAAAATATATTTGATAAAATATTCGAAACATGTAGATATGTGTATATTAATAAAAGGTGAATACAAAATAATTTGCCACAAAATGAATACCAATCTTTTCAAGAAATAATAATATTTTTAATTTATTTAGCAATATTCACGATCTAACTTGAATAGGGTAAACAAGCGGTGCTTTTAATAGCACGTTTTCATGGATAAAGTAAGCTAAAAAAAATCCCGAAAATGTTAAATTTTAAGCGGTAAGTAGTACGGGTGTGTAACATCTGATATGAACATATCAGTTGCCATTCTTACTATAGAAGCTTCCTGGATTCCGATGACGTCAGGACTCGTCCTGAGCATTTCGATATTTAAGTCGTTCAATCGTAATACGAGTATATTCCATCACTATAGCATTTCAATAAGACATACGAGAATATATCTCTGGAGTTCCTTATTCAGAAGTTGTATAGGCATTAATCAACACACCAACGTATATGCATAAAGTAACCGTGTAATTAATCCACGTGAAGTTGTCAAATGTGCATCGTGGTGATAAATTCACAGTAATGTCATTTCTCGAATCCAAACATGGCATGCCTGAGCCCTGGGCCTAGGCAAACCAGCTACACCATGGCTCACTGACCGAGCACCGAGAGGCCAATTCAATTTGTCGCCAGTGACAGACGGAGCTATGTGTCAGAATAAATGTGACGGGAGCGAATAAGGAATAAGGACCCGAGTCCTTGTGGATCCAGCTGACGACATCGCCCGCGGGTCGACATGGCCGAAGTCACTTCCGTCCCGTGAATGGAGCACGGGGTACGGTGGTGACAGCGAGACAAGGTGACGCGATGTCTTACTATAGACTAGCACGGTGAGAGGCGAGAGGCAGACCGAGAAGGAAATGGGAAGTTTTCATGATTGTTTCAGCAGTGGAATATCGACAAAATCAGGCTTTTTTTATTCTTCATTATAAATAATAATAAAAAAAAACCGCTAAACTCCCAGAGCAGTTTGTCAGAAGGATAATTTAACAATTGAATCATTAAGGCATACATAACGATAAATTACAATATAATACGAAGAAAACAAAGTTAGAAGAATAATTACACTTGAAGTATCCATAGACAATAATACTCAAATAATGCAATTACATAAAGATGTAACATAGGCATACTGAACAAAATATTACATACGATTTAATAGAGTATAAGTTGGTTGGATGATAATGCATAAATAATTGGATGACATGTATAGCGCCGTTTTTGTGAAAAATCACATCAAGGGCTCTGTATAAATATTACTTGCAAGGGTTTATCTTATCATGTACAAACACACATAGAAACAAACTCACCTGGTAGGTCACTCCAGTTTAAAATGTTAAATTACAAAGTTTTCGCTTGAGAAGATATGATTTTGAACGCACAGGACACAATATTAGAAAACACTGCACGCTGCATGATATTGCGGTTACTGTTTAAATCATATTTGTCATTGATATTGTATTTATTAGAAGGTTATCGGCAAAAGAAGAGTGGGTATTTGTTTGAAACATTATTTCATTTGAGATTTTCGATAATGATTACTTACAGTTACAAACATTTATAATTACTTACAACTAGCTGGGGTACCCGATTTCGCTCAGGACAACATTCGAGAGTGTTCCGGAATGTTCCACAATGAGATGTTCCTGATTCCCCTTTCTTGGACATTCCAGAATGTTCCGGGAGGTTCTGGAATGTTGTGGAATGCTCTCGAATACTTTTTAATAATAAATATTTATAAAAATTAAGATTATCGAACCATCTAGAACTTTCCAGAACCTTCCAAGACTTACCGACACACTCCGCAACTAATTTCTGAAAGATTCTAGAACTTTCTGCTTTCAAAAACTTTCTAAAGCATTTACGAACCACCCAGAACGATTTGGAACCTTCTAGACTTACCGACATACTCCGCCACTCCTTCCAAAGTTTTTTCTTCAGCTTTATCGAACCTTCTAGAACTTTCCGGAAGACTGTTCTTGAAATTTCTAGGTGGCAAAACTTCCAGCCCTTATATCTTAAAAATCAAACCCTTTAGGTAAAAACGGGAACCCTCATCCTGGAGGGGGATAGAGATCTACCACACCATATAACTCACTTGATCGTACCGGGACTCGTTTCTGAGTTTTTGCGGGTTGCACGTTTTTTTTTACTTTCTTTTATAAAATATATTGATGTCGCGGACCATGAAAAGTTTCAAAAATAACTGCACGACTTCTAAAACAAAAGATAAGCCATTCAACAATAATTAAGTACATTTAGATACAGGGTCTGTCGCAAAAGTATCGAGAAAAATATTCCTGACAGCGCTAGAAGGAGTATCGGAATGCGCCGAGTGGTGGGGATGGTAGGGAGAAGTCACAGCTACCAAACGCGCTGCTGCTCTCATCTCCTCTCGGAGCAATGGTAGAGCTAGCACAGTGATCCGCGCAAAATGTGTTTTGTCGTTGCGTCGGAAATCAAGATGCAACATTTGGTTGAGCAGCGGGCAGCCATCAAATTCTGCGTTCGGCTGAAAAAAACCGGTATCAAGACCCTGGCCATGATTCAAGAAGCCTTCGGAGATGAAACCATGTAACAGGCAAGAGTTTACGAGTGGTACAAACAATTCCAAAACGGCCGGGAATCAATTGAAGACGATGTGCGCGTTGGACGACCGTCAACTTCCAAAACTGATGACAACGTCACAAAAATGAGGGAAATGTTACAGTCTGATCAAGGTCTCAGTGTCCGCTTAATAGCGGAGAAGTGCAACATGACATAAAAAGGGTTGCACGAAAGGATTCGCCGCGTTCGTAAGGAGATCGCCAACACCTGGATTTTGCATCACGACAATGCCCCCTCACAGTCAGCTCTCGTCGTCCAGGAGTTCCTCGCTAAGCAAGACGTGGCGACACTGCCGCAACCGCCGTACAGTCCCGACTTCATCAAGCGAAGCCCAAAGGGACGCCGTTTGGAGACGTTGGATGGGGTGAAAACCGCTTCGACGCAGTGCCTTAAGGGGGTTCCGTCTTATACCTTCTAGGGTGTCTTCAAAGACTGGAATAAACGCTACAAAAAGTGTATTGACGACCAAGGGGCGTATTTTGAAGAATATTAAGTGTTTGTACGTTTAATGGCAATAAATTTTCTGAAAAAAAAAATTTCACGATACTTTTGCGACAGACCCTGTATTATGTACATTATAATGTAACGTACAATAATGAGATTAAATAAATCAACGTAATACTAATATATTATACTCGGTATACATATAGACAATATCTATATATATAGATTTTTTACCCACATTTTCAGGATTTCTTTGACTTTAGTGATTAGATTCGATTTTTATACACATTGGCACCATGTTAAATATTGTAGGTACAAGATAAATTAATCTTAGTTGACCGTATTTATTTGTAATGTATTAAATGATCACGCCCTCCTTTTGACTAAATCTTGCGTTGTGTGTATGTTTTTCTTTATAAATGGAATCGGACATTAGGTTTTGGCATACAATTTTAAACCATAATATTCCCCGAACAGGTAACTGTATCTCCACACATAAAAATTAATGGTTGTCTGTGTCCTCGATTTTCTCGAAAATTACTAGATCGGTTTCGCTGAAAATAGCACAGTTTGTTGTTATTAGTGAAGAAAGGTTTAGAGAGTAGCTTAAATGAAATCAAATATGTCAAACTGTTGCTATAACATTTTAAAATGAGTATAAAAAACGTTGAACCCGCCATGTTCAATTGAGGTTAGCCCATAGATATACTACTCTGGTTAGCCATATATTACATATTCAAAAGAAGGTTTGTTTGGGTAGAATATTTTCAAGATGGAAAATACAAGTATGTATCTACTTAAGAACTTTATTTAGATATATTTTGAAAAAATAAATGTTTGGATTGAAATAAAAAATTCAATTTAATGTTGCATTGTTTAGAAATAGTAATAGTCGTCATAGGGCATTACTTTTGTTGTCAAATCAATTATGGCACCCAAACGACAAGCAAGAATTTAAAACTTCTTAATTTTAAAAAAAATCCGAGCAAGGCCGGGTACACGTCAGCTTGTATTGTACATAAATGATGAATGTTTGTGTGGATAACAATGGGTTGTTGAATGAGTGCTCTAAGTATTACTAGAATATGGCATGTCTCACTATAGAAAAGGACAAAGAAGCTCTGAATTTTAGCTGTAAAGTTGTATTGAAAATTAAATCAATTAATAACTAATAATAATAATAATTGACATGTGCACCAATCCATTATGGCGCCGATCACAGTACAGTAGTACATGATAGCTTTTTGTTTGACAAGCCCCCAAAGGGCACTCAAACTCCAACAGCTCGGAGGGCTTTGAAGCAGAGAATGGACGGTTACCTCGAGAGGGTCTCCTCTTGGGGTAAGAATAACCTCGTCGAATTTAATGTTTCAAAGACCCAATCATGTCTGATCATGTCTAAAAGGGATCGAAATGACAATCTAGTCTCCTTTAATGGAAGCAATCTTCCCAACGAGCCCTCCATTGATATGCTTAGTAATAATAATAATTGGATGATTTATATAGCGCCGTTTTTGTGAAAAATCACCTCAAGGGCGTGTAACTTAAGTGACCAGCTCAGGTATGGGGACTCCATCGAAGCCAGAGTAAAGTTACCCTCTCAGAAGCTGGGCTTACTGTACAGAGCCAGCAGATACTTTAATAGTACACAACTGCTAATCCTGTACAAATCGAAAGTGCACCCCACTGTAGAATTTGACAGCCACCTCTGGTCCGAGAGCCCCAAAATATCTGTTAAATCCCTTGACTCTGAGCAGAAACGGCCGGTTCGTTTGATAGATTCGCCTATCTTAACAAACTGATTGAAATCTTTGGAGCACAGACGTCAGGTAGGAATGCTGTCCTTGTTCCACCGGTACTTTGATGGAAGATACTCTGAGGAACTAGCGTCATTGATCCTTTCGGCACCGGTGCATGGTCGGGAAACACGCCAAACGCGCGCCCAACATTTGCACACGGTTGACATTTGTCACATGAGAACGGGTCGCTCCTACGACTCGTTCTTGTGTTCAAGAGCTCGGCTGTGGAAAAATCTGCTCGCCTCAGTGTTTCCTCCCTCCTACAACATGGATATCTTCAAGACCCGAGTTCACTCCTTCCTATCCTCTAAAAACGATGATATAGACCCTGAGGGAAATTACTTTCCTCAGAGCCTCCTGTGTGGAGTTACTGCAAAAAAAACTACACCAAATCCAACAAAACGTGGCTTAAGATTACATCAGAAAAATAAGTGACTACTTTTTGAAAACATTGTTAGAGGTCCTGAAAATACCCAACCCAAACATTGAAGTAAAAATATAGAAGTCGCTGAAACCCTCTATCCAAAATCTAGTTCGCCTCAGCACAGGATCTCCTAGTGAAGAGGACTAAGAAAATATTGTATGATACATATATATTTTAAAAATATTTATATCTTACATAATCTTCTTAAAATGTCAACATTTTATAGTAATTGATTTAAAAATAATAAAAAAATAGCGTATTTTATTTAATTTGTCCTTACAGCAGTTGCAAATCAGGTCGAAGAGGAAACGGGACATTTTCATGATAAGTTTCAGGAACTACGTTTCAGCAGTTGAATGAGTGATGAAACACAGACTAGATCGTGCTATGTATTGGTATAGAAATAGGCCAAAGAGGAAATAGGGCGCTTTCACAAATGTTGAAGAAACTACATTTCGGCAGTCAATGACGAGGAGATTCAAGGGCGCTTTAATTGACACGAGATTGATCAGAACATTAGTTAGTTTTTTGTCCCTTCGCATTAAAAATTTTAGTGCTTAAAAATCTAAGTAGCCGTATGGAATCATATTGAAAATAACTTAATCCTTTGATTCTAGTCGTTCCGTATCGGGAACCAAATGACAGTACTCATAATACCCATTCTATCTCCCTTTCTCCTAAGGTCAGACATGTGATTTAGAAAGAGAGAACTCCAGATCTTACTTTAAATCATATTCTGATAGTAGATCTAAAGTGGTTTTAATGCTGTTTTCTATGTTTTTTTTGTGAATTTCTCACGAGAGTCCCAACTTCTCCCAACCGTCGGGAGCCAGTTGGACTATGGCATCTCAAATTAAGGTATGTTGTAAGGTTGAAGTCATGGAGGACGGGAAGAAAATGGGAACGAGGAAGGTGAGGAAGAACCTGACTAATCAGATCTGGTCACCAAACATGGCTAAAGCTGAATGTGAATGGTGGTCTTTCATCAGGGCGATACTGAGAGCATCATTCACTCTGGAATTAATGATCCTACATGGTAGAAAACTATAACATACCTATCGTCAATTAGGTTGAAATGTGTTTGCTGCTACATTACTGCTCCCCAACTCAAACACGAGAAATCTTTCTCTATTGAGTTGAGCACTTTTTGTTAAATAAATTTAAACTTTTTTTGTAATCAGCTATTATATCTGTACTATTAAATATTTTATGTGTATTTATATTAAATAAAAAAAAATTAAAACCGCTAAGAAAATTAATTAAAAATAAATAAACTTGAGACCTCTGAAATATAAAAAAAAATAACATAAATACATATAATGTGAACGGTACCAATGAAATAAGCTTTTAACATACCCAATCATAAAAATAGTAGGTACACACCCTCAGCCATTTTCCACAACTGTTTGCCATGATCGAAAATTGGGTTATTTCCATTTAAAAATAAATGAATATATAAACGTTAACTATATTATGTTTAAATTAATATATTTTCTTTTTTGGGTTACCAGTATTTGAAAAAAAATAAATTAATTCTATATGGGCATAAATGCAAAAACTCTATAACCAGGTAGACAGATTTAAGCCTCCGCATTCAGAATTTCTATGTACGTATTATAAACATCCCTTGAAAACATGATTTTTTATGCACAAAAAAAGCCCATGTCTAGTTGAAAAAGTACATACGAGTATATGAGATTTCCTCCATAGAAAAAAATCGCAAAGTATACTCCGAAAAATATAAATAACACGTGTGGTTCTGTTATTTAATATTTTATAGGTATGAAAAAAAATCACATCGTTTCTTTAAATCAGCCCTGGCCAACCCAAAAAGCACCCCGGCCCGCGTGGACGACCTAAAATTTTCCAAGGGCCGCTCATACAGACATTTGAGCATTTGGTGTTATTATAAAAAAAAATACTGGTTTTAATAACTTAAATGTGATTTTAAAGACATTCTGAAGTACCCGATACTTAAAAAAAATATATCTCTTCATACATGACCGCGGGCCGCACGTATGGGCGCAGCGGGCGATGTTTGAATCTTGAGATGTTTGATCTATTCTAAATATGTCGTGTTTTATTAAATATTATTATTATTAGCGCGCTCCTTCTCTTTTCCGTATTAACATATATCCATTTCAAACAATGTTCAATTTCCGTTGCTGGGTCTTAAACAGCCAACATATTTGTGAAACGATAAAGATTCATTTAAAAAAAGCTTATTTTAATTGGCATCCAAAGTTTACGAGTCCTTTTCTCAACAAGTAAATATTTGTACTTATAACTCTTGTTACGTAACGTCAAAAAGTTCCTAAAAAGAAACTAGTCACTCGTCAACATCAACGGTAAAACGACGCCAGCGCCACGCTTGCCAACGACACCTCGCACCCACACACGCCGGCCGCACTCTCCTCGCACCCGGTCTGGAGATGGCATCCCTCGGAAAGGAACGCGCGAGCAGCCATGTTGGCAGTTGCCAATTGCTTCTACTAGGACCCCCGTTTGCCGCTATAACCTAAACTGTGAGCTGTCTTTGTATTCCCCCTTTTTGTGTTGTAACTTATTCGAGCCCCTGTTTTCATGCCCGTTTAGATAATATCAGAGAGAAATCACCCGTAACTTTCATTTGAGGTTAGGTTAGCCTTCTGATTAGCATAACATAACTTACCGTGTCTGTACCTTCCTCTGAATAAACCCTGAGTTTGAAAGCATTTAGTAGTTTCATTTGACAAAGTATTAGAGTCCCAGTTCCCAATTATAAGACTGCCTGTCGGCCTACGACCCTGCAGAGGAGCTTCTTGGCCTGCCGAAACTGAGCTAGTCGAATGTCCAGAGCCGAGCTCCCTGGAGGGACACCACCCTCGGGGTAAGTCTGTACAAATGAACTGTCTCCCGTAACCGCTCTTTCCCAACCTTCCTCCTCTCCTTCTCACACAACCCTACATCGTCAGTACTATTCTTTTCATAACACTCTATAGCAGCCAGCGAGCGATATAATTTCCACAGCTGTGAAATGAGAATATTTTCATGATTGTTGCAGAAACTATGTTTCCGAAGTGTAATGTTAACACCAACGGGTTATTTTTTTAAAGATTGGTGAAAGTTAGATTTAATAATGGAAGTGTGGCCTACCCCTAAAACCTACGCAAAAGTTACTTTGGCTGGTAATGAAGGTTAATTATGAGAATAGATATAAAACTTGTGTGCTGAAAGTTACTTTGACCGTTAATGAAGGTTAATTATGAGATTAGGTATTAAGCTCAACGGCAAATGTACCTAGAGCTGAAAGTGACTTTGACCGTTAGTGAAGGTTAATTATGAGAATAGGTATTAAGCTCAATGGTAAATGTACCAAGA
This sequence comes from Halesus radiatus, assembly GCA_022606495.2. NCBI lineage: Eukaryota > Metazoa > Arthropoda > Insecta > Trichoptera > Limnephilidae > Halesus > Halesus radiatus. Next base: position 398,417 of record JAHDVE020002897.1, read on the forward strand.
GCTGAAAGTGACTTTGACCGTTAGTGAAGGTTAATTATGAGAATAGGTATTAAGCTCAACGGCAAATGTACCAAGAGATGAAAGTGACTTTGACCGTTAGTGAAGGTTAATTATGAGAATAGATATAAAACTTAACTTTAAATGTACCTGGTGCTGAAAGTCACTTTGACCGTTAATGAAGGTTAATTATGAGAATAGGTATTAAGCTCAACGGCAAATGTACCTAGAGCTGAAAGTGACTTTGACCGTTAGTGAAGGTTAATTATGAGAATAGGTATTAAGCTCAAAGGCAAATGTACCAAGAGCTGAAAGTAACTTTGACCGTTAGTGAAGGTTAATTATGAGAATAGCTATAAAGCTTAACTTTAAATGTACCGAGTGCTGAAATAATATACACTGAGATTGTTCATTTTATCCTAATCAAACTTTAGCGCTCGCTCAATATGTTTGGTGAAAAGGGTAGTCAATCTCCAAAAGGAATAACTATACATGAAACATTGAATTAGCAACAATTACTCGAAGATAATGAGCGACAGTCCTGAAGAAAGAAGATAACTTGCAGATGGGGTGACCAACTCTGCGGTTTTTACTATGAATCTCCAGACATCGTTTCTCCGTGCTCCGGTTTTCGTCATGGAACGTCCGGGACTGCACTGACTACAGGTCCCCGGATGCCTAAAATAAACTGAAATAAAAACGAAAAATCTCTTATAAACCCGACAACAACCACCGTACGTCGCCATGAAAGCCTGTATTGTGGTGTTGCCATTTCTAACGTTTTTGGTTTATATTCCTCTCCAACCACAGAGCAACTAACACATTGAGATGCCCTAGCATGCACGGGGAAGAAACCAAAATAAGGGGGGCGAGGGCCAAGCTAGGCATGCCGCCAATTTAAGTGAAACAGCAAATAAGTAAACTTGTTTACAAACACTGAATAGTAGGTTAATTAATATTATAATTTCCTTACCGCAGTAAAAGCCAAGCGAAACAAACGTGGACGACAATGAAGTAGGCTGGTACCAAAATGGGTCTCACGTGACCTTTGCCACCAGCCGTCGAAATGATACGTTATAGTAAATCTATTTTTTTTTACATCGGTGTCTCCACCACCTTTTTTAAAATTATAACTTTTATATAAGCTAATTACGAAAACGTCATTTTCTTTTGTTCATTTTTTCCGTTGTTGATTATTCTAGTTCTCGAGAGTCACACTGGTAGACACTCTTGCTTAAGCGCTTCGGAGACGAGGGGTTCTTAACCTAATTGTGATTGCGGTTGACTTCGAGATTGAGGAAAAAAAATTGGCAGTCGATCAAAAGCCTGAGCAAGGGACGTAAGAATATTTTTTGAGAACATGAAAATTGCAAACGGATCATGATAATTGTTTCTCTCCGTGTGTAAGAATGTTAATCTAGAATCATGATTTTTTTCGATGGTGAAATACATTCAGAACATTGAATGGTTTCTTTCCAGGGTGGAGGAGAATGTGATTCCTCATAGATATTTTTTAGAAACGTTTAAAATTATAATTTCTTCAAAAAATTGGTATTCACTCTGCGGCATCATTATTAATAAATGAATTGAAAATTACTTTGTAATCACCACATATATTAATAAAATGGTGATAAAATGAATTAATTCTCAAAGATATTTTATGTGAAATTTAATAATTGCATTCAGAACATGGAAATGGGTTCTCTCTCGACAGCCTCGAGCATTTTCATAATCATTAAGTTTTTAAGATGATTAAAATATTAATTCCAAGCTTAGGAATGGTTTCTTACCAGAACTCGCAAGGAAGCGATTCTTTAAAGATAATTTTTGAGAACATTAATAATTACATTCGAAACGTGGGAATGGTTTCTTTGCGGAGCTCGCAAGAATGTGATTCTTTCAGGATAATTTTTGAGAACATTAATAATTACATTCTAAACGTAGGAATTGTTTCTTTGCGGAGCTCGCAAGAATGTGATTCTTTCAGGATAATTTTTGAGAACATTAATAATTACATTCGAAACGTAGGAATGGTTTCTTTGAGGAGCTCGCAAGAATGTGACTCTTTCGGGATAATTTTTGAGAGCATAATTGTATTCAGAACATAGAAATGGCTTTTTTTCCAGACGACTTTGAGCAAATTTATCGTTTGATTTTGATTTTTGAAGAATAAATACCTACAAAACATGAGAACGGTCTCTTACCACAGTTCTCAAGAACGCAATTCTTTAATGATAATTTGATGAGAATTGCATACAGAACATGAGAGTGGTTTCTCTCTCAACGGCCTTGAGAATTTTTAGAATTAAAATTGATTTTTTTAGATGGTTTCATTCAGAACATGGGATAGGTTTCTTTCCAGATTGCCCTAGAATTGAATTATTTAAAGATAATTTTACTAGAATATTTACCAAGTTATAACATGGGAATGATTTACTTTCAGAATGCACAAGAATGTGATTAATTCATTTTAGAATCACCAACCGCCCGACACGGGCATGTGCCTAGTCCGGTAATAATTAGTATAAAAAAGTACCTAACAAAAATTGCAAATCTCATTCGGTAATTTGTGTAACCTTCACCCCTCACCCGAAAATCTTTGGGTTTGGAGGAATTGCTATCTGGTCACCCTACTTGCGAGAGGTAACCAAGAAGTGAACTGAGGTGGGTGCGGAGGCGGGGAGGGGGAGGGCGCGTGCAAGAATGCGGCCCTTCAGTTCTTTCCTAACCTCCTCGCCCTCCTGGGCTCCTAGCTCCCAGCCCTAGCTCCTAGCCGACCATGTAAACATCTCCACAATAAATCAGGTGGGAAAAGTGTACATGTTCTAATAATAAAATACCACGAATTATTTACTTGAAATAACTAAAAATTCCTACAAAGATATCAGTAATAAAACCTACATTATAAATGTACTTTAATCAGAAGACAGTTGTTAGAAGATTGGACGGAAAAAATGTTATCAATTATTTTTAAGCTTTTTTTGTGTCATTACTGCCATCTCGTGGGCATTATATAAACCATATAAATAATTCACGCGGGGATTCCCCTATTTGCCCAATAAAATACCAAACGAATGGGTACATATCGTGCCCATTCGTTTGGTATTTATCGTACCCAAAAAATGCTCTGTATACACCAATTCACGGTTTTTTTTTCTGCGTCGATCTATCCGAGTCCCATGAGTCTCAACAATGAAAAATAAGACCCGTACGACGTTGAAAAAATCTTCGTTTTGTCAATATTACGTTTTTTAATGACTACATAAGCCTCAAAATCCTGCATATTTTTTTACATGGCTTTGGCTGTTACAGCAATATTGCTTTCCTGCGACGATATCTACGTAATATTTTATAATTATTGAATTGCACAGTGCTGTTCTCAGTGTCTTGTATTGCTTCCGCTTGTTGCTGTGTTGTACTGTAAACTGTTCTGCTATTTTTACTGTGTTGTACTGCTCCAAGTTGTGTTATTCTTGCTGTATTGTGCTGTGCTTTTTGTAATACTCGTGCTGTACTATACGTGTTGTGCCGTGCGGTGTTGTGCTGTTATGCTGTATTGTACGGTGTCGGTTGGTTGATAAGTTGTTGTGGCAGTTTGCAGTCGCGATGATTCGGGACGAGAACCGCAAGAGGAGGAATATGGCCGGCGGTCCACCGCAGAGCGCGGGCGGTCGCTTTGTCGTGAAGTGGAAACGTGAGAAATATTCAAATCAATTAAGCTCGGGGCACTACCTCCACCTCCACCTACCACCACTTACCACACACTACATTATATACGAGAGAGAGCTTTAGCTTTGCAAGCTCGATATTCCACCACTCAACACTAAGGGCTAATTTCCAAAAAGAAATTTTTAACAAATTTGGACATACGAGTACGTTCCAAAACTTATTTTAAATCAAAAGCCCCGTGGAAGTGATAAACCAAACGTTTATCAAAAAATTGCTACAAAATAAATGGTAAAAAACGGGTTAAATATCTATCCCGGAAGAGACAATATGTAAAAATGATCAAACTTTAACTGTGATCTTTTAATCAAGACTTTATCCTAAATTATCCAACCATTTGGGGCGCAATTATTAATAAAAAAATAACTGAATTACCTACTATTAGTTGGCATATGCGATATAGATTTTATTTAACTAACTAACCATCACGCTGTTTCGCCGCAGGAGTAGGCAGAGAGAACGGATCGCCAAACAACTCGATCTTGGCATACCCTTCTTGCTTCATTCACATCCATACAACGTCTCATACATTCTCTTACATGGCCCGACTCAAACTTGATCGTACCAATGTCTTCCTCGGATGTCCCCGGCTTCTTCCTCCGTTCACATTCGGGTCATATATTCTCCTTACACTCCTTTCTTCATTCATTCGCTCTACATGCCCAAACCATCTAAGCGTCCCTTTCTTAATCTTGCTCACTACGCTTACATCAGCCTTGCATTCTTTACGAATCTCAAAATTTTTTACATGATCATACATGGTTTTACCACACATTCGTCTCAGAGATCTCATTTCTACAGCATTCAGTCTACTTTCATCCTTCCTCTGCCAGTTCCATGCCTCAATGCCATACATCAGGGTTGGTATCAGCACTCCATCGTGGACTGTTAGCTTCGCTTCTTTGGACAACTTATTGTTTGCGCCAACCGCGTTTAGTCCTCCGTTTATGGAGTTTCCTGCATTGACCCTTCTTTCAATATCCCCATCAGTCTTTTCATCTCTCGTAAACACGCTTCCCAAATACATAAAGTTATCGACCTGCCCCAGGTATTCATCATTCACAACTACTAGTATATTGATTAAACTTTTAGAGTACTTACTGAGTGAGCTTCATAAGCTACATAACTTTTAGAGTACTTACTGAGTGAGCTTCATAAGCTACATAACTTTTAGAGTACTTACTGAGTGAGCTTCATAAGATAGTTAACTCTACCTACGAGTAAATATATTTTAGGCTAGCTAAATATAAAATGTATGGGTAGTAGAGACCATTGTACGGGCTAATTGTGTTTTTCCTCCGCTAGTTCTAGCATAAAAAAATCAAGCCAAACTGTACTAAACTTGTTAAAATCATCATCATTATTTTTAATCAATTGTTTAGCAATATTTTTAATACAACAAAAGACAAATAATTGATACGTTTTTGAACCACATTATTGGACTTACTACAACGTTATGCATAAATAAAAACATAAAATTTCACATCGAACAGGGCATTTAAAAATAATGTGAAAATAAAGAATAATACATATACCGTGCCACGGTTTGAGATCTGTGACTTTTCTTTGGCTGGCATAACGGTTCCAACCACATTCCTGGTCAGAGCACGGCCTCCCAACAGATGGGCTGCGGACTGCAGACTGTGGGACAGTTCACTGCTCAGTGCTCACTGTTCTACTATCACAGTTATTCGATAGACCGAGAGAAGAACGATTCGGCAACTGGCGGCAATATTAAATCAACCAGATATAATATCTTATATGAACCTCACTTGGTGATAAGCATATTTTTGTAAGTGCATTTCACAAATAAGGGAGGAGTTTCATTTGCCATGTTTCTTTGGCAGTGGCGTACAGTATACGAGGGATGAAAAGCTGTGCACACGAGACAAATTAACGTAAATAAGAACAATTAAAACACAATAAAATTTAAGTTAATAAGTTATTCCAACATCGGTTCGGTATATCCGAGATGCTATCTAAAGATTGCAAATAAATCCGGGTAGAATCTTGTAGTCACGGTAAAAAGGTAGCAGCCAAAAGTATATGGGTATTAATTGAGGACGATCTTAACAGTTCTTAGAAATTGAAGTATACCGATAAAAATGACGGGACGGATTGGGATAGCTGCAGCTCACTGGATTAGAGCTCAATGATCCGGATAGCAGTTGCTATAGATATCTTTTTCTTTTCTGTGACTTTTCGGTCTGACGTTTTATTTTGAGAGTTGTTAATGTTATCAAAATTAAAAATGCACGTATTCGTAGGAAAATTACACCTCAGCGAAATTTTCATTTGTGAAAAACTTGTTTTTCTCATTAAAGACAACTTTGAAACGTTGCATTGCACATAGTGTCATTTTTCCATCTGAGAAACTTGAAGCTTCTTTGTAAGCAAATTATAAAATATTGTATTACACCTTAGTGTGATTTTCCTTTGTGTGTGAGAAAATAGACAGAGGTTTTAGATAAATTGGAAAAAAGGAAACTGATGCAAAACACTGGAGTAGCGCCATAGTCTTTGTGATTTTTTGTTGTTGTTGATTATGTAGGTTTGTAACCATTGATGAACTAATAAGTTAAATAGGCAGATACGTTACTAAATTAATTTTAAAAATACTTTGTATTCACCACTTTATTAATATACACAGATATCGACGTGTTTCGAAGGCGATGCTTTCCTCATCAAGAACGTATAGAATACTAACAAATAATCATGTCAAGTATAGACAATGATAGACATAGAACGCAACAATGTAAGAATAGACAAATTATAAACATAAACAAAAATTGATTAAAGTATGTAAGTAATTAATCAAAAAACATTGAATAACAAATTTATATTAGAAATTAAAAAATAAATTATTTTTATTAATAATATCAATATGAAAATAAATATAAAACAGCTACAATATTTTTTTAAATAACTTCACGTAGAAGAAAGCAGTGCAGTAATCACATCGAATCGGGATACTTCACACGGATTTTTGAAAGAAATTTCAAATACATTTGAAACATTTTTACCTTTACGACAGAGCGCTGCAGCACTTCTGCTGTTTTCAAAGAGGCGGGTCGTCCGACAGATCAATTCCTTTCAAAATTAAAGAGGAAATTCATATTTAGACAAATTAACTTTTCCTCGTGTGAAGCTTAATTATATAGTGTTTATATTTTAGCGTGATCCTTTGGTGACGGAATTCTAGAAATTTAAAAGCAACAACCACCTCATGAGGCGTAATTGTAGACATATGAAAGGAAAAACATGCGTCACATTGAAGGCAAGTGTAAATTTTGTTCAATACACGACATAAACTTAAATTCCATTTGTCGGTTCCGACAACGTGATAATAATGTCTATAAATATCCCCAGTTAATTAAAGGCTTAGGTACAGTTAAAAGGCAACGGTTACCTCCGCTGAACAATCATTAATAACACTTGTTCGAAGGGTTAATCTAGCGCCGAAGCCTTACGAGGCTGACCCCGGGCTCGTGTGAACTGTTAAACTCTGGTCGGCTCCCAGCGTCCGTTATTAGGGAGTCGCGACCCAAGTCCCGACCACTTCACCGACCCACCCGAGACTCGGGTTCCTGGAAGGCTCTCCCCCTGCCCCTTATCAGATCGGCGCGCGGCGGTGGAACAAACAACATGACCCGAACACGATAAATAATAAGATTTGGATTTTTGGTTTGGAGCGCTCGGATAAAGGAATTTTTATCATCGTCCACATGCCGTGAGATACGAGTAGCCAGTATACACTTAATAACTACAATATAAATAAACTCGTACATACATCAGACAACACTTCATTATAACATGACGCATTGTATTTAAGTACTTTAGGTGATTACCGCACTAGCGTCCCAATTGTCCGGAGGTAGAGGAACTTTGGCATTCACAATGTTTCCGGTATGTTGTGAGTTGTACGGCTGGAAGAAGTGAGAAGAGGAAGTCTGGGGGAAGTGTCCATCTATTCAGAGATGATCTGCAAACATGGCTATTGCCATTTCAACCTGATTGTGCTCATTAAAGCGAGTGTTGACACAACAGCCCTTTCTTCTGCCTATATAAATTTAAAACTATGTATTCCACCCGAAGTAAATGTATGAAATTTGTATATTTATAGTGGAAAAATTTGATTGATTTATTTTTTAATCCGTAGAGACTACAATAAGAACTAATAAAAGGCTACAAGAGACTAGAAGAGCAAGATAGATACAATAAGAGACCAGGAGAACAAAGGAGGAAATGGCCAGAAGATCTAAGAAGAACCAAGAAGATGCGAGAAGAGACTAAAATAAAAGACTACAACACTACTACAACAAAGCGCACTTGAGGTGAACCTTCACAAAACTGGGCTATAGAAATTAACTCTTATTATTATTAAAAGCTTGAGGCAAGAAGAAACAGGAAGCAAAAAGAAGCGGGAAGCGAGAAACGAAAACCAACGCTCAAACAATTCCTGTATTCCTACCTATTCTAAATTCCAAAATTGACTTATTATGTTGCCATGTATACCGGTTGATTAAACTCCAACCTCCTTCCTATCAACAGAGCGCGTGTTCAAAGTCCTAACAAAAGAGTGTCCCCAGGCGTACCGGTCACACCGGGACAGGAGTGCTCCTGGCTGGGGTGGTACATTCGTACCGTATCGTAACGGACCATTGTCCAATTACACAAAATACACATCACGAAATGAGATAAAGGTGCAGAAAAGAACAGTACATCCCATACGTAATACATGAATGAAGCAATGACAAAAATATACATTTGAGAGAATATTAGAGATTGAGTTCATGATTTTAGACATACTAAATAATAATCTTCGAAGCTTATTTTCGTAAAGCGAGGCAAAAATCATTTAGACTGGAACCAAAAATTTCAAGGCCCTGATTTGAGTTAACAAGTCTCAACATTCTGGACAGCGGAGAATGGTACCCATAATTAGTAGTGTTTGATTGAGTACTCGTAAAAGCAATTCATTGCTTCCGAGTCTACGGCAAGGAATGTTGAGCTGGATGAGTTGCAACAAAGGAGGTGAGTCAATAATACAATTAATTATAATGATTAATTAATAAAATGCAAATGAGATCAGTGCCTTCCGATATTGAGGATTGGCTATCATCGGGCAATCTTCACATTAGCTCTATGGGAGCAGTTTCGTCCATCGTTTTCATTATCAATCCGTAGGAAACATCCCTGTCCCGAGTCAGGCCCTGTGGGATGAGGCGCGAGGCGCCAGGAAGGTTGGTCGGGCCGGCCGGGGCGCCGCCCGCCGTTTTGGTAGTTTTTTATTCCACGCCCCTCGCAATGAATTACCCGCGGCGGCGAGGCGTGAAGAGGGAATGATTTGTATCGAGAGGATTATTATTGGGAGTACCAATCTCCGGGCCATTATGCCCTCGAGTGACCGCTGCGCGCGAGGTGCGCGGCATAAATACAGCGTGACCACTTTCTCCCCAACGCCGAGCCCGACTGTCGGAGCACGGGACACGGAACACGGTCTGAAATAACTTCATCCTAATTTACAAGACACCGTTTTAAATATTTCAATTTTTTTTTTAGATATTACATTCCAGCCACTTTCCGAAGGAAAAGTAACAACTATGGACTGATACAAATCATCAAAATTTATTTATTAAGCGATACCCCGCACAGCCTAGTGACAACGAGGCAAGGAGAAGGTTGGAAAGTACTCAGATGTACAGTAGACAAATGACGGGTCAAATTCTAAAAATTATGATAAACTATAAATATGTGTTTAATAATACTGTGGTAATTAATTCACAAACTCCTTTAAAAATGTATTGTCAATGACATGGAATGGGAACCGCAGTTAAGCAAAATGTATTTAACCGACAATGTCGTATCCTTAAAAGTAACCGGAATCAGGCGCCAGGGCTTTTCCAGGCTGGAAATTTTATTTTAAATAAAACAGAAACACAAAAATGTCCACCACGGAATTCAAGTCCACATCTCTGGGTTCAGAAGTAAAAAGTCTACCGGTCCGCCACGGAGGTCAAAAATGATGTAGGTCGTTTATTAAAGTCCTAACGTTTTTTTTCGAAATTTCTCCTTAGAAAACAAGAAGTGAGTGTGACCTTTATTTCTGATTTGATTTCTGATAACACTTCCGCCTTACGTTCCTAGAAAATCCATCGAGCTCCGGTGCGGTGCACTCAGTGTACAGGGTTCACATTTAGAATTTTCTAATTTAGCAGTTGGGTAGAAATTAATAATTTACATGTATTACTAAAAGACGTATATCCGGCCTTGCTCGGGGTTGTGAATTTCAGTAGGTAAATTGGGTGTAATTTTAAGGTGAAAATAATATTATTGTTAGAAATTAAAATTGTTATAACTACCCCTACAGCTACTCCTACTCCCGCCCCCACAGTTACTCGTACCCGTTTCACCACATCATTAATTCAATATCCAGATAGAGATACAATGAGACAAAAATTTCCCGATTTTTCTACAAAACATTTTTTTCTGTTACGAATTCTGACGTCAGTGGTTGCTTTCGATAAATACCACATATTTTAATCATTTTATCAAATACATAATTAAAACAAAAAAGATTTTAAAAAATTCAATACAAAAAATATAGTATTAAAGCCCTACACATTGCCATAGGAAGCCCACACATAGGAAAACCAGCCCCGGGGTAACTACCCACCTCAGTTCGCAAGAGAGAGAGATTTGATTCTCTGAAACTCGTTATAAACAATATGATACTGTAAATAGTATATTTACAGAGATATTGCAATAATTACAGACGTGTCAAATCATTGAAGAAGATAATATTACCACATCCCAAATGAATCACGAAACCGAAAAAACAACAGAAATTAAAAAGATTTCAGTCGCATCTGGGACGCGAACCCAGGACCTCTACCTATCCGGGGTAACCGCTTAACCAACTTAGCTAAGAGACCAGTTCAATTTGCGCCATTTACACCGATATCATACTTCATGTTCAAGATTTGTTAATATTTTTTTATAAATCCCATATTATTGGCTGCTATTCTTATGATGATTGCAAAGTTTCATCACGAACTCAATTGCAATCTGGATAGAGTCTCGGATATACCTACCCGATTTTTATTTATATGAGACATCTATTAACTTATTTTACAAGTCTGGAAAGAAATATTCAATTTATTTAATACCGGATAGGTAGAGGTCCTGGGTTTGAGTCCCAGATGCGAATGAAATCTTTTTAATTTCGGTTGTTTTTTCGGTTTCGTGGTTCATTTGGGATGTGTTAATATTATCTTCTTCAATGATTAAAATATTACAATGAGGTTTACAAACTTCAATAAGTTATAAAAAATAAATTGAACATGTCAAATCAGTTGACGGGCACTGCCAAGGAAGGATTCAAAACTGCTCTGCCCTGTTGCAATGCCGAGAACTGAATAACGATTTTATATATTCCCACCCAATTTTTATTTGGAAGGTGTTTTAAGTGATTTATTACCGGTAAAACTGATTTGTAATGACGTGAGTGCTATTGACATGTTTAAATGCATTATATTGTTTGTGTCGTCTGAACAAACCGAGAAGTAGGGAATAAATAATTTTCCTTAGTTTATTAATTAATGGTATATTGATTGGGATCATTCGTTCGTTTATTAAATTTAAATTGTTCAAGTAAATTCAATCCAAGACCCTTTCCTTCCATATGTAAGGGTTTAGGCTCGTTGTCAAGCGGGACGTGATTATTCACTAAGAGGGTTTTGCGAATTTTGATATAGTGTTTTTATTATTATAACATCGTATGCGTTCTTTGAATCTAGTTGATAAAGCCCTTCCCGTCTGTCCTATATACTGGCGTAGTAAGTAAAAACACAGTATCTTCCTTTAAACTCCCAGGGAAGATACTGTGTTTTTACTTACCACGGCAGTATAGGTAGGGTTAATAATAATAATTGGATGACTTGTATAGCGCCGTTTTTTGTCAAAAATCACCTCAAGGGCAATCACAGTCGGCGTGGTCACATTTAAATTAATACGTGCCACTATTAATAAGATTAGGATTTCCACTTTTTTAGATTGTTTTTAACTTGATTTTACATTATATTTTAAAAAAATTTATTTAAATGGAGTTCTATGAATTAAACACAAAAACAATTAATATTGATATTGTGAGGATTAAACGGATAAACAGTAATAGAGTCCTACCACAGAGATGTCATTACATGCATCATTTATATTAAAAAAAAACGTGGAGAGGTTACTCCGGGGCTATCAGCGGTACCCCTAGGTACGCCAGACGGCTGCCCAGGTGCAGGCGGTAATGAGCAATGAGCCAAGTTAATCTATTTGAGGCTTATTATCAATTTATTAGCCACTAACAAGGACCACCTGAGAGCCGACCTCATGGAAGTATGCTGGCCCGAGATGTTCCAATGCGCTTCATAGCGGTGGTTGGACGTAATAAGTAATAAACAGGTCGTTATGGCAATAACCCGCGGATGCAACGTGAGGTCGGTTATACCGAGTAGATTTACTAATCACACTAGTATCATATCGGAAAAATAAAATATCATTTTAATTTCGTGAGGCTAAGATTAAAAATTGATTTAAGGAATAGATTCCGGTTTTAGTGTAAAGGAACATGCACGCGGGTATCCGAATAGTCGATACAATTGTACCGCCAACAACTAAAACATCCCTGGCACCTTTGACTATCTTACAAAACTGTACAACTTCATACCTGACGCATGGAAAAGGAAAAGTACTTGTGTTCTTCGTAAATTGATAAGTATTTGCTTCACCAAAAACAAACAAACAAGAATTACCTAATATTTATATACTCGTATGTATCTATATTGTTGTTTCTTTTGTATCCATATTATTTTTTTTTTCTTTTATTACATGCTGAAATACCAATATGGGATTTATTGCACCAATAAAACCCATATTGACATGTACATTAAATATTGACTGTCGGGAAAACGGGAAAAACTAAAACGGGAAATCGTACTAAATAAAAATAAAATATTTAATATATGAATAATCTGGCAGTATATTGATGACATCTTTCCTGTAGAGGACTTAGCTATCAAAGGATTAAACCAGAAGCTTTGATCTTGGTAACAAACCAGTCCACAATGATAAAAAGAGAGGATAAATGCTCGGTATAACGACTTCACATAAATCCCTGCATCAGCAGTATTAAATTGCACATAGCTAAAAAGCAGTATTAGCAATACTAAATTGCACATTCTTCTGAAAGGTAACGACCGCAACAACCAAAATAAAATGGCATATCTAGTCACCATTCAACCGCCTAACGAACAATCCCTCCAATTAGTTCATAACATTTAGTATTTTACAAAGCTAAAAGTATCTGAACGTTCATTTCACACGTTCCACCAGTGGATGAACGTAGAGCCCCATCCCTGCAGTTATGTTAATTTACAAACAATGTTTTAAAAACATACCGTATTCCATCCAACACCATAAAACTCGGTCAAAGAGTAGTTGCATATAACTAACCTGGAACAAAGATAAAACAACGTTAATAAGAGCAAAACACTTTATAAATAAATAGATTATCAGATTAAACAGAAATACTAAAGCCAAGTTGAAGAATCTGTTGAAGAAGAAACCGCTACCCAAGTCGAGGCAGTGGAGGGACGTCGACCCTTGCATACCAGAGACCAATGGTCAAACCTCGGCAAAACGCACGCAAAAACATAAAATGCTACCTCTGCAGTCTGCAGACCGCCACACGCACCGTAAGTGTGCACTGCCCCGTGCGTGCAGAACCAAACCAATCCCGGCAGATTAACCCAAATTGTACGAGAAAATTGAACGGAGATGAGTAGCTCGGGCAGGGGATAAACAGCTTCATCCGGAGTATGGATTTGGGTGAGCATATTTTAATGTGCACGTGATTTTAACATATTCTTTCAGAAACGGGTTGTTTCAATGTACCTGGATTTCACTCTCCAAGGGTGTCCCGGCCATTGCTTCGATAGATGGAGAAAGGGAAGGGATATTTTAAAATATTTTGGAAAAATGGAATGAAATTCGAGCTTAGAAAAGAAGGAATGTTGAATAGAGGGCAGGTTTGATAGAATACGAATAGAGGATATTTTTTGGAAAGAGACAAATACTCGTATATGATTTTTATACCGCCGTTTTTTTGTGAAAAATCACCTCAAGGGCGCTGTACAAATATTACTTCATATTCTTCTACATTATACTTTTGTAGGAAGCCACTTTGTAGTTATCCATTACAGTTTTTTATATATTTTTTTTATACACCGACCGAGCCATTCCATCATAAAGGCAAAAAATATATTTATTACATTACGTAGGTACATTTATATAGTAAATAACATATTAGGAAGTATAAAATATTGTATAATAAAAGATAACTAGAGACATGAAATTATCGCGTTTGCGATAAAGCAAATTTTAATGCGAAATTTGTTATTTTTAGGCGAAATTCGCAATATTCGGGAAATTAACCAGGAATTTTAGTGTTTTTCACGCGATATACCGGTAATTAAAAAAAATAGTGTAAGTTTTAAAAAAAAAATTGTCTATGGTTTTGACAAGCTTGAATAGCCATAAACGCAGCTAACTTCACGTCGAAAACGCGGCTTCTGACATTATTTGTTCAATAAAAAAAAATTATGTAATAAAAATTTTTAGAAAAACCAGGCATTAAAATATAAAACAAAAAAATATTGATAACTTTTGTTGCAAAATAACACGTTTTTGTTGAAAAATAACCGCATTTTTTTCAAAAATAACGCGAATTTAGCAAAAACAATAACGCGAATTTCACCGAAAAATATCGCCGCTTTTCCAAAAAATAACGCTTATTTTTGAGGTCCCTCATAATAACTTCTTTTTTACAGGAAGCCCTGATGGAAATAATTACCCTCAAGGCCTATGTCATGTTTAAGGATGCTGTGTGGAGGGTCTTTTAAGGGTACAAAGGAGTGAACCTGGGTCTTGAGGAGACCCATGTTGTAGGATGGAGGAAACACAGAGGCTGGCAGATCATTCCACATCCGAGCTGTTGAACACAAGAACGAGTCGTAGAAGTGACCCGTCCTCGTGCGACAAATGCCAATCGATAACAATTGAAAATAACTTAAAATAATTCAAATGTGTTCAAGCGCTATTATGTCTTGTCAAGTCGATATTAGTTCCTAGCTAAGCAGATTGTCTGTTTTAAGAAACCAAATGCATATTGAATAATATTTATTATCTCACTAAAAAGTGTAAAATTGTCATACCATATAGAAACAATTAATCAATGTAGAACGACTAAAATTCTAATTTATGGAAAACATATACAAACATAAATTTAGATTAAAAAAATCTTTTATTTTCTTTAATTGTTCATTTTCTTGGGTTAGGCAAAGCTTTTCAGCCATTATAGACTGCAAGCCACTGGGTAATAGGTATGAATAACTTTAAGTGATAATAATTCCTTCTTCAATGAATGCAAAACAACTTTTTGTGTTACTTAGAAATAATGACAAGATTAGGCAAACAATAAACATAGAAAAATAATAATGTGAGAATAGATAAATTACAAACATTAACAAAAATTAACAATAAGATAATATGATATATTAACGATATTTACTTCCGAAACATGTTGATATTTATAGATTAAATAGAGGTTTAAACTAAACATTTCTTATAATTTTTTTTCAAAAGATTATATTCACTTTGTGACGTCATTATTAATAAATGAATTCAAAATTACTTTGTAATCACCACTTTATTAATATATACATGTCAACATGTTTCGATAGTAATATATAGATATTCCTGATCAAGTCAATCAAACACTTGAATCGGGCCATATCAGAAGTTGTGTATGCCAAGATCGAGTTATTTGGCGATTCGTTCTCTCTGGCTACCCCTTCGGAGAAACGGCGTGATAGTTAGTTAGTTAGGAAAGCATCGCTTGCGAAACATGTTGATATGAATACATTGATGAAGTGGTGAATAAAGAGCAATATTTAATTAATTTAGAAACATGGAAATTGAATACATTGATCGTGCCGGGCATTAACCATAGGTCTGCATCAGTATTTCACTGACAGCAACCCTCAGGGAATACAAAAAGGCCGTGAAAAATAACATTCCATTTCAAGATGACCTTGCAAACCTCCCGGCCAACCGCCTGACGTCCAGGAAACCTTTTTGGACTGAAGGCGAAAGACTGCTTCTATCACGATACTCCCCTCAAGAATTGTGGTAAACCCAGTGGCAGACCCCGAACGTGAAAAACAAGCGCCTTGTTGTAGACCCTACTATTATATTTTCCAGGGTTCTCTCTCCCTCGGAAAACGTGGACCTCATTAAACCGTATCCGGTGCAGTCACAGCCATTGTGCGTATATGATGCATAAATGGGGCCTAAAGGATTCCGAACTTTGTGAATGTGGACACATTCAAACAACAGAACACATCGCAGAAGAATGTTCCCTTTATCAGTTTCCCTGAACTAAGTGACTCCCGATTGAATAACCTCAGCATCCCATTATGACCTCCGCCAACTCTCCTCCACCATACGAAGAAGAAAAGTATTTCACTAACATTATAATCTAATCTACATTTTTCTTCAAAATTTCTCAGACCAAGAAAAAATTACATTTTTACGTGGATTTCCCCACAAAAAACTATGTGGGTTTACGATAGTCTTGGGTTAGATGCGCGACATCTCTATAAATAAAAACGAATGTTTATCTGTCTGTCTGTCCTCGATTTTCTCGTAAATTACTAAGTTAAAATAGCACAGTTTGTTCTTATTAGTGACGGGAAGGTTTATAGAGTGGTTTGAATAAAATCCAACATGTAAAACTGTTGCTGTTACGTTTTAAAATTAGTATGAAAAACATTGAATCCGCCATGTTGTATTAAGGTTATCCCATAGATACACAACTCTGGTTAACTACTGATTACATATTCAAAAGAAGGCTTGTTTGGATAGAATACTTTCAAAATGGAAAACACAAGTAGGTAGCTACTTAAGATATTTTTATTTACACATGTTTAGAAAAAATTAAAGGCTGGAATGAAATAAAATTTTCAAATTAATCTTTCTTTGCGCAGAGATAGTAATAGTCGTCAGGATGCATTACTTTTGTTGTCAAATCAATTATGGCACCCAGATGACAAGCGAGAATTCACAACATCATAATTTTATTATTTTGACGGCCTCCATGGTCGAGGGGTAAGGCTCTCGACTACGAATCCGAAGGTGGCGGGTTCAAATCCCGGCGTGCGCGCGTAAATTTTATTCAATTAATTAGTGCTGTTTCACAGTTAATCCATTTAAAAATAATAATATATAGTATATTTGCGCACGTTCCAGGGTGGAAGATACTCTCAGTATCGCCCTGGTGAAAGACCACCATTCAGAATTGAAACGTTGCTTGAAATGGCTTCTAGCCATGTTTGGTGACCAGGTTTGAATAGCCATATATTTCCCCACCTTCAGCCTCACAAAATTCCCCAATTGTGGATGCCATAGTCGCACTGGCTCCAGACGGTTGGGAGCAGTTGGGACTCTTGTGCAGTATTCACATTAAAAAAATTGCACAAAAAAATAATAAAAAATCCCAGCAAGGCCGGCTACACATCAGCTAGTATTAAATAAACAAAAATCATAGAAATTTGTCGAATCTCGTGACTAAGTTGGGCATTGGAATATTACCGAGTTAAAATTAGACCGAAAATAATTCAGACATACCATAATTGCAAATTACGAATATAATAGGTCAGAAGTAGTTACACTAGCATATCCATATAAAACGGGCTGCAATCCTAACAGCAGACACGACTCGAATACACGTGGAAATAACAGGAAAACTGTAAGAAAACCATTTGTAAATTGATACCAAAAAGTCCATTCAGATCAAATGGATTAAAAAATATCCAAACATTACTTGAGCAGGATAATCAAAAATATTGGGTTCATATCAAAGAAATGCCGCTTACCTTGCACTGATCCGCAGAAGATGATAATCATCTTACATTCATATTATACTATATCAATGGTGAAAAAACAGAACGCCGTAAAACGTTTTATTAATTTTATGTTGAAATATTAGGGGCAATTATAGATTCAACCGGGATTATTTATGAATGGTCTCGGCTGCGGCAACTCGAGGTCGGTGATTTTGAATCGTAATTCAGTGAGGATAAGTTTCGTCAATTTTATATCTTACATAGTTAAACTTGAAATGTATAGGTTTTCCCGTTGGTACTGACAAATCGCTTCTCCCGTGTCAATAAATGATGGTACGGAAAGCGGTTCCGAATATTGAACGCCGATGTCGTTGGCATAAATCGTTCCACATGATTATCTTAGTCAATAAGGAACTCCACTCCTATTTGTTTATTTATTTTTTATCAATAATGACATTCAAACTTAAATAAATATCAGCATTAGTTTTTTTTTTTAGTTGGTTTTCATAGTAAAAAAAAGTTTAAATTTTTCAAAGCCCACCAAAACGCTCCAAATCTATGGCCGATCGGTTTTGATCAGTTTTGAGGTTAGAATGTAAAATGTCAAAACAAGGATGAGCCTTACCGTACATAATTTTATATTCTATTCATGATAAACCATAACTTAAAGTAAGCAATAAAAATATGTACCTTTTCAGAAACTTTAAATCAGAGAACAATAATAGTATTAAGCAGTGATATTATCATAATATCCGTATTGATAATTGGTTTGATAGTGAATACTCTAATTTCTTTCATTAATAATAGTTTTTTATATATTGAACAATGAATTAAGTTTATATTTCTACAAAACTAAAAAAATACAAAACAAAATCGAAAAATACAAATGTCAAAAGTAATCTGAAAACAGAATGCGCACGTGATGTCAGATCTTCCAAATGCAATGGTACCAACATAACAAGGTGTTTTGTTTGGATGATTTTTTATTCGCATTTAAATAACGATTTATAAATTCTACGTATGATAAAAGCCATATATTCAGAATCGGCGTTTGCTGATCTACATGAATACATATTTTTAAAGTCATTATATTTTTCATTGAAGTTCCTTATTCGATAACGACGTCAATCCGACTCAACGCAAAATAAATTTACGAGGTTCTGTTTCCCAAGCGTGGGCCATCGATACTTGATACCGACGTGCATGTGTGGTGGGACATTGAAAACGGTCCCCATTTCGGCGAATTTCATTAAAAAACTCATCAATTCAATCTCGTTGGGCAAAATTACATGGCCGCTGCCGGGGTGTCTCGCCGCGGGCCGCTGGTTTGACGATCTGCCGCCCTGCCGACCGGAGCGGAGTTCAGAGCAGACAAACACGGGGCTGCTACAGAACTGCTAACTGCTAACCGGCCAACACTCCCTCACTTAGCTGGCACCCGAGCTCGTCGCGACCTCCATTTGCACGAATAAGGCACTCCAGTGAAAAATATAATGGCTCGCTATAATCTTATCAAAACACCTTGTTATGTTGGTACCATTGCATTTGGAACATCTGACGTCATGTGTGCGTTCTGTTTTCGGATTAGTATGGATATTTTTATTTTTCGATTTTGTTTTGTATTTTAATTTTTTTAGTTTTGGCGAAATTTAAACTTTATTTGGGTGACATAAAGCTCTATAATTGTTGTTCAATATAATAAAATATTATCGTTGAAAGAAATTAGACTATTCATGAGCAAACCAATTATCAATACGAATATCATGATTATGTTAATACTCAATACTATTATTATTCTTAGAGTTATATTTTCTAAAAAGGTACATAATTTTATTATGTATGTTTAGTTATGGTTTACTACGAACAGAATATAAAATTATGTGCGGTAAAGCTCATCCTTGTTTTGACATTTGACATTCTTACCTCAAAACTGATCAAAACCGACCGGACATAGATTTGGAGCGTTTTGGCGGCCTTTGAAAAATTGGAACTCTGAACATTATTTTAACTATGAAAACTAACTTTGGAAAACAAAAAAACTAAATATACTGGTATTTAAGTTGGAATTCTCTAAGGAAGGGTTTACTTTGAGATGGCTCGGAACGCTTCCATTACACGGAGGAACTCTTCTGTAATCGGTGATTTTCTCACGAAAACGGCGCTATAAAAATAATCCATTTATTATTTATTATTATTATTATTAACCGTGATCTAAAACTAAATTTTAGAAGCAGGATGGTTCATTGTACTTTGTAAAACCTAGACATTGAATTAATTAATTAATTGTTCTACCGGTATTTTAATGGAAGATGCTCCGAGGAACTAGCGTCATTGATCCCTTCGGCACCGGTGCATAGTCGGGAAACACGCCAAACGCGCGCCCAACATTTCCACACGGTTGACATTTGTCACATGAGAACGGGTCGCTTCTACGATTCATTCTTGTGTTCAACAGCTCGGCTGTGGAATGAACTACCGGCCTCTGTGTTTCCTCCATCCTATAACATGGGTCTCTTCAAGACCCAAGTTTACTCCTTCCTATCCTCTAAAAGACCCTCCACACAGCATCTCCAAAGATGATATAGGCCTTGAGGGAAATTATTTCCCTCAGGGTCTCCTGTGTGGAGAAAACTTACTGTAAAAAAAAACATTGAAACGAAGGACCTCGACACATGGGGTACCATGATAAATCTGTACATGTATGAATCGGCACACTTTTTAAAAGTGGTACAAAGTCATTAAAAATGCAAAAAGAAGAAAAAAAAAATTGCCCGAAAAACTAATCTCACCTAACCTAATTAATCTTTTTCTTTTTAAATTATAAATATAAACTAAAATATAGTTTTTAAATTATTGGTAAGGTTAGCTGAGATTAGGTTTTCGAGCTTTCTTTTCTACTTTTAATGAGTTTATATCACTGTAAAAAAGTGTGTCGATTCATACGTATGTTGATCCGGTCATCCAAATATGGATATATTATATTGGCGCGTTCTGAAAATATCCCGGACAGACAGGATAGATAATATAAAAGTTCTTTTCAAAAAAATTTCCGAAAGTGTTCTAGTTATAAAAATAATAAAACTCCAATATCTTGGTCACATCATGAGGGGCGACAAATATAAGGATACCCGACTAATAATCCAGCGGAAGATTTATGGAAGATGTAGTACAGTAAAACGCAGCAGATCGTGGCGTCGAAACGCAGGTCACTGGACGAATGCAATTCAGCCGAGTTATTCCAGGCTATACTTGCAGGATGATTCCCCGATTACAGGAGGGTATACCAGAAGAAAAATAATGATTTATTTCCAATTTCTGTCATCAAAGACTAAAGACTTGTGTGTTCTTGTCAGAAACTAGTGTTTGATGAAATGGTAACATCGTATAACTGAAGATTGTGCTTTGCTCAGTGCACAGCATGCTACTATATCATACCCATTGGCTCGAGGTTGGTTGGTTGGCTAAGGATGGCCACGCTATGCTAATCGGGCGGCCGCCACAAAGGGGCCCCACTTACAGCAGTAAGGCAGCGCTTGGCGCCCCCTCCCCGTGGCGCCGCGGGCAGTCTCGCACGCCCGTGCGCTGACTCCTCTGCTCTCTGCTCTGCCACTATGCTGCCCTGGTGTCAGTGTGCGCTGTATCCACTATCCACTCCTCTCCCATGATAACATAGCTCCTCTCACAAAACTTTAACAAAAAGTTGCTTCGTTTGTTAAATTTTAGTTATTGTAATCTTTCAACATATGAAATTATTCTCTAAACCAGACTTTTCCAAACATATTCACTGATTCGTATTTTCTTAATTCACCGCCAAAGCTATTTTTTAAAGCCAAACACAGGCGTTGTATTGTCGAACGTGTATTTATGAACACCTCTTGAAAATCGATCGTTTGTTATCCTTGAATAAAAAAACCATTACATGTGATATTGTGCATAGGGGAAAAGCGTGGAAAACTCAATTAAATTAAACCAACCAATTTTTTGAAAGGGAAGAATGTGAAAATATGTGGGAGATTAACAAAAAATGCAGATATTTAAATTTCCTGCAAAACTACTCGACTATGGGTTATGCCCTTCTGCCTTTTAATGATTTATTAATGGGCATTATTGCCTCGTTCGATTCCATTCGGATACGCCAAGATTTATCTCGTTTGCACTTGGACTAGGAGCGATTCTCTTAAAACCACAATACAATGCGAGGGTCAGTTGATAAGTTTCCGAAACGGTAAGGAAAACAAAAACTTTCTGGCATGAAATGGTTGTATTTTTCTATATAGTTTCATTTGTCAGTTTATAATAAATAAAATAAATGGTTAATTTTTCTATAGCGCCGTTTGGTGACTGGCATCACCTCAAGGGCGCTTTACATTTTCTTGTTAAACTTTGTAGCCCTTTTTAAATAGACATGGTTTTATACTTTTCTTAAAAATTTCGAAATTGCGTTCTGACCTCACACCAAATGGGAGGTCATTCCAAGGACGTGAACCCAGTACATTACGTTTATATTTAGTCCAATGCTTCTCGAGTGCTAATTTAAAAAAATAAATAAAGGAAGACGAACATTCCCGGGTTAAGAATAACCTCACAATATTTTAAAATCTGTTACTACCATCACACTAAGCGGAAAATTCTGCTTGTGTCGTTTAGGAGAACTTAGCCGACCGAGGAATTGAACTCACGACGCCTTGGTGGGAACAGGACGCGATGCCAACTTAACCACTGACCGGTCAATTTCTCCACTTAACCATTTTTTTTAGATTTTGGAACAAATAGAAGTCACATCTCCCTTCACACAGCATCTTGTATGGAATATCTATAAAAAAAAGGAAAAAAACATGGAGCCAAACCTGTCGAATGAGGCAGAAACTCGGAGCCCAATTCATGGATTGTGACCATTTCAACAGATGATGTATGAACCAGTATGTCTTGAAGGAACAGAACTTCTTTCTTGGCAAAATAAAATAAAAAAACAATTCTGCATAATACACTTCATTAACGGTTTTTCAAGGCAATTAATCAACAAAAATTATTCCGAGGGCATCCCAGAATACTTCTAGCTGACAAAATTGCGTTTGCTTTCTTTGGTGCCGGTTGGCCACTTTCTGTCAATTGTTTTGACTGATTCTTGGTCTCCGGTATGTAGCGACGAATCCAAGTGTCGTCAACTTATGTGAAAGGACACAAACATTTGGTTGAATAACGCTTGAAACGCTCCAAACACTCTGTTGAAATATCATTTGGACGCTGCTTTTGAGCAATTATGAACAACCGCTGCACCCGTCGCATACACAGCTTCCTCATCCCCCAATGTTCATGTAAGATATTCAAGGTACGTTTGGAAGTGGTGCTCATATACCGACTCCGCTCTTTCGACCGCGTTTTAAATCAATAATGAACTGCGATAATTGAAGGCGAAGAGTCTCCCAAAACAGCGTTTAACTTTACTTTTATCTGAGTATCGGATTTTCCTTTCAAAACATAAAATTTTATGACTGCACGAACCTCGAATTTTTCCATTTTCGCAAAAATTAAAAACTCTGCCACTTTGACATTTGTTCATAAGAAGGACGCGGTTTATTAATTACAAAAAATATTTGAAACTACCATCCCTCCGTCGTTTGGTTTCGAGTACTTATCAATCAGCCCTCGTAACTATCCAATAAGAGTATCTGAAATAACCAATTTGATGTGCGTTTGTGACTAACCTCGTTCTATGCGAAGGGTGTGTAGGGGTACTTGAGGGTTTAGAGTCTTTTAAAAATTATAGATTCGTATAATTAAAATAAAGAGTCCTTGACGTGCACCCTGAAGTAGTAACCATAAGTTACTTATACCGGGGTGGGGAAGTGGTGGGTGACCTCAACTATCCACTAACAGTAGGTATGTAGAGTGAATCGATATCCTCATACCCACAACTATAATGAATTAAATCTGTCGAGCGACGTGATAGATATTTTTTTATTGAAATTCCGATTATTTTGTGCTACTTAAAATAGGTACTCACCTTTGCTAAGAACATTTGGACAAAGGAGAAATTAGGTAAATAGAATCCTAAGCGTAGTAAAACACTACGCAGGAGTGTGTAGAATTAACCAAAAAAAATAATTAAAAAATAAAATTTTAAATTCACGCAACGGTGCGCAAATGCGCCCACAGCCCGCAACACTGTAAATAACCAAAGTGTAAAATAAATAAAAAAATGTTAATATTTATTAAAAGCTTCGTACGCTTTTTAAGGTAATTTTATAGATATTTTCCTAAAATTCATTTTATGAATACTTTCCAGTCCTAAAAATTATAAGTATTTCAATAAATACCAACTCCTCTTGTGCCACCAACCATCTAATAAATGTAACATCAAAAGAAAAGGAGAAACAAATAACCATGTAAAACTATCATCTATATAAATAAATTTTTCTAATAAAACTGTGTTCATCTGAAGCGACCTGCCAGGTAAGTATGTTTTTCTGTATCTGTTTGTACATAATTAGTTAAGAAATATTTGTACAGCGCCCTTGAGGTGATTTTTCACAAAAACGGCGCTATACAAATCATCCAACTATTATTATTATTATTATTATTCGCCAAGTGGCTGGACTCAAATTGGAAATGTTTGTGCTAAGGGCTGCGATGACTTACGCACTTCAAGAAGACGAACCTTGACGTAAGTGTTACCACTGGACAATTCTACGTTCTGAGGCAATGAATAAGGAACTCTAATGAAAAATATAATGCATATTTGTAAAAAGCATTAACTTTGTGGCTCGCCATAATTTACAATAAAAAACACATAAATTTGTTGTAGAACACTTTTATTTTATTAAAACTCTACCGGTTTCGGAAGCACCCTTCCTTCATCAGGAGAATATTATAACTAACTTATGATATAGAATATTGACAAGACATATTCTATATCATAAGTTAGTTATAATATTCTCCTGATGGAGGAAGGGTGCTTCCGAAACCGGTAGAGTTTCAATAAAATAAAGGTGGTCTACAACAAATGTATGTGTTTTTTATTGTATTTTTATTGACAAGACATATTCTATATCACAAGTTAGTTATAATATTCTCCTGATGAAGGAAGGGTGCTTCCGAAACCGGTAGAGTTTCAATAAAATAAAGGTGGTCTACAACAAATGTATGTGTTTTTTATTGTAAAAATATAATGGCTTTAAAAATATATATTCATATAGATCAGCAAACGCCGATTCTGAATATATAACTTTAATTATATAAATTATTTAATTATATAAATTATTTAATTATATAAATTGTTTAATTATATAAATTATTTAATTATATAAATTATTTAATTATATAAATTGTTTAATTATATAAATTATTTAATTATATAAATTATTTAATTATATAAATTATTTAATTATATAAATTATTTAATTTATTAAATTATTTAATTATATAAATTATTTAATTATATAAATTATTTAATTATATAAATTATGTAATTATATAAATTATTTAATTATATAAATTATTTAATTATATAAATTATTTAATTATATAAATTATTTAATTATATAAATTACTTAATTATATAAATTACTTAATTATATAAAGTATTTAATTATATAAATTATTTAATTATATAAATTATTTAATAACGTAAATATAAATTATTTATATAAACTTTTATTATTTTATATAAAAATATGTAGAATTTATAAATCGTTATATAAAAATAAACAAAAAAAATATCTCATAGAACACCTAGTTATGTTGGTACCATTGCATTTGGAATATATGACGTCACGTGCGCATTCCGTTTATGGATTAGTATGGACATTTTTATTTTTCGATTTTGTTTTGTATTTTAAATATGTATTTTTGTAGTTTTGGCAAAATTTAAACTTAATTTGGGTGACTTAAGCTCTATAATTGTTGTCAAATATAAAAAAAATTATTATTAATGAAAGAAATTAGAGTATTTATGAGCAAACCAATTACCAATACGAATATTATGATTATGTTAATGATCAATACTATTATTATGCTTTGAGTTAAAGTTTCTGAAAAGGTACATAATTTTATTACTTGTGTTTAGTTATGGTTTACTATGAATATAATATAAAATTATGTACGGTAAAGCTCATCCTTGCTTAGACATTTGACATTCTAACCTCAAAACTGATCAAAACCGACCGGCCATAGATTTGGAGCGTTTTAGCGGGTTTTGAAAAATTAAAACTTTGAAAATTATTTATGTTTGAACGACATTATTGAAAAAAAAAATTCAAATTGGACTGGAATTGTGAATTCAAGTAGGTACTTAAAAAAATATTAAATAATTAGAAAAACAATCGAATCGGCTTATTTGAAACTATGGCATTCATTTTAAGAAATGTTGTGAGGCTGAAGGAAGTGAGGTAGAAGAAGGAGAAAGAAGGAGGTTAAGAAGTTACTGGTAATTCAGACCACACTTACAGTCTGATATTGAGGGCGCTGCGATCTTTTAAAACGTTTTAAATGGCAACACAAAGATTAAAGACTAAAAAATTAAAATATCCAACAACATTATTTACAACATGGACATTGACAGATATAGTACAAGAACGTGTAAGGAAATTAGACGACCGAAAAAGAACAAAGCCAACACGCAAAATAGTATATTTTATAAAGGGATGACATGTTATAATGCTCTGCGGGTCCCAATCAAAATTGCACCAATTAAAAAAATTACAATAGATTGTAAAAAACACATTAAGCAAGAAAAAAATCCATTAGTTTTTAAATTATCATTAGCTATGTGTAAAGTACCCAATAGTATATAAGTTCAATTTAATAGCATATAAGTTATAATTTATTTTGTAAACTTAAGTGTACAAATAACTAAAATAAAATAAATAAAACAAAATATGGCTCATTGGACAATCAAAGCATGTTTAAAAAAAACACAATGATCCAAGTGCATATTGATGGCCAGGTTTTAAACTGCAACTAGTCCGAAAAACCATTAATTACGATATGGGTGTCAAAATATTAGCCAAAAGGAGCTCTTGCCAGTTTTAAATAGAGCCTTGAGCCGAAAAACCATTTTGAAAATCTTGAAACATTCAAATGTACCCAGACTTATGCAAATCTATTTCGAATTGTTTTAATTTAAATCGACGATTGTCCTATGCAATCCAATTTCGAACAGAAAGAACCGTGAGAATTAATACAATATGAATTTTTGGATTACATATAAGACATTGATTTTCTTAAAAGAACAGATTTAGACTTGTTACTGTGCCATCGATATGATTTACTCCAAACGGTGTTTACAAATTGGTGGTACTCTCCGAAAGGAGATGATTCTACATCATATTCTAAGGTAAATTTTTAAAATTATAATTTATTAAAAAGATTGGTATTCACTTTGTGGAGTAATTATTAATAAATTAATTCAAAATTACTTTGTAATTCACCAGTCATTCTTTTGATATAAATGAAGGTTTAAATTTTTTAAATACAAATACAACCGGTTTAAAATTAGACAATTTCGAAATTTTAGAAATCAGAAATGGGGTTATAAATTTAAATTTAATTAATAACCATTTTTTTTTATTCTCTTGAATTTATTTTCATAATTTCCTTTACAAATTCTATTATAAATTTGTTATTCAATGTTTTATAATATTTTTTTATTAACATTTTTGATTAATTACTTACCTACTTTAATAATTTTTTGTTTATGTTTGTAATTTGTCCATTCTCACATTATTGTGTTCTATGTTTATCATTTGTCTATGCTTAACAATAATATTTTTTAATATTATTACCTTCGAAACATGTAGATGTGTGCATATTAATAAAGTGGTGAAAAATAATTTTTAATTAATTAAATAATTAAAAATGTACTTTGTTTACACCACTTTTTATTTATTATTTATTTTTATAAAAGTGTTGTAAACAAAGATTATTTAAATTATTTAATTAATAATGACGCCATTGAAGTTACCAATCGTTTGAAGAAATTATAATTTTTAATTAATTAATTTTTTTAATATTTAATATATAGAAAGGATTTCTGAATTTTTACCTACTCAAAATAATAATGTATTAGATGTTAGTTAAATAAATAAATTCACAGATGAAATTTAAAAAAAAAATAAAAACACGAATTATGATATTTTGCCTTGTTTCTTTTAAACGAACTGTAAAATGCGAATATGTGAAAATATTTGAGGAGGGAGAACGTATTTCAAAAACGAAGTGAGTAGCTTGGTGTCGCTATAGTAATGACATTTTGTAGTACCAAAATAATAAATATCTACAAATAAATGCGAAGCTATAACATTAGCGACAGTCATTTTAATTCTGAATGATGGGCGATACTAAGAGTAACTCATACTCTTTAACGAGGTGCGAATATACCTACAATATATTTAATTTGTCCACATCGGGTGTCAAACACGCGAACTGTGGGTCCGGAGCCAAGGGGGGTTACCGCTGGACAGTTCGCCACGGAGGTCGGAGACATACATTCGGGATGAGCTATTATTCGTCAAATACGGTATTTGACAACCTAATTAATTCGTCGGCGGCAAATTCGGAGTATACAGCCGGGCCGCGAAACCGGCCGCGCACGCCGCCGGGGACAGGACCGCATGCCAGCCGGCCTGCCCCGAGCGGACAGACCACCGAGAGGAATGCCGACCTACCGACCGGCGAACGTACGAGCAACCCGACGGTGAAACCCAGCAAGTTGCAGCCACCAGCAGCGATCCAGTCCACCGAGCCTCGTCGGTCGGCAGTCTTTAACCGCAGCACAACCGCAGCCCGCGTTCCCCGGCTGCCCGGCTGCCCGGGTGACGGGCCGACTGACGACGCTGTGTCTGCGATGAGTTATTATGCAACTTATTAGCGGATTGGTATGCCGCTTTGACCCGCACTCGACTGGTCACCTGGTCACCTGGTCACCTGTTCACGCGCTGTGTTGGTGTGTTGGTGTGTTGTTGTGTTGAAGACAACACAATCACATACCGTGATTAGTTGATTACATTTGCGGAATTATTCTAAACGGCTTTCACATTTTGTTGTTTCACTTTTGGTGTATTGATCCATATTGCACTCCTCCATCTTGAGCTACGCTTCGGACAGTCATGCAGCGTCCACCATCGGGGTAAATGTAAGACTATGAGAAACTTTTTATTCAACGGTTTGTTAGACTTTTCGGGCATTGAATCATTTTTAGAAAAGCCTCTTATCTGTCCTGATGATGGACACTGCAAGTCTTTCCGAAAACTCAAGAAAAGGGGGAAAGGACGATATAGATAAACACATTATTTGAGGTCAGCAGATTTTAATGCTGCTGACCGATTAGTTGAACCCTCTCAGTCAAATAAACTCGTGTGCTATAATCGCGCTTTTCATATATCCGGCCCGGTCATCTGGAATAAGCCTCCCCCCAAATATTGCTAACATCCAGAATTTAGCAGAGTTCAAACGGGCTTAAAAACCAAATTGTTCCAAAAAAAAATCCCATCCAATATAAAACATAACTTTATGTGCGTAGAAATAGAATTTCAGGCCATTTTTTTCTTTTGATCCTCCATAGCTTATTTAGTTGCGGTTTTCTCCTCCTTGTTATTCAATGCCCTTAGTATCGAGTGAAAAACCATGTATATAATTTTATATAATATTCTCGTGCTCTGTTGTTACATGTAACTACTTTATATTTGATTATTTACACCCTTAGTTTATAAATTGTTATAGTATAATAGCTAAAATGTTCATCTAAGTGAGTCTGTTACTCGTGAATATTTTAAATTGTGGTTTTAAATGGCATGTATGTAATATATATGTTTTAATTTAAATGAAAAATCTTTGTGTTTTAAGCCACTTTATTTTGTTTATATATATGTCTGCATTCGACCGGTTTCGGTAGGACTCAACCTTCTTCAGGAATGTACAACACGTATAAACTAAAATTAAAATATAGAGATGTCATAATGGAGACAGAGAAAGTGTGGGAAAGAGACAACAAGTATTCTCATCTTGTTTATTTTGTACCTTTTTGATTTTTTTAATAAAAATAATAATCGGATGATTTTTATAGCGCCGTTTTTGTGAAAAATCACCTCAAGGGCGCTGTACAAATCTTACTTCTTATTCTTACATTATTCCTATATTAAATCTATGACTTTTTTTTTTTTGGACACTCTCATTACACATTATTTATAGACCATATAAAGAGATGCAGTTAGATTATCAAAATTAAATACGGCTTGGTCTAAGTTTTCATACATGTCTAATTGAAAAAAAAGAAAAAAAGAAGCTAACTGTATTTATTCCTTACGATATATTGCAAGACGCTAATACAAATGATAGTGGTTATGTGAAGTTGGGCGGCGGGTGAGGACGGGGGCCGGAGGTACTGATCCTTTTTTTCAATCTTCTTTGTCTTTGTTGGTGACGGGACGCTTGGTGTTGGTCTGCACGTACGCCATGCGCTTGTCAGCCGGCTTCAGGATCCGGAAGGAGCACTTCAGCGTGTCGTCCACTGACATCATTGCTCCTGCATTATCGAATTCCCTGCAGTACCAGTTGCTTCTTGGCAAAGAACTCATACCCGTCCTCTGCCACCTGATGCACCCGGCAGATCAGGTCAAAGTCGTACTTGTTGAGGAACTTGGCCACTATCTCAATGACGAAGGTAAAGGCTCGTTCTCGCCCCAGCTGGCGGTGTCCTTGTTGGGGTCCCAGCAGCCCAGCTTCCCGGTTGTATACAATATTTTTTACAACCACCATATCCCAAATCGCCGTTTCTATTAACTGTTGGCACTTCACTAGTACATGTGGTGACGACCGACCGCCAGATGTGACCGATGCCGATGCGTTAATTCGGAAGAACGAAGCAGATTTCAACTCAAAATATTTGAAATATTTGGGTTTTTGTTGTAAATAATGTTAGTATTCCTCCGCGTCCCACTTGGTTATCTACGGACTACGGACGTGCAGAGCAGAGCCACCATGTTTATAAGAGTCACTTTTGTCTAAATATATTATACGTTTTTGTCTAAATATAGTGCATTATACTTCTGAAGTATAATGCTAACCAATGTGGGATGTGTATTTTTACTAACCTCCTTCTAAGCTAACGCTAGGCAGGGACACTTGAGGGTTTAGAATCATTGACAACTTTAGATTCGTGCAACTTAAAAAAATAGAGTCCTTGAATTGCACCCTGAAGGAGTAACCATAAGTTACTTATAATAATAATAATTGGATGATTTGTATAGCGCCGTTTTTGTGAAAAATCACGTCAAGGGCGATTATACCGGGGTGGTTAAGTGGTGGGAAACCTCAACATATCAATGACAATACATTTCTAAAGGAGTTTGTGATTTAATTGTTACAGTATTATTTAAAAAATAAACAAAAGGTACATCACACATGTAACACGTGTAGTTCATTATTACTTACTTTACAGAGTTTAAATCACTTTTATCCGACATTTCGGGTACTTTACAAACATCGCAATTTCATTAATAGCATTATTATGCGACAAATGACTCACTAATAATATTTAAAGGCAATACTTACGACAATATTTAGTTCTTCTTTTGTTAAAACTACGCAAATATCGATATTTTTAAAGCATGCAATTCGCTGAACGACGGCTGTTATCCGAGAGAACCGGAACCGCAGTTAAGCAAAAAGTATTTAAGCGTAACAATAAGGACATAACCTTATTCTTAAAAAGAGCCGCAATCGGGTACCAGAGATTATTAGACATACCCTTTATAAGCGATTTCGGGCCTTTGGGTGATATTTTACAAAAGTGGCGCTATATAAATCAACCAAGAATTATTATTATTGTAGCTGGTGTGGGTGGGTTTTGATATTCAACAACATTGGAGTTTGATTAAGTTGTTTTGGTTATCATCGGGTGTGAAAAACGAAAAGGAAAATCAGAACCCTCCCCTTAAGTAATATACCTGGGAGTGATCTGCAAGAAAATGCTCTTACAAATATGTGGCCTTAGCTCAACAAAGTGCAAAAATGGAAATTTTGTGTAAAGATAAGTTAATATTAATTCTAAACTAACTAAACATCACGCCTTTTCAACGCAGGGGTAGGCAGAGGACGGGCCGCCAAACAACTCAATCTTGGCGTACACTTCTTGCTTTATTTACATTAATACATTGCCTCATAAATTCTCTTCTGTTATTCCGACTTCTGACACGGCACGAATCAAGTATTTAATTCACTTGATCGTGCCATGTCTTCCTCTGGGGTCCCGGGCTTCTTTTTCCATTCACATTCGCGTTATATATTTTTCTTACACTCCTTTCTTCGTCCATTCGCTCAACATGCCCAAACCATCTAAGCGTCCCATTCTTAATCTTACCCATTACTATTATAAATAAGAATAACTTTGTTTAAACCACTGTTTTTAATATATAAATATCTACATGTTTCAAAAGCAAAGCTTCCCTCGTCAGGATAAACAATATACTAAAAATAATGACAAGTATAGACAAATAATAAGCAAATAGATAAATTATAAACATAAACAAAAAAGTGATGAAAGTTGGTAAGTAATTAATTAAATACGTAAAAATATTAAATAATTATTTTAAATTACACATTTAAAAAAGAAATTATTTTTAATATTAATTCATTCATTACAAATTAATTTTTGTTTGATCATTAGTTTGACTATATTGTGACCAGAAAACAGAGAATCGAATAAACACTATTTGAAAAAAAAACTATTGCATCTTACTTAATTTAAAACAAAAATAAATAAAATACTAAACCTTTAATAAAAAAAATACGTCATTCAATTTGGATGGGTATTTTGACCGCAATTCCAAAATAAAGTTATGTATGAAACAGGCAGCGCAGCCGTTCCATTTAAGTTCTGAGAGAATTTTTATTTTTTATTATTGTGACAGCTGTTTCGGCGTTAAATGCCATTTTCAAACTGTGGTTAATCCACATTGTGACGACTTATTTAAGTGATTTTATTTACTCCCACCGTCTACCTACTGTCTCGGGTCTTGTCGGTTAAGTTTTCAGAAGAAAACAGTTGGCCGGGACTGAGATATGCAGACTGGGAAATATGCGCCGGCGCAGACCGAAACAGGCTCGGCGTTACTAAAAGCGGTGATTGGCGAGGAACGGCGGCAGGGGGGGGGGAGAAGGAAGAGAAAGTCGGGGAGAGGGAACAAGAGGCCGTGCAAATGGCCACCCGGGGAGATGAAAGCATCTCAGAGGAACGGGGACAAATCAAGGAAGAAGGAATAACCAAAGGCGAAATTACAGATTTTGTGGTTCAGCATCAGCAATTTGGAATAAAACGCAGTTTGACACACTTTTTTCGAAATTTATTAAGCTTATTCTTTACAGTTAAATAGATGCGTGCTCATATTCCAAAACTCCATATCTCATGGTGTAAATAATGAAATAATGAATAAATCGTAGCGAGATGAACATAGTGTTGAATTGTACTAAAAATCCCAGATAGAATAGTTTTGCAATTTTTCTTTGTGCCCGAGTTGTCGCTGCTTTTAACCAAGATTCATGTATAGTTCAAGTTGATCAAAGGCGTGAATTCAATATAAGACACATAAAAACATATGAAAACGTAGAATGGCGAGGTGGACTCGGGTCAAGAAAATCTACAGAGATCAATCAAATGTCACTCGATTTAAAAACAAATGTAATTTATGTTACAGAATTTATGAATTTAAGTTACATTATTTGTGCTCTTTGGGAAAAGATCTTAACTGAATTAAAAACCCTAACCAAGGAAAGGAAAAAGGACAAACATTTGGTTATAAACAATTTACCAAAGTTACTTTTTGTACTTACCGAATAAAATATATTTAATATGTTATTAACTATTTGCTGCATCCCCGAGTTTTATCGTCGGCTCATAAAGCCGACTGATACTTACTCAACAATATAAACCTTTTTTTTAGTACTCAATTTTAAACGCATTTTTTCCTATATATATATTATATTACCATACTATGTCAACAATAATTTTTTTCAGTTCCATGTTTCTATAATGGTACTTAATATGAACTAAACTTGTCAATTTGACTGTCCTAAAACGGGATTTGTTCCTAGTTGTACAGTCAAAGCTTTCTTAAATGTTGAAGTTAAATAATGTGTGTTTCAAATAAATAAATATTATTATTATTATTTAAAAACAATTATCGTAGAAAAAATTGCGCTTGTTTCCCCAGTTTGCATAGAAAGACATCCCTTCAAAACACAACTTTAAATTAAAATACCGAGGCGAGACAAAAACCCATATATTATCAATAAAAAAATAATTGAATGCAATTTAATCAACTATTTTAATAAATAAATATCTACCATTGAAAAAGAAATTTATTTTTTAAAAACTATTAAAAAAGACCTTTCGGATTTGGCAGCAGTTACATCGACCATTCCCGGATAAGGTTGGATCGTTTCTGGGTCTGTTCACGAAACTCGTATTTCCGGTGAAATTTTCCAGTTGAGAAATTAATCGGTGGCCGTAATCAGACAATGCGGCAGCTGTTGGCTTTAAAGCAAATCTGCCGAAAACAACGACGAGAAATGAAGGTATTTGTAAAACATTCGAGAGTGTTTTAGTTCAATTTGGTAGGAGTGTGTATTTATCACTCAAGAAACACAAGACAATAATGATATGTCACGGCTACACCATTGACCAGTGATTAATGGACAGGACTTAACACCTCGTACCGGGAGACAATATCTACTAGGAGATTTGAGTTACCGCCTAGTTCCTTGGCAGGCGACATGATCCTCGCCACTCGGTTAAACGCCGAGATCACGAGCAGGAGGTTTTCAGACGACCGACCCATAAAGAATATGTTAGGAATTCACACAAGATTCACAAAAACAAAACGAATAACATACATATTGTTCAATTAAACGAAGACGGCTTCTACAGAGGTAGAGATAGGCGCGAAGAAAGATTCATTATTTGTAAAAGCAAGTAACTGTGAAAGTTGTCAGAGTTTTAAACGACTGTTTTATCTTGTGATTCTACTGTTATCTCACAAACACCCAGTATTTACATTCTAATGTGTGAACTCTGGAGGGTGACAAGGGAAGGGAGTAAGTGAAAGAGGAGAATTGGATTCCAGGGACGCCAAGATGCAAAAAAAACATAAATATCTTCACATATTAATGAGAGCAAATGACGAATAAACTTAGAAAGATACTGATATACTCGTATGTACCATAAAGAAGTTCATCCAAGAAGCAGAGTTTCAGATGATGAAATTCTTCAATGGACAAAGTGACCCACAGACAGGATAAAGTGCGTCCGAGAGGCGAATAAAAGCAAAGAGCTTCGGGTATCTCACGATGAAATCGGCTAATAATAAGAATAATAATACTAGGATGATTTGTATAGCGCCGTTTCAGTGAAAAATCACCTCAAGAACACTTTCCCAACTCAAGGTGTCGAATCTGCATTTTGCGAGATGTATAGGAGAGGGAAAAAATAGATTCTACTTTTCACGCCGGATGCAATGCAAAAAAGAGAATTAAGAGGAAAACTCAACTTTTTGGCATCATCTGTAAATCTATATATATAAAAATGAATGTTTGTCCGTTTGTCTGTCCTCGATTTTCTCGAAAATTACTAGACCGGTTTAGCGGAAAATGGCACAATTTGTTCTTTTTAGTGACGGGAAGGTTTAGAGAGCAGTTTGAATTAAATCCAATATGTAAAACGGTTGCTATAACGTTTTAAAATTAGTATAGTAATTGTCGTCAAAAGGCTGTCAAATCAATTATGCTGAAACGACAAGCAAGAATTCACAACTTTATCCTAAAAAAAACCGTGCAAGGCCGGGTACACATCAGCTAGTGTAGAATAAATTGGAGAGTTTAAGACAATAAAACTAAAATCTAAATTTAATAGATTCGACACATGTTACATACATCTCGCTGTACGGGTACTTTACAGACAGATAATATGCAATGATGAAGTTCGACATAAAAAATGCTTGGCTAGGAAGGGAAAAACAGAATCAGAGAGACACATATAGGATAGCATAGAAACCGTAATAAAGTCAAACCCTTGAAGCCAGAGCTGCAGGGAGACACAAATATGCAATGGAGTAGTTGGTCGCAAGAGAGCATGAGAGACACTGAGAGGTCATGAAGGAGATCTGTCGAGTGTCGGCCCTGCGGACCGGGGGACTGGGAGTCTACCTACCCGCGGACTGGTGTCGGGCGGCGAGAGGGGCCCGTCCCAGTTTTTGTGTGTATAAAGTAAATTTATCAATGGAATTCCACGGCGGGCGGTTGAACGGCCCCGCGCGACCAAACACTACCGCCCAACGGCGCTTCAGCGGCCGCGCAACCGCTGGTCGGCGGGACCGTGCACCTTCATGACCAAACTAACCCCACACATTCCTGGTAAAACGAACTACTTCAGTCAGACGTTGGGAAACAAGTAAATAAGATTAATAAGGCTTTCATCTATTATATATTTTCTAGCGCACACCCGTCAAAACGAGATATTATCTATTTTTGTAATATATTATTAAATTAACATTAATTAAAAAAATATATATATATTGTTTTAATTTGAATTACTTAAATGTATTAAAAAAAATGATATCGCCACGGCCGAAAATCGAGCCCCGATCAACTGCTTGGAAGGCAACTATGGTGACCATCACATCGCCAATTATTTTAAGAACTGCGGCATAAATTCATTATATGTATTGAAAATATGAATTAAGTATTTTAGAATATTAGAATGTTACGTACTCACATCACATCGCAACCAAAATTATATTGTTTATAATATAATAATACCTACTTTAACTCGCAATCTTACTTCGGAAACATTTTTTATTAATTTAATCAATATGGTCATTTATCGCCCAATGAGTGGTTTGAGAGAGAAGCTTCGAGATCATTTTGATGAATAAAAACCGACCGCTTTATAGAAATATAATAAATACCGTAATGTTTGAGGGACTAACGGGTAATGTAGTATAGTAGAACAAAATCTCTTTCACATACGGTAGTACAGCTTTCTTTCTTATCGTTTTTTACTAATTAATAACTGGTATAATTTAGATGATAAAGTACATTTATTTTTAATGACAAACGAATTTGACAAAAAATATCATTTGCC
Source organism: Halesus radiatus (assembly GCA_022606495.2). Classification (NCBI taxonomy): domain Eukaryota; kingdom Metazoa; phylum Arthropoda; class Insecta; order Trichoptera; family Limnephilidae; genus Halesus; species Halesus radiatus. Next base: position 435,227 of record JAHDVE020002897.1, read on the forward strand.
GTTCAATGATAATATTTACTCGTAACAGTGTGAACAGAAATGCGAGAATAACGGCACATATAATTATAAAAATCAAAGTCCGACTCTAATATCTTCCAAAACTGTTTATCGAAGTCCCCCATAAACTACTGTTACTTACTAGCGTAAAATAGTAACCATAAATCTAAGTTAATCGTGTTGTTTTCAACTCCTGGCCCAGGCATTATTCAGGCGGCCGAGCGGAGGCAGCAGGCGGCAGGCATTCCACGACTACAGGCGCGAGCCACTGACGTTATATTATCCGGCCGACAACAAACACGGGTATCTGTACATCACGCCAACAACCAGCCGTATCTACAGGATGACACTATTATGACGTCAGGAGTGGCAATCGTGACAAAACCCGTGTATCTGTACATTAATAGTAACAACCAACCCTCAAACCAACCATCCTGACAGTGTGGATATAACCACAGTTCCCTGCAACCATCCAACCACCTTACTTACAGGATTATCATTATATTACAATCATATTTAGGACAATATTGTGACGAACGAGGGGCAAAAATCACAACTGTCACAACTGACCCCCATTATCCGTTTGTCTCCCGGGAACTAAGGAAAAAGAGAACGGGTCTATTCCTAATGTGAGGACACAACCGACCACGTCATGCTCCCTGAATTATCTATTGGGGATGATTAAGGGGGATGAGGATTATTTTTTTATTTATTTTTTTTAATAATCTCTATATAATTTTGATATTTTAAGGTAAGGTGTAAGTATAAAAAATAGACATACTCGTATATTAAAGAATTTCTTTCATAGTCCTCCTCACCGTGAGATGCTGTGCTGAAGCGAACTAGGTTTTAAATAAAGGGGTTTCAGCGACTTCTATATTTCAACTTCGAGGTTTGGGGAGGGTATTTCTATTAATTTCTATGACGTTGTTTTAAGAATACTAGGCAGCTCTTCTGCTAATTCCGTAAGCCAAGTTTTGCTGGACTTAATGCAATTATTGAGTGAATTACTTTGTTTGATACTAAGTGGGAGATTGTTGTATAATTTTACAGCTAAAAATTCAGAGCTTCTTTGTCCAAAAGTAGGATTACACTTAGGTGCATTTAGCTTGTCCAGTTGCTTTGCTCTGGTATTATGATTATGAGGAGTCATAGCTAGTTTGTCATTTTCAAGATAATGAACGAGAAACTAGAACATTTTTGGCAAAGATTTTTTGAATACTTAGAACGTCGAAATGTTTCCGTTGTTGACGTCCTTATGGGGACCTTTAAAATGGTCTTTATGATGCATTTCTGAGTTGTATTTAGTGATTTCATGCAATTTAATGCAGCTGAGCCCCATTCCAAAATTCCATATTCCAAATGAGAGTCGCATAAAGCATAATACAGTATATTTAGATCCTTGGTTGACAATTCGAAAATTCGGTGTAATCTAACATTTAAAAAAATACATTTTTAGATATGTGTTAATTCGCATAAAATTTAAATTAAACAGTTTACGATATATTTGGAGAATCGAAACGTTGTTTCAAACAAATATTTTTTACAGCGTACTTCATTTGGGGATGTCAAAGTCCCAATTTCTCCTGGCAGATTGGACTATTGTGGGGTATTCACATGAAAAAACTAAATGAAAAGGGTAACACGGATTATTAGAGACCCTTGTGGCACAACACACCCAGTTATACACGGATTAATGTTTAAAGTTAATGAGTACAAAAACCTTTATTTAATTGACGGAGTGATATGGAGTATATCATAATATGGGTTTGAGAATGAACAAACAAGGTTTCTCCAAGGAAATCAATTGAAGTATGATAATTGAGGGATGCTGTTGGAACGATGGCCGCACCTAATAACAGCCAGTGGCGGGCAGTCCATATAAGCTGAAAATCTGTGTCTACTCTAAAAATAACAAATTGCTAGTAATTTTTGCACTATGGATTATGAAACGTTCGTTTGGAAATTAGACACATAAAAACGATTGCAGAGTGCACGAATGTATTAAATGCATTTTGAAAATTCAAGTCAAAAGAATAATACAAGTTTATTCTAAGACTTAAAACAACAAAATGTATGAGAATATCGAGTTTGATGCATTCAATTTACAAAATACGAGTAAATAACAACATGAGAAATACTTTTAAAAAACCTAAATTCATCACCTGCATGCAGAACTGCCCTACGTCACATTCAAATCAATTTCGTGTTTATTGATTAATTGTGTTCATTGTGCAGCTGATTTCGTTGCACAGAAAGACCTCGACTGGAATAACCATATTTCCATCGATTTCGTCGACATGTGCGGAAATATTATCATTTTTATTTATTTGTTTGTAAGAAACAAACAGCTTTTAATACAAATACATATACAAAGGAAGTTTAACAAAGTTTCTTGTGCTAACAGTGGTTAAATATAGATGTTTCATGTATGAAGCTAACAAGATAAAGAAAAAACAAAATAAGGAGGAAGGTGGGAGAGGGAGAGGCAGAGGAAGATAAGAGGAAGATAAGATAGGATCTGGACATAAGATGCTCTCGATGCATCAATTTGTGGTCGTACGTATTACTTCGGTTCGATATTTTGAAAGGGTATTGTGAAGAATGTCGATATTGCGAAATTGTGCTTTATACGAGTATTGCGCACAAATACGGGGAATTGGAGAATTTATCCTAAGATTGGTCCTGCATGCGGGCAAATAAAAAAAAATCGGTTTACCGGTTGGTCTTGACGGTACGTGAATTTTTATAAATAATCATATGAGAGAACCCATTTCAAAACTTTAAATGCCTCCCCTGCAAAATTTGCTTAAATGCAGTTAGGATAGTTCTGCATTCAAGTGATGAATTATGTTTACTTAAAACTGCACTTAACACATGTGTGCGCTAGGCCATCGATATTATCTTTCCTCTTAAGGTTTTAACTTTTTTACAAATTGTCCACTTTTTCAGTTTCTAACGTTGTTTTGCAGTGTCATCTTTGGAAATAATAATTAATTAACAATTCTTTGTCTGAAGAAATTAAATCAAAATTAGAATTAGTATTCTTAAATTACTCTATTTTCTTTCGGTTTTTCGAGTGATTGTGATTTCTGAGAACTCCCTTCTTATCGCGTAATACATAACTACATGGTATATTATACTAAATTCTACACTCATTTATCCAGTTAGTCACAAAAAAACTATAAACATCCTTACTGCCATAGCAGTGCAATGCACGCCACTGATGACGGGGGTTTCCCTCACATAATCAATTCAAGGGATGATTAAGGCTATTGAGGATAAAAAAGGGATGGTGCACAGAAGGATAAGGTTTCAGAAAAAAAGAGAAGGGTGTTAAATGTGTTAATGCACGGGTTTTATAGTGTTTTCTATTGACATAATAAGCCATACTTTATCGTATAAGTACCTATCCTCTTTCTTTCCCCGAGGGTAGTTTAGTAGCTCTCTTAGGTTCCTTTGTTGATCATTCAGCCTCTATTCAAAAGAGTCGTTATTGTATGTAGTTTTTTTTATGATACGGATTAAAAATTACATTACTTACATTATTATTATTATTATTATTATTACATGAATTTTCCCACGAACCCAAAAATGAAAACGAAATAACGACTCTGTCCAATTTTCCAATGAATTTATAATCACACCTTGAATGATATAAAACTTACACGAATTTAGATAAATAAGCGTTCATTTGCATTTGTAATTCGGTAATAAGTAATAACTGCCGAGAGGAAGCTCCACACGCCGTGTATCGCGGCTCGCGCACGCATACACCCACACAAACAAACAGAACTATGGGTGTCTTTGAAAACCCATTCATACGATATTGTTTTTTTTCCTGCTCGTCTATAAGTGCCTTGACACCCAACTTTCTGCCTTGTTGTACCGCCGAAGTGATAAAACGGGCACGCCTGCTGAGCGAGTGTGTGAACGCGGCTTTAGAATATTCGACAGCATTCCGAAGGAACACGTTTTTAATTGGTTCGGTAGGGAGATGATATCTGGGGATATCTGGTGTTTGTGTAGTTCTGCCGGCGGTCTACTGTTACGTCAGCGTTCAAACATTGTTAAGAACACATCCACAGTACCTACCACAATAGGTTATATCCTCATACCTCCCAACACAACACATATTACACAGATACATTCTAGGGGTAGTAGATGATATAAGGGGATATCTGGTGTTTGTGTAGTTCTGCCGGCGGTCTACTGTTACGTCAGCGTTCAAACATTGTTAAGAACGCATCCACAGTACCTACCGCAATAGGATCTATCCTCAAACCTCCCAACACAACACATATTACATAGATACATTCTAGGGGTAGTAGATGATACACGGGGATATATGGTGTTTGTGTAATTCTGCCGGCGATCTACTGTTACGTCAACATTTAAGAAAACATTGTTAGGAGCATCTAAACAACACGTATCATACCAATTCTTCCCAACTAGTGTAGCACTCGTAGCAAAAATCTCAGACTAGAGAGATACAAAAAGCACAGAATTTATTAGTGCTCAATATAATGAATTGTTAAAAAAAATTGACGTAACAAATAATTTTAATCAATGATCACTTCTGAACAAAAGGTTTTATCAACGTTAAATAATTATTTAAAAATTCTACATAAAAACATAAGTAGAATTAATAAAAAAATTTATGAATTTCAAATTTGATTAAAATATATCGGACTTAGCTTTAATACCACAATTCTCAGTGAATGTTCGAAATTAAACATAAATATTCTGGATAACGGTCATCCCCCAAAAACTACTATCTCCAGACTCTCATGGTCCTTGCAAATGCACACATTCGGTTAGTGGACAATTCCAAAACCTGCATTGACCACATTATGAATAAAACTAAAAAACACGCCCACTTTACAACGATCCTAGCAATGAATCTGAACAGGGTAAGGAAAACTCAAAATAGACAGTTTATAAAACCATGTACAGTGTGACTTTAAAAAAACAGTCAACAAACTCTTTAGAAACATACGCAATATACTAAACAAAAATGAACTGTATAAAGTCTACTGAGCTCTTTGCCAATCACGGATATAATATGGAATTATTGGATGGGGATCTACCTCAAACACTCACGAAGCAGCTCGTGAAAACTCAAAAAATGTAATAAGAACAATCTTAAAAGAACCAGCAAGAAATCCGTCAAAAGAAAAATTTAAAAACTTTAATGTTTGCAGTATCATGAAACTCTTCTCAAAAAATGCTTTACCGAATTTTAAAAGAAAATGTGGGTAACTAACTGACCAACATACTTACACCACAAGGACAAAAACCTCAAATCTACTAAGCATTCCCAGAAAAACAATAAATTCCACGCTACGAAATTGTATAATCCCCTTCCAAATGATATCAAAAATACCACGGAAATAAAAAGTTTCAAAAACAACATCAAAATATGGCTAAGTAAACATGAAGATCAGGAAATCAATACACCAACATGGCAATCTACAGTCAGCCTCGAAATAGGAATCCCTGTGAGGAATCTATTTTTCATTAATAAATAACTGCTCTTTCTTGTGTAAACATTGTAGGATTATCCCTATTTAATGACTTCATTAAGTTCCGTTTACACTGTTTTATTTACTATCTATTATTATTAATGTGTTAATGTTGTCTCCCTCTGATATTTTGTACTCTTTTCTCTCTCTTTTGAATTCTCGCTATTGTATTCCGTAACTATATATAACCAACCACTCTGTATTATTCTTTAGTTATTATATTTACCCTGACGAAGCTTGAGCTAAGCGAAACCGGTTGGCGAAAAATAAAACATATTCGTGGTTTATAACAAAGTGTTTGTTTTATTTAACCAAATAAACTATTCTAATATACTTATTCTTAGCAACGTAACTTGATAAATATTAACGTAACTTAAATAGAATTTAATTTAATTTAAAAAATTAAAAAACAAACCACAAACTCCTTTAAAAATATATTGTTATTGACATGTGACATGTAATCGGAATCGCAGTTAAGCAAAATGACTTTAAACCGAAGGATAAGGACAATGCCTTATCCTTAAAATGAATCGGAATCGGGCCCCTGGTACCGTAGTACAAAAAAATTATTCCATTAAACTCCCGTCATATTTTTGGAAACATCCAAATGCATACATACCCGTAGATGCATAGCCAGAACCAGAACAAATATATTTCAATAGGAAGTCAAGGCGTGTTGCTCGGTAATCGCAAATATAATAACAAAAATAAAATCTATGTGTATAAAAATAAATGTTTGTCTCGCTCTGTCTCTGTCTGTCTGTCCTCGATTTTCTTGAAAATTACTCGACCGGTTTCGGTGAAAATAGCACACTTTGTTCTTATTAGTACCGGGAAGGTTTAGAGAGTAGTTTTAATGAAATCCAAAATGCAAAACTGTTGCCATAACGTTTTAAAATTAGTATGAAAAACATTGAACCCGCCATGTTTTATTTAGGTTAGCCGATAGATATACCACTCTGGTTAGCCCAGATTACATACTCAAAAGAAGAAGGTTTGTTTGGGTAGAATATTTTCAAAATGGAAAAAAACTGAAGTATTTTTTAATGAAATAAAATTTTGAAATTAGTGTTTTTTGTGTCTTTGTTTAGAGATAGTAGATAGCTGTCAAATCAATTGTGGCACCCAAACGACAACCAAGAATTCACAACTTAAGTAAAAAATAAAATTAAAAAAAAAAAACAAGCAAGGCCGGGTACACTAGTAAAAATATAAAAATCTTTAAAAGATTTAATGAATAATAGCCTACACAGAAAGATAAGGGTAGTTTGTTGATTCAGCAACGAGAGACAGCAGCTGACTAATAGATTTAAAGATTGACAACAGGTAAGGAATGCATAATGGAATCCGCATGTTCGATTTTCTTAAATCTAATGAGAGCTTTTCAGATAGGATGAAAAAATGATAGTTTCAGCAATTATTGAACAAAGTGTGATAAAAAATTATATTTATGGTATTATACGTGCATAGCATAAGCATAAAGGAGAACAAGTGTAGAAAAATCTGGAGAAAAAAACCCTGAATAGTGAGTTGCTCTTGTGTTATGATACTTGCAGTATTTTTTTGTCTGGAATGTCTGGGTCAACAAAATTATTTTTAAATAGCATAGCAATTTCTATCATCTCCTAATTAACTTTAAAATATTGATGTAACTGTAAAAAATAAAAGTGTGAATTTTCTCGAAAAAAAATAATTATCACAAAGACAGACAATTCAGGCGAAACAGGATAGTTACCTAACTACTAGTAATATATTCAGGCGAAACAGGATAGTTACCTAACTACTAGTAATATATTCAGGCGAAACAGGATAGTTACCTAACTACTAGTAATATATTCAGGCGAAACAGGATAGTTACCTAACTACTAGTAATATATTCAGGCGAAACAGGATAGTTACCTAACTACTAGTAATATATTCAGCGGTGATTTTTTTTTTCATGGGAACAGATTTAAGGGTAAACGAAACGTGATACGGGCACACGGATGGCGCAAATTTTAAATATTTTTCAAAAAAATTTATTCGAGAGTAATGTTTCTAAATATTGAAATGAATTGTTAGTTGACGGGTGTACACACGGAGTATGAAACGGAATAAATTGTGATAGTGGGTAAACCTAAATATACAATATATTATTGTGACACTAACATATACACTAACAATTAATCTCTATGTTTAAAAGCATCACGTGCTAAGGCGCGCATCACGTTTCCAATACTGCGATATCAAACTTAACGGATAAATGGTGATGGTGGCTATTTTCATTAAACAAAAGTACAAAAAAAATCTACGAGTTGTACCGCTGATAGCCCCGCTGTAACAGAAAGGCAGACTACGGCCGATCCATCAGCGACAATAAAATAATAAAGTGCAGCGATGAATGAATCTCACGGACATTGTTTATTGCTTGTCGTGGAGTACATTAAACATGGCACCGAATATCAATGAACTAATTCTATCAAGTTCTACTTCTCCAGTCTGTACTCCTCTCGAGGTTGGTCGGTCGGTACTATCACCTCTCTGCTCCGTTCTGTTCTCCTGTTCCTCTGCGGGCTAGTCGGCCCTTATTGAGAGGCTAAGGAATCCGCCCGCTCGCCGGCCGGACCACATTCCTGCAGCCAGCCTCTGTCTCCCCCCACCCCGCCCACAGGAGGCAGCAGGGTATGGGAACACCGCCCACCGCCCGCCACCCGCCATCCGCTACCTCGCTGCCGGCGCAACCGACCAACCGACTATACCAGGCCCAGTCGCACCGTCAGTCACAGTACACGGTGACCCGAAATCGGCACTACATGCCATTGACACCGGGTGATTCTAAAAAAACATCAATCTATATCGCTTTCTAGTTAGTCTTTTCTCGATTCGTTAGCAACACATTACTATTTGATGACTATAAGTAACACCCGTCAATCAAAATCGGACCGAAAATCTAAGTTTAACAAACGCATGCCTTTCCACTCCCAGAAAATCGTATCACTTTATCGACTGATTTTAATTAATAAATTTGTTGAAAATCATATGCATTTTTAATGTTTACCTGGAAAATAAAGCATGTGGGATCATAATTATTATTACATGAACGGTTCATAGGTGATTCTTACGATAATTATGAATATTTCAATTGTAAAATGTTTAAAAAAAATTTAACAACATCCTCGCCGCTCCCTTACATCCCCTTGAATAATCCCCGAGACCGCCACTGTACCCCCACTGAATCTTTTCATCACCCCCGGTGGGCGAAACTGCCCACTTTAGGAACAACTGTTTTAAAGAGAATAGGTTCAACAACGGACCCTCCGGTTCCAAAGTAATGTAACTAACTAACTAACTAACCATCACGCCGTTTCCCCGCAGGGGTAGGCAGAGAGGATGGACCGCCAAACAACTCGATCTTGGCATACACTTCTTGCTTCATTCACATTCATACAACGCCTCATACATTCTCTTCTGTTATTCCGACTTCTGACATGGCCCGACTCGAGTATTTGATTCACTTGATCGTGCCATGTCTTCCTCGGGCGTCCCCGGCCTCTTCTTCCATTCACATTCGCGTCATATATTCTCCTTACACTCCTTTCTTCGTTCATTCGCTCTACATGCCCAAACCATCTAAGCGTCCCTTTCTTAATCTTTCTCACTACGCTTACATCAGCCTTGCATTCTTTACGAATCTCAACATTTTTCACTCGATCATACATGGTTTTACCACACATTCGTCTCAGAGATCTCATTTCTACAGCATTCAGTCTACTTTCATCCTTCCTCTGCCAGTTCCATGCCTCACTGCCATACATCAAGGTTGGTATCAGCACTCCATTGTGGACTGCTAGCTTCGCTTCCATGGACAACTTTTTGTTTGCGCCAACCGCGTTCAGTCCTCCGTTAATGGAGTTTCCTGCATTCACCCTTCTTTCAATATCCCTATCAGTCTTTCCATCTCTCGTAAACATACTTCCCAAATACACAAACTCATCAACCTGCTCCAAGTATTCATCATTCACAACTATATTGCATACTGTTTTCGTACTCTCTCTTTCAAACACCATGACTTTGGACTTATTTACATTCATCATTAGCTCATTCTTCATACATACTTCGTTCATCCTAGATACGAGGGACTGTAGATCTTCCATACTGGTAGCAATCAGCACCGCATCATCAGCATACAACAGACAACATACTTGCAGACTACTCATTTTCGCGCCCAGGCCCACCTCTTTCAATTCTTGCATACAATTATCCATGTATAGATTGAATAACCACGGTGACATTACGCAGCCTTGCTTAACACCTTTTGTGATGTCAAACCACCCCGTAAAATCACCGTTTGCCCTAACACATGCAACGCTTCCTTCGTACAGCGATGTGATTGCCTGTATAAGATTTGTATTCACACCATACTTAGACAACACCTTCCATAACTTTTTCTGTCAACTCTGTCGTATGCTTTTTGTAGATCTACAAAAGCACAGAAAAGTTTCTGTTTTTTTTTGCCAGAAACTTCTCTGTGAGCATACGCAACGAGAAAATCTGATCCATGCACCCCCTTCCACTCATAAATGCGCCTTGCACATCCCATATTTTATCCTTTGTTTTCATTTGTACCCTTTCAATCAATATCAAGCTATCTGATGAACCTATCGTGCAAAATCCAGAGAAGAATTCTAAAACCTAGAATCCTAGACGAAGTTTGGCACACTTCTGAGAGAATTCTTAGGAATTATTGCGGGCTGCAGGGCCGCCCCGGGAAAAGAAGACGTAAAATTGCATAAATTTATGAACAAAGGTGATAATTTTCCGTTCATTTCAAAAGATTTATCTTAGAACCGTGCCAAATTATTCGTTTAAGTGTTTTTTTATTTTTATTCTGGGACCTAATGCTAGAAGTGAACATGAAAAATTTTATTGATTTATTGGTACAAACAACGGTAAAACAATATGTTGACTTCTGCATTAGATAGGTCAAAGTTCATTAATCTAGATCACTTGACACAGGTATTCATAGTATTCAAATAAGGGATGTTTTAAAGTACTTTCTGGTACCTACTTAAATCAATTTACTAAAAACTGACATATTTCTAGCATTAACCCTGAAAATTATTGTCTGGATTTGCAACTTCTTATATGAACTGGGGTTTATTCGGGATGTAGAATAGTTATCTAGAAAATGCACTGAATACAACTATTAGGCACTGATATACGCGTACTTTTAATAAAAAAGATAAAAGGAAAGTACAGAATATGTGGACCTCGTATACTTAGTACCTACAGAGTGTGTAATACACAAACGACCGAATGCCGAAACCAGTTGCAAAAGTTATTACTAAATCTTAACAGTATTACTAGTTTACACTCCGTATTGATTTTGGCATCAGCTCCTCGAAGCAGAAAGGCTGAAATCCACAAACACCCCAGATCCCTCACCACACGAGCCAGTCTATCTGTTTACAAGGAGGTCACGGGAGCACGCGAAGTGTGGTTTTGGGATTCCGGCCGAAGATTTGCAGTAAATCGGCGAATTCCAATGCGCGGGCGATGTAGCGACCGATTGTTTCCTAAGGGCGAGATATAAGGGGTGCCAACTTTTACAAATTCTTCCCCCGGCTTATTGAGTAATTTTGGTGATGATGTGTTTATTACAAAGATTTTGCTAACTTCTGGATATATCATTAATACAAAATGTTTAACAGAAAGACGCAGATGAATGAACTTTGGCAACGTCAATTAAAGAAGTACGCGTACTAGAAAAGTTAGTGATATATTTTTGGGTATTTAAGCCTTGTTGCGCTCCTTTAGCCAACATCCACAATCAGTGCAGTGCAGATGTAGATTGTGGTAAAAAAGTTGCTTATTTGTGTAAAACTGATACCGTGTTGCTATCATTCATTCTTTCGACGTGGTTTTCAGCAGTCGGTTTTGGAGTAACCATTCAATACTAAAATTGTTTACCATTTGATTTTATTTACGAGGAGAAAATTTAATACTTTTACTGAAAAAATAATTGAACGCGCCTCTAGATGATTTAGCAACCCTGCTGTCGTCTTGTTTTGTCTAAAGCCCGTGAGAGCCTCGCGAGGAATGCGAGGAGCCCGGGCCACGGGACCACTTGCGGCGGCTGTTAGAACTGGTGTAAGGCGACGAAAGCTTGCCATTCGCCATATTATTTAATACTTTGTGAACACTGTATTCAAAAGGGTAACTTTTGGTAAATGGAGTGGGCAGTCAACATGCTGACACAAATTGATCAAGTGATTTAAATTTGCCAAGAGGTCCAATTTTCAATAGAGATAAATGCACAACAGATGACAAAATATACTGGAAAAGCTTGGGTAGCAGTGCACAAGTCTACAAAAATATACGATTACAATATTTATTTATTTATCTAACTTAAAATAGAGCACATGTACATTGGTTACATGTATTCTAATATGAATATAATATCTACATACAATTAAGAATTACTGTAATTATTAAACTTTAAAAATTACGACATTATAGATTGCACTTTACGTATTTCGTCACTTCCTTCTTAAATTTCAAAACATTTTCCTCTTATTTTATATTGGCCGGTATTTCTCGGAAGATCTTCGTGGCTCTATATAGTAATGAGTTTTGCGATTTTGTTTTCTTTCGAAAAGGAAGTCTTATTTCATTTCTTCTTCTTGTCTGTGTTGATGTTTATTAATTTTTCTCAAGAATTCAGAATTTTGCTGGCCGTAAAACATTTTAAAGAAAAAAATATTGCATTTAAGTATATAATTTGCTTAAAAGACAGTAAGTTTGATCCGATAGCATTTTTTTAAATTTTGGAATATTTGTTTTGTCTTAAAATTATTCACATGGCTTTGTTTTGCAAAACGGTTAGCTTTCTAAAATCCTTAATATCGGGAACAATTATAGCATTGTATATAGTTTTACAGGATTCTGCACTGATACATCTTCTTATCCTTCCGAGTAGTGATACTTTTTTGGCGATTTTCTTTATATCATATATTGTATTTAGAGACAGAGTCAATCTGGAATCTAAAATAACACACAAATATTTCATTTCGGAAACTTCCTTCAAAATGTCTCCATCCATCATTATCAAAGGAGTATCTGCTATTCTCTTATTTCCGATATTAATAAATATGGTTTTGCTTAGATTTAACTTTAATGTATTATTTTTAAGCCAAAGAGCTACATTATTAAGGTCATAGTTAAGTTGGTTCAAAATTGACAAATAATTATCTCCGGTTATACTTATCAATGCATCATCTGCGAATAGTCTGATACGGCAATATTTAAGAATTTTTACTAGGTCATTTATGTATATTATGAAGACGATTAGTCCAAGAACCGACCCTTGTGGCACTCCTAATTTAATGGGTATCGGATCCGACATTATATCTCCCACTTTAGTAGTCTGATAACTGTCCGTTAAATAATCTTTAAACCAATTTAATGCTGTTCCTTTTATTCCAATATGGGACCAGCCATAACTCCTTTGAGGGTGGGAAGGAGATCGGGTTTCAATCAGCCGGTATACACATCAAACTAGAGACAATATGGTAATGTACAATAGAAAGAGATTGTCCTCGCCAGAAAGTCCTCGATCTTACCTAAGGTTATAAATTTTGGACTTTATGGATGTATTGAATGTTATCGCGAAAATCTTGACGCTGATGGGTGATTGGTTGTAAACTCGTTAAGTGAAAACACTATCGTTGTTAACACTTTTACATATTTTTCATGATTAGTACATTAATGTTTTAACGAGGCTTGAATCTTTCTACAGCAAGTTATTAGAGGCTGTTATTTACTGAGAATTTCGCGAGAAAGGAAGAATGAATTATGCAATTGACTTTATTTATAACGCTGTCATTTTAAACCATAGAAAAGTACAATGACTTCAATTTAGGAAATTGTCTATTATTGGGTGCATTTGCTGCACTGAGTGAAGAACTGATATCTACTATAAGAGGGGAGCCACATAAATTAAAATAATTGAAACAAAGAATAAACATTGGATGAAAAATACTAATAATTAAATTGATAATCTTGCTATAAATATTCAACAGGGATCAAGGGAAGGAAGTAAGGATTTGGGTGAATGTTCTTGATGAGAATATGAAACTTATCCCAGCAATACGAATACTGCACTTTTCATAAATCTTGTTTATTCCGATATTTCACTAATCGCAGAGCCCTTTTCCTTCATCCTCTGCTATTTCCTTATTACTACAAAGTTCCGTCGTAGCACCTTGTATCATGAAAACATTACGTAGATCTGCATTCAGCAGTGGATAAAAAAAAACCTAAATTAAATTAAGGCAAATTGGTACTAACCCAAACCACGAATCGCATAAAACTATCCGTTAGGTTCTGAAATGATAATGTATTTGGTTCCTACCTTAATTGCTATTTATATAGTCCTTACCTTCCCAAACCAAACACAACATTTTGAAAAATGGAACACAGTAATCTGATAGTAATTGTTTGGAGTGCTCTTTTGTTCTGAGAAGAAAAAACTACTTTCGAGGATGTTCTACATGTTTGGTCCCTACATTATTCCGTAAGTGTTTGGTTGTCCTAGCTCCTTTTAAACCTTCAATTCCTTACAAGCAAGATAACATAATAATTATTTACGATAGTTGGACTCTGACGCTTACAGTGTCCTTAAACGTTTATTCTGGTCGACTTGTAGTTTAATTGTACCTACCTCCTCGTGAGTACTTTTACAAATAAATTCCGTCCAGTTTATTGGCTTCGAGAACTACCCAACAACTAACTGCATTCCGCGAGTGGACAGACTTGACCTGGCAGAATTCCGTATAGCGATTCCTTAAGCGGTGCCCGTTTTCGGGAGGAAAAAACCGCAGGAGACACGAATTCCGATCAGGACGATTTCCTGCGTCTCTTGCACTCCTGGTCCGTACTCCTGCTCCCGGAACTATTGCTAGAACTCACAGGATTAATTCTTCTTCTGATGCCATAATCATCATATCATCGGTGCAATCTACCCCCTGCACAGCGAAGGCTGCAGCCCGGGACAACTCTGTGCAACTGCACTTGAACCAGTCATGTAGATTACGAAGTCATGAAGTGCAGCTTCTTCCATCACTCTTCCTCTGGACTAATAAGTGGGTTATCTTCTATTTATCGTTCGTCATAACAGGGTATTAGAGTTTTCTTTTTTTTATAGCTCAATACAATTTTAATACAGCTCTAGTAGAATTCTTGGTTACCCCAGGCTGGGGGGTATTATGAAGTTGCGCCAATATATCTCACCTTGACGGCCTCCGTTGTCGAGGGGTAAGGCTCTCGACTACGAATCCGAAGGTCGAGGGTTCAAATCCCTGGCGCGCGCAAGTAAATTTTATTGAATTAATTTGTGTTTTTTCGCAATTAATTCATTAAAAATAATATACGAGATACATTTGCGTACGTTCCAGAGTGGAAGATAGTCTCAGTATCGCCCTGGTGAAAGACTTCAGAAATTCAGAATTGAAATATTTCTTAAAATGACTTTTAGCCATTTCAATAAATTTAGGTATTTTCTCATCTTCCTCTTTCCCTCCCCAATCTACCTTTAATCCCACAATATTCCCCAATTGGGTGTTTCATAGTCCCGCTGGCTTCAGAAGGTTGGGAGCAGTTGGGACTGTTGTGCGGTATTCACATAAAAAAAATATTTTAAAAAATTACAAAATATATTTAATTAGTACTTTCACACAGTGGCATGCATCAGGGTAGGCAGTAAGAAAAACATCGCATTAATTGATATTTAAAAAAACTACCCGCGACAAAAACCCTTCGTGCAAGTTATCGCTAAGAATAGCTAAGCTACCAAGCTGCTGGTTGGTTAGGATTACTTAATAAGGCATGTCAAATATTCCAATGACCGCTTTATTTATGCAAATTACAAGCCAATTACTAGATATATACAATTTTCATATTTTTCCGCTTAATAAACACAGACAACATTTTGAAAGAAAGCCTACATGATACTGTCATTATTTCGTTAGTAAACTAACTAACTAACTAACTAACCATCACGCCGTTTCCCCGCAGGGGTAGGCAGAGGACGGACCGCCAAACAACTCGATCTTGGCATACACTTCTTGCTTCATTCACATTCATACATCGTCTCATACATTCTCTTCTATTATTCCGACTTCTGACATGGTCCGACTCAAGTATTTGATTCACTTTGATCGTGGCATGTCTTCCTCGGACGTCCCCGGCTTCTTCTTCCATTCACATTCGTGTCATACATTCTTCTTACACTCCTTTCTTCGTTCATTCGCTCCACATGCCCAAACCATAAATTCGTTAGTAAAGTTGTTCAAATTAATAGATCTACCAACAGATGGCACTGATTGCTACATTTACTGGCATTGCCGAAAAGCACTGCTTTTTAGGCACTAACACAAACGAGTCGTCCCTTGAGACATGTACGTTTGAATGTATAGAATAGATTCAGCATTTGAATATGACGTGTACGTCATTTTGCATAATTAGTTCCCGATTTTGACACATTATAGTCGTGCGGTCAGTACGGCGCGCGCGGTGCTGCGTTCCATTGTTTGCACTTCGCGCGTATTTTTGAGAAAGATTGTTTTCTTGCAATAATTTTATATATTTGAATATTGTTTAATTCTGGAATGGGTAATCTTGTGAGGGGGTAATGGCAATAAATTAAAATTCAAGAAACAACTGCGCGATACGCGAGTGGAGTGATATTGCTGCATCCGCGTTCGACTTTTTATGGGAACTTTCAGTTACAATCTCCCGGGCTCCGATCTAGACAATCGACTCTTTATCATCAGTTCATTTGGTTAATTAGCAATGCACGCAAAGTGGTGGGTGTCGAGCCAAATCGTCTCTCTTGGAAAAAGATCTCCGAACGAACATATTGACACACTTCATTTTGCAGTCGGACAAAGGAACTAACGAACTATTTGTGAAAACTAGACTTTTTTTCGTTTCCAAAAAATCTACACTGACTGCAAGGTAAATCTGTCAAACTGTAGGCACTACTTCCAGATTCCAGAGTAGTTATTCTACTTGTGCCAGGTAGCCATACAATAGAACAAACCTAATATTTCAGTATTATTTATTTAATTTTTTAATGAAAATATTAATAAAAGTAAAATGTATTTTAGTAAGCTATTGTGTCTGTACGTTCGTACTTGGGAAGAGATTAAAAAATGACAGTACGTCGAAAAGAACCTAATCTCACAAATTTAATAACGTGAAAAAATATGAGTTATAAAATATAAGCAAAAAAAAAAAAACACTTTATAGTTCGAAAGCAGACATTACGAATATTCAAGGATTTTTTTTTAATACAGCCAACTTCCGCCATCTACAGTGCAGTAGTGAAACTAATAAAATAAAAATAGCTTAGACTAGAACCGAATAATATTATAAACATAAAATACATATAACTATATGTACTTTGGAAATTCGTCAATAGATGGTGTACATCAGGTACACGAATAACTTATTTAGTGTCATATATCAATCTATCAATTTATTCAAAATGTGTTTCCCATGGTGAAACCAGAAATTATTAATGTAATTGCAGATCATCTTGCATATTAAACTCTAAATTGCTCTCGCCAAAAATACATTCAATTACAAAAATTATTTATTCGCCACTTCTCAGTATCTTCAAATTATCAAAACAAAATAAAACATTTAAATAAATCAATTAAGAAAACATTGTAATTTAAATACGGGGAAAATACATTATAAATGTAAAAACCTCATAGAATAGAGAGTTTGAATTATTTTCTAACTAAATCGGTTTTACCGACAATAAATCATTATTTTTAAAAACCGGTCCAAATTAGAATTGGGTGGTAGTAAATAAAATCATATAAATAAGTAGTCACAATGTGGATTAACTGCAGTTTGAAAATGCCCTTCAACGCCGAAACAGCTGTCAGAATTATAAAAACTAAAAATACTTTACAGAACTTTAATGACATTATTAAATTTGATTTACATTAAATTTTTAAAAAAAGGAAATTTAAAAACAATATGTGAGTTACGTGAAAAAGAAAATTTTGAAAACAACGTATTCGCATATACACGGAAACTCTCTTATAAGGCTTTCCAAGGACCGAAAAAAAACATTTTATGAGGGAAAATCGTACATGAAAGCACAAAACTTCTTAAGAATGAAAACTTCGTGGAAACTTCTTCAACGAGTTTCGCTGTATTCACGGGGGAGTACAGCATGTAAATCACAAGTCGCGTTTTGTTTCTAAGTGCAGGTTAGAGGACGGATTAAAGAAGAATTACTGTAGTAGATAATGGCATTCCTAAAGTGTATGTAAGGTAAAGCCTCGTTTGACTGAATTACAAACGATGAAATTCTAGAATGCAAAAAGTAACGAGCAAGATCAAAAAGGGACACTTAGATGGTTTAGATATGTAAAACAGATGAAGGCAGACAGAACTGTCAATAGAAAGTGTGATGTCAGGGACATCCCTAAAAAACGTGACACGATCAAGTCAATCAAATATCTACTGAATCAGGTCATTTCAAGAGCCGGAATAACAGATTAGATATGTTTGTGTCAGACATGTTCGCTTCTCCCACAATTTTTATAATTTTAATAAATATATTTATTATATTCCACTTGCATAGAGTATGTCTATTTTGTAAGGGAGTTGGGTAGTATGGAGAATAAATATTATTTCGCTGTCCGCAAATGATCCCGACTCCCGATCTCTTTGTGAATGTACACTGCGCGGTCTGTGGGATATATGTTCTCATCGACTGCTTAGATTATGAATGACTTGAATAAAACGTCAGAGCAGTACGGCAGTAAGAGAGAGGGAGAGTGCTTTTCGGACATGCGCGATAGCTCTACGAGTCCTGAACCTGCAGCATCTCGTAAGCCACCTGAAGTAGCCCGCAAAAACCAGGTTTAGTCAGTCAGCCTGCAAACACTCGCTTGACTAGACGCTCTGCTCCCTCGACTGCTCCGCTCGCTACGACTTCTGCTCTACTCCCCTTGTTTCTTTTTGACCACCGCTTACCCTGGACCTCCATCGGACTACTGCCTCTCACTAGACCCAGACCAAGCATCGTCACACGGACACAGTCCCGAACTCGACTCATAATTCTGCATAAATAGGGTTTTGTGCAGAATTGCATTCCAAAGTACAAAAGTCATTAATGAGGTCTTGTCATCAGTGTCTTTTCCCCCTTCGCAAGGGATCGACACAGGTTGTGCTTCCTCCCCTCCCAGCCCTCTTCGCAGATCGGGATCAGCTGCCCATTACAGTTCGCCTGTGTGCCATTACGTCTGGTACAATGTTTGTGAATGAAACAATGAATGTGTGCGGGGAAAATTGTGGGGGGTTCAGCCACCATGCCTACCCCTGAGGTCAATAAACTAGAACAAATAACACGCGCAGTACTGCAACAATTGAGATATGACACTGCATTGAGTTCAAGAACAAGTTGCCTCATGCTGACGTGGGGAATTCGATGGGTTGATAACCGCCGGGTGCCTGTCACCTGGATCTCAGCAAATTTGAGGAAAATACCAATATTGCCGATGCAGCAGCAATAAGTATTGTAGTATGTGGTACATGCAGGACAATAGAATTTGAGATAATTTCAATTGCGGCCGAAATGACTGTAAAGTTCAACAGAGGCTGACCTCATCAGCTGTGGTAGTGGGGCAACAATATTTGTGCTATATAATGCGTTACTTCAGTTCTTGTAAATTAGCACAATATTCAGACTTAACGTTGATAAAGTTCTGGTATTTCACTAAATGAAAACTTCTACCAACCTACCGGTCTTCACATTTGGTGCTCATTCCTTCAGCTTAGTAGTGTAACAGTTTCGACTCCTACACCCCCACAGATAAAATGATGTGAAGATTAGTAAGTCACGAGACCTTTTCACAAAGCATAACTTGCAATTACGGTAAGTCGGTGCCCGCCGTGAGTTTAGTACTCGATCTTCCCATCAGCTAGCTTAGCAACTACCCAATGGGCCATCGACCACCTCTTAGTAAAAGACAAAAAAGAGCATTTCAATCAATAAAAACAGTTTTTGTACTTTTTTTTCATGAGACAATAAAAACTGCTTCTTGAAACATTTTTTT
Source organism: Halesus radiatus (assembly GCA_022606495.2). NCBI lineage: Eukaryota > Metazoa > Arthropoda > Insecta > Trichoptera > Limnephilidae > Halesus > Halesus radiatus. The sequence continues at coordinate 454,869 of JAHDVE020002897.1, forward strand.
GTTAGAAAATAGAAAATAATTAATAAAAGGGTTTATGTTTTCTTTCAATTACATATTATAATTTTAGGTTAACATTGTTATATTGTTAACATTTCCAACAATCTATAAAACATAGAATTTCCTTATCAAAAACTACTGTTAATATCCCCCATCAAATAAATTGATAACTAATCTATAAAAAAATTAACACAAATGTCGATATGGACTCGGATTTCTTACAAGAAGCGGTAGAAACCTGAGATGTTATAAATTCTCTCTGTTGAAGCAAATAGTGGCAAAATAAATAATAAAATTATGGTGATAAAACTACATAGTAACCCCAAGAATTTGCGCAATTGCAAATAAAATAGTATGATCAGTGAAACTCGCATAAGAAATTCCCACTTAAGAAGTTTTCATGCTTAACTTCGGACGCACCAGCGTGCTAAACTGGTAGCGCAAAAAACATTCATTTTTGTGAGATTTTCGACCTTAAAAAATGTTTGTAGCTACTAAATTAAACTGCATTCGTTTGCCAACAAAATAATAAATCAAATAGCAATTCTTAGGTTTTATTCTGTAAAATCTTCTAAAACGGAAGTAAATAAGCGGTTTTTTTTTTACATATTGTAATAACATTTATTTAGATTTATCGAAATATAAAAAAACTTCAAAAATATTTTCGTATTAAATTTATATATATATTTTTAAATCATTAGACTTTTTTTCTTTTAATACAAGCTATTCTGGGGAAACTACTAATGATAGATATACACAATGTTTATAAATATATACATAGTTTATCTGGTAAGACAGAACAATTTACAAAAATATCATTTTGCAAAAAACAAGTAAGTTATTACGAAAATACGGAGGGCCGGCGCACAGATTTACCCTCGGCACACGACGGAATGAATAGACCATGGAAGCTCGGCGTTCTAAAGGTTAATGTTTGATTTTTTTGGTCCCTTGAAGACTGAATTTGAAGAATGACCCAATTTATCCCACATATTAGGTTTTCCCACATAAGAAGTTTTTTTTCGAGTCCCTTGGAAAACTTTATAAGAGAGTTTCACTGTAATACATACAACGGGACAGCAATGTTATAATATACTTAAAATACTAAACCACTGAGCTACCGAGGATGCCTATAAACCCACTGTGAATAATCATCAATATGAATGTTGAATATTTAATGACTTTTGTGATTCAAGTTTTAAATCAATAATATTGTTATTTTGTCTTTTCTGTTTTGACACGTTCACGTTTAATGGAAGAAGATCGCAAGCCTAGAGTAAATACAGTTATCTTTATGCAGCAGGTTCGCTTTACTGTTAAGCCTATGAAGTTATAAAATAGAGTTTTTGCAATGATTTACAACGGCAGTCTTAACTCACTTTTCAAGTATTAAGATAATAATAAGTTGTAAAATATTCGCAAATAGAATTATTTGCTAATGACGCCAAACTATGTATTCAAACAAAAATATGTGATTTATTTGTTGACATAATTTACAACATGTTTACATGTAATATGTACAAAAATTTTAAGTATTCAGATATTTAGATATTTAACTTTTTTTAAATAAGAGACTAACATTACAATGTTACGAATAAATAAAGAATAACCTTGCAATGTTTAAATTCCACCTACGCTACCATCTTAATAAGTGAAAAATTTCACTTGTGCAATGATGACGACTTAGCTAGCAGACAATTGAACCTGCAACACCTGGGTAGACACGCGACACTATGAACCACTCGGTCACTAACCGGATTTAAAAGCTGCATTAGGCAGTCGCGTGCACCGAGTTTTCAGGATAGGCAGTAGGAAAAACAGCGAATTAATTGAAAGCAAAGCAAGCTTACCACATGCATGGTAAGTTTTCGCTAAGAATGGCTAAGTAGCCGGCTTTAGCCGATGTTGATTGGGATTACCCGCCACATCAAATATCCAAATAATCGCTTAAGTTATGCATTTTACAAGCCAATTACTGGAAATATAAAATTTCCATATTTTTTTTCGACCACACGAAAGAAACCAACAGATGGCACTGATTGCTACATTTGTGATTTGTACCGAAAGGCATGGCCTATTTTGATACTAACACAAACGAGTCTTCCGTTGAATGCGCATTGCACACACATGTACATTTTTGTGTAGAATACAGTCAACATTTGAATATGACAGGCGCGTCATTTTGTATACTTAGTTCCTGCATTTGACACGTACGAGTATAGCAGGACGGATGGCGGATTCATAGCTGGAACTTTGCGGTTATTTTTAAGTGTAGATTGATTTCTTGCAATAATTTTATTAATTTGAATATATATACATACATTTTCTTTTTTAAATATATACATATTTCTTTTTTTTATTTGAATAGGTGTATCCGACGTGATCGTAATTATCGTGATTCTTAGGATTCTAATTTTGCGACATTATATTATCTTCGTAATTTATATTGTACCATTAGCTTATTATCTCGTGCCATTGTATCTTATGTAAGATTTTTAACATTTGTTTCATCTCATAGTGTTATCGACGTGATGGAACCACACGGGAATTTCCATAATAGATTGACTCCGCGGGAGCCCAGTACCGTGTGGCAGACTTTCCTATCACTTCGATAACACATCCGACTCCGCGACAGCACGATACCGTGTTGCGGGTTTTCGACAGTGCAACTAACCCCGTGGCAACGCAGTACCGTGCACGGACCCCTCATTTACATGTCTGCCTCAGCAGCGCCCCTAGTGTAGAAAACTTGTATCACTTTGTAAGGATATAAAAGTGAAAATTTCTGAAAATAAAGTCAGTCACACTCGGACGAGCAATCGTGACTCGTACCCAGTCACATCTTGTAACCATACAAAGTCTTTCACTTCTCCTGCCTCCCACCTGAAGGATTCCTGCACCTGCCTCAAGGATAGTCGGCCCCGTACCCCCAGAAGCATAGAAAGTGACTTGACCAGCACCCCACATGTTTACAGTCTTGTAACGACAATGGTCGCTTACAAGTGGTCCTCTCGAGCACGGATCAAGTCACATAGTGATCCCCGGACTACGGATCTAGTACCCAGCCGCTACCCAGGTGATCTAACAAGATGTCACCGGCCGTTACCCAGAAGTGTACGGCCACACAAGGCGCCCCACAACGCTCCACACAAGGCGCCCCACAACGCTCCACACAAGGCGCCCCACAAGGCTTCACACAAGGCGCAGAGTACCGGCTTCCAGCATCCCACGCCGCGATGCACGGCCAAACGACCCCTCTGCAGCCCTGTCAACCGCAGCCCACAAACGCGAACGCGACATTCCCGGGTCAAACTACAACGGATGACTCGGCGCGTCGAACCCAAAATGGGGCGAAGAACAGAGCGGACCCGCTCTCCCAGATTGCTGCATTAATGGTGGAAGCATTCCGCACATTACAAAATGGCGGAACACAGCGGCCGCAGCCGGAAATGTCCGGCCCAGCACGACCCGCAGCGCTCGACACGTCATACGCCGGCGGAGCTACATCGGACCTCGCTTCCCACGGCCACAAGCGAAAGGATGCTAGCCGCCACTACGCTGTAGGGCCCGGCCCCCGCAGCGCCCGGTGCATTACATGGCAGCCCAGCTGCTTACAACCTCACTCCCCGCGGGCTCGAACGGAATGACTATAGTTACAATTCTGTAGCGCTCGGCGCTACAGTCTCTGGCCCCGCACCCCTCGGCCCGGCACCCCTCGGCCCGGTTACCATCGACCCAGCGACACACGTTCTCGAACAAGCAAGTACGGCCGCCTGGGATTCTAGAGCACGAGCTGTTACGGCAGCGGCTCTAGCCACAAATACCGACACGACACGGAGCACAGTAGCCTCTGCGGATTCCAAGAAAGAAATAATCCGTCGGATGCGAGCAGAGTTGCAAGAAATAAGAAAACGAAACAGGCAGATCGAGCAACTGATCGCCGCGTCTGGGCTCCCTTTGCTGCTGAGCACTGACACAAACCCGGAAGTGCGCAGCCTTGCACCGCCCGATCCCGAAGTATCCGGCGCTGCACACGGCCCTGCTATAGGCGGGCCCCGTCACAACAACTGCTGCCCGGAGGTGCGCAGCCTCGCACCGCCCGATCCCGAAGTATTCGGCGCTGCACATGGCCCTGCTATAGGCGGGCCCCATCGACATGACAATGACTGCCGCCCTGAAGAATGCAGCATCGCATTGCCTGACCCCGAAGTGTCTGGCTCTGCTCACGGCCCTGCTATAGGCGAGCCCCATCTACTCGACAACGACGGCTGCCCTGAAGTGTGCAGCTGCGCATTGCCCGACCCCGAAGTGTCTGGCTCTGCTCACGGCCCTGCTATAGGCGGGCCCCATCTACACAACAATGACTGCTTCCCTGAAGTGTGCAGCCTCGCACAGCCCGACCCCGAAGTGTCTGGCTCTGCACACGGCCCTGCTATAGGCGAGCCCCATCCACTCGACAACGACGGCTGCCCTGAAGTGTGCAGCTGCGCATTGCCCGACCCCGAAGTGTCTGGCTCTGCTCACGGCCCTGCTATAGGCGGGCCCCGTCTCCATGACAACAACTGCTGCCCTGAAGTTTGCAGCTGCGCATTGCCTGACCCTGAAGTGTCTGGCTCTGCCCACGGCCCTGCTATAGGCGGGCCCCATCCACTCGACAACGACGGCTGCCCCGAAGTGTGCAGCTGCGCATTGCCTGACCCTGATGTGTCTGGCTCTGCTCACGGCCCTGCTATAGGCGGGCCCCGTCTCCATGACAACAACTGCTGCCCTGAAGTTTGCAGCTGCGCATTGCCTGACCCTGAAGTGTCTGGCTCTGCCCACGGCCCTGCTATAGGCGGGCCCCGTCTCCATGACAACAACTGCTGCCCTGAAGTGCGCAGCCTCGCATTGCCCGACCCCGAAGTGTCTGGCTCTGCTCACGGCCCTGCTATAGGCGAGCCCCATCTACATGACGATGACTGCTGCCCTGAAGTGCGCAGCCTCGCACAGCCCGACCCCGAAGTGTCTGGCTCTGCTCACGGCCCTGCTATAGGCGGGCCCCATCTACTGACAACAACTGCTGCCCTGAAGTGTGCAGCTGCGCATTGCCCGACCCCGAAGTGTCTGGCTCTGCTCACGGCCCTGCTATAGGCGGGCCCCGTCTCCACAACAACAACTGCTGCCCTGAAGTGTGCAGCTGCGCATTGCCTGACCCCGAAGTGTCTGGCTCTGCTCACGGCCCTGCTATAGGCGGGCCCCATCTCCACAACAATCACTGCTGCCCTGAAGTCTGCAGCTGCGCATTGCCCGACCCCGACGTGTCTGGCTCTGCTGACGGCCCTGCTATAGGCGGGCCCCATCTCAACAACAATCACTGCTGCCCTGAAGTCTGCAGCTGCGCATTGCCCGACCCCGAAGTGTCTGGCTCTGCTGACGGCCCTGCTATAGGCGGGCCCCATCTACTCGACAACGACTGCCGCCCTGACGTGTGCAGCTGCGCATTGCCCGACCCCGAAGTGTCTGGCTCTGCTCACGGCCCTGCTATAGGCGGGCCCCGTCACAACAACTGCTGCCCGGAGGTGCGCAGCCTCGCACCGCCCGATCCCGAAGTATCCGGCGCTGCACATGGCCCTGCTATAGGCGAGCCCCACCGAAACAACAATTGCTGCATTGAGATGTGCAGCCTCGCACTACCCGACCCCGAAGTGTCCGGCTCTGCACGCAGCCCTGCTATAGGCGGGCCCCACCGAAGTGATGATAATTGCTGCATTGAGATGTGCAGCCTCGCACTACCCGACTTCAAAGTGTCCGGTTCTACACGCAGCCCTGCTGTAAGCGGGCTCTACCGAGACATCAATAACTGCTGCACTGAGATGTGCAGCCCCGCACTGCCTGACCCCAAAGTGTCCGGCTCTAAACGCAGCCCTGCCATAAGCGGGCCCCACCGAAGAGATAATAGCTGCCGCACTCAGGTGTACAGCCTCGCACCAGCCGACCCCAAAGTGTCCGGCTCTGCACGCAGCCCTGCTATAGGTGGGCCCCGCCGAGGAGACGATAGCTGCCGCACTCAGGTGTACAGCATCACACCATCCTGGCCACAGACCCGATCCCGCAGGATTATACGCGGATCCCAGAAGCCGCTGTCTTCTCAGGAGACGCGACATCGCCCCGTCTATTATTCCCGATGGGGGGAGCGTTTCCGGCCGCCGTGGACAACGACGAACACGTCTGGATGAAAACAAGTCCAGTTTCACTGCACGGGGGGAGTGTAACCGACGTGATCGTAATTATCGTGATTCTTAGGATTCTAATTTTGCGACATTATATTATCTTCGTAATTTATATTGTACCATTAGCTTATTATCTCGTGCTATTGTATCTTATGTAAGATTTATAATATTTGTTTCATCTCATAGTGTTATCGACGTGATGGAACCACACGGGAATTTCCATAATAGATTGACTCCGCGGGAGCCCAGTGCCGTGTGGCAGACTTTCCTATCACTTCGATAACACATCCGACCCCGCGACAGCACGATACCGTGTTGCGGGTTTTCGACAGTGCAACTAACCCCGTGGCAACGCAGTACCGTGCACGGACCCCTCATTTACATGTCTGCCTCAGCAGCGCCCCTAGTGTAGAAAACTTGTATCACTTTGTAAGGATATAAAAGCGAAAATTTCTAAAAATAAAGTCAGTCACACTCGGACGAGCAATCGTGACTCGTACCCAGTCACATCTTGTAACCAAAGAAAGTCTTTCATTTCTCCTGCCTCCCACCTGAAGGATTCCTGAACCTGCCTCAAGGATAGTCGGCCCCGTACCCCCAGAAGCATAGAAAGTGACTTGACCAGCACCCTACATGTTTACAGTCTTGTAACGACAATGGTCGCTTACAATAGGGTAAGGTAGGTCAGTGCCTATATGGAATGCACGGCTCTGGCCTTAGGTGAACTGTCGATTTCCCTAAATAAAAGCTTAGAGGGTTAAACATAATACTTGTATCTTTATTTGCACAAATATCATGCATAATTTGGATTAGTTATCGGCCATATGCTTGGCCGGAAACAACTGATTATTGATAAGGTTACAACTGTAAGGGCCTGATTGAGGGACATTGTAATATGTGTTATGGTGCAAGATAATACTTCACACTACACCAAGTACATAACTGTTTACGACCGCTAGTAAAAATACATTTCAATGTCACCAACTGGGCAAATTTAAAGATAAGCCGTAACTCACATCGCACATCCAAACTGTGTATTTCCGAAAACAACAATTTACAAAGATCAACAATATGTAGATCTGCAATACGACCAATTAGATGGGAAGACTGAAGGGACCCAAATGCAGGCCAGATAACATATTGGGAGATGAGGTTTTCATAGCAATGGAAATTAAAGCTACGAATAAACTGCCTCCTGAACTGAGATGCATTCAAAGTTCAACAATGTTAGTCAAATTTAAAAAACTTAATCAATTGTTTTTACAAAAAACACTGCAATGTGGGGATTTTTATTAAAAAACTGTTTCACAAACTTTTTTCCTGTGACCCAACTAACTAACCATCACGCCGTTTCGCCACAGGGGTGGGCAGAGAGGACGGACCGCCAAACAACTCGATCTTGGCATACACTTCTTGCTTCATTCACATTCATACAACGCCTCATACATTCTCTTCTGTTATTCCGACTTCTGACTGAAGTTTTTGATTCACTTGATCGTGCCATGTCTTCCTCGGGCGTCCCTGGCTTCTTCTTCCATTCACATTCACATCATACATTCTTCTTACACTTCTTTCTTCATTCATTCGCTCCACATGCCCAAACCATCTAAGCATCCCTTTCTTAATCTTACTCATTACGCTTACATCAGCCGTGCATTCTTTACGAATTTCAATATTTTTCACACGATCATACATGGTTTTACCACACATTCGTCTCAGAGATCTCATTTCTACGGCATTCAGTTTACTTTCATCCTTCCTCTGCCAATTCCATGCCTCACTGCCATACATCAGGGTTGGTATCAGCACTCCATTGTGGACTGCTAGCTTCGCTTCTCTGGACAACTTTTTGTTAGCGCCAACCGCGTTCAGTCTTCCGTTAATGGAGCTACCGGCATTCACCCTTCTTTCAATATCCCTATCAGTCTTTCCATCTCTCGTAAACATATTTCCCAAATATACAATCTCATTGACCTGCTCCAAGTATTCGTCATTCACAACTATATTTCACACTGTTTTCGTACTCTCTCTTTCAAACACCACCTGTGACCAGGCTATTTTTATACTTTTCCTTCGTGACCCCCCCCCCAATTTTATTTCGCCTACACAAAAAAGGTCAAACTACAAAATGCTGTAGTTAGAATAATTCTGTGACACGCATACTGCAACATAAAAGCACTGCAGGCGAAATAGTTTCTGTATTTAAGATCAAATTACATAATGCTGTTGTTTTAATCATTCTCATATTTGAAAGAATGTGTAAATTTTGGGCGACTGCTTCATTAAAACATTAAAGACGGCGAAAAGTAACTAAGTCACAAAACCCTTTTGTATTTTGTAAAACAAAATGGAAACATTAATATTTTGGTCATAGCACTCAGAAATTCGATCGGCGGCTATTAACCGCAGAATGGATAATCCCAAAAAGTGTGATCTATACTGATTTTAAAGAAAACTGGTGTCACCTATTTACATAAGACCTTCCAATTTCTTGGCAGGTGATAGGCCATTGTAATTGATTATTTGTTCAAGAAATAATTCCGATATTTAAAAATTATTCAATTTCACCAGAAGAAAGGAAAAATTGAGCTTAATTCGGGTATACAGACACGCCCACAACACACTCCTGTCGGTTTTTCTCTTCAGTGGATAAAACAGAATTAAATTTCAATACAGTTCTCATAATACAATAAAGCAAAAATTGGTATTAAAGTCATATTATAAGTGTCATATTGTTGACAAAAAACTTTTAGAGAAAAGTCATTCGTCTCGATAAATTGATTCATTGTCATTTACGGGTATTGTTCAGTGTCGTGAAAAAATGAAAACACCCAGGTTTTTGTCATTTTTCTATCGTGAGCCAGTGCCGGGTTGCGACCCATCATTTGGGATTCACTGGTTTTCACTATTAATTGTAAATGAGTGAAATAATGAAGCTATGCTAATAGGTAGTGGTGGTTCATGGCCTATCTCACCAGAAATCAGCAACCTGGCAACAAGATACAATTCGGTGTTTCATTAAAACCTAAGTGGCTAATGAATAACGTAGGTTGCAAAAAATCATTTTAAAAAGGAAAATCACAATCTACATAAGAACTTTACTGTCCGTTTTTTTTAATATAAAAAGTATTGTACTGGACACTCTCACCAGTGACATTGACTATAAATCTCTGGTTACGTCTTCAGAGACCTTAGGTATGGATTTTGTAAATGAAACAGACTTCATGAAAGACATATCCCTATTTATTGGGATAAATTGTACAGTTTCTACATGTGTTATGCAGTAATTATTCTTATCTCTGAGGGAATGCATGGGATACTAAAGAAACAAATGTGATAGTGCCGAAAATTTATTACTAAGGTCCCACAGTACATTGTGAGAATAATTCCATCGAAAGCTATAAACACGTGTAGGGTAATTTCATTTAAACAAAGACAAGTAAAGGACCTTATCAAATATGAGTCATGTAAAAATGTGTGAGAACCATAAACAAAATTCCTTAATTTTCAAATATAAAATTTTGGGTAATAGCTCCCTGCTGTCCCATACAAGTATCATCTTCAGTAATTAACTTATTTTAAGAATGACTTAAAAAAATGATAATCACTGAAAAAAACCTGTTGATTCTTGCAAAAATACTATTCCACACAAATTTATTGTTAACAAATCTTTATATAGCTGCGCATACGGCCCCTTGTAGATTCTGAAAGATTGCACGCTCGGCACGGTTTCCCGCCGGAGCACCACGAGAATGACAACTATTTCTTTGGACACGTTTCATAGACGCTGAATTCATAACACAGATATGGAATTCATTACCAACTCGCTCTCGGGCAGTATTACAGGTGGATTTTTTAACACTGAATTTCAACAGCGCGCTGTTTAAAGTGTAGTAAAATTATGATACATGTTTGTTTTATTTTCTTATCTATTTTTATAGGAGTTCGCTGCACAGAGGCATGTTAAGGAAAACCGCCACTGCTTATAGGACATCTAGAGACATCAATCTGTTCATGTTGCCGTAAATAAACCTTTGAAGAGTTTGGACTTACACTAGAATAATAGTCTTGTACTAGATATTGGATATAATGAACCAATTATTATAATTATGATTAGTCTCAAGTTATCAATGCTAACTAAGAGGATATATCAATATTATTGCACAATAAGCAACTAACGAAATGAAACGTGTTATGTGTGATCTATCGTACATAGCATCGAGATAAAAATCAATCAGTTATTAATGTAAAATAACAACTAGCGATCATGTTTCTGTCCGACACATTTTCTGTATGTTCATGTCTTTCGTCAACATAAATTATTAATCTACATTTCTAAATAGTCATAAATCAATATCCAAAGATCACTCAACTCAAGACCATTCCTAATAATAAAATTTCAATAAACATATAGACAGTTCCAATGAACAATGTCGGATGTATAAATTGGTAACTTTGCATAAGAGCTGTAGTAGTTGCAATAATATGTTTTTCCAGTGAAATAAATAGAGGTTTATGCAAAATATCAAAAACAACACTATATTTCTTTATCTCAAAAATATTAAAACTGTAGACATGCAACTCTCAACACATAGACATGACACTTTAAACATCTCTAATAAGAAGATACCATTTGCACATCCGACATTGTTAGTTGGGACTGTCGATATGTAAATCGCATCAAAAATGATTTACGATTCCACATTTAATAATAAATTAATAACAATTACTTTGTTCAAACTACTGTTTTTGTAATATGTAAATATCTATACGTTTCAGAAGCTAAGCTTCCCTCATCAGGATAAACAATATATCTAATAAAAATAATGACAAGTACTTATAGACAAATAATAAGAAAATAGAACAAATTACAAACAAAAATAAAAATTTTAAATAAGTGATAAAAGTAGGTAAGTAATTAAATAAAAATGTAAAAATAATTGAAAAAAATAAAAAATATATATTTTAGAAATTTAAAAAAGAAATTATTTTTATATAAATAAAATCAAGAAAATAGCAAAGCATAAAGAATAAACGATAATAGTGATACAAGCCATAAGTGCGGGAAACACCGATTTATTCTAATCCATAATACGGTACCCGAGGTCTGTCTACCTGAGGGTAATTTACAAACACCCGGCTTTAAATCCCGGGAATTTCGCAGTCGCCAGAAGAAGGCAGTTACGGGGATTAACAGCGAACTAATTAAAAGCCACCGAACCACAGTTCGGAGTTCACGAAGGAACCCGAAGAATACTTCGGATATGATTAAAAAGGGAGACTTTTGCCGAAGCAAAGTCAGTAGTGGACAGCGACGAGTCAGTAGAGACCGTCCGGCCAGTGGTCGTAGTCGAGACTCCCGTCTCCTACAAAGCAAGCAGGCCACTTGCATCCCCAGCCTGAGATGCTGCGGGAAAACTCAGCAGGAACCGCCGAACCTCAACGCCCACCGTTCGAGTGCAGTCGAGTGCCCTTCGCCTCCTGCCCTCCAGCGCCGTGATCCCATCAAGGCACATATCCACCACCGCAGGAATCACCACCGGACAGCAGTCGAGCGCCTCTGGCATCCTGCTGATCATCCTCTTGAACCGTCTGAAACCGGTCGTCAAGTGAAAGCCGAAACGCGTGTCCGCCCAGCACCAAAACCTCCCCCTACCGGAAGTACCACCTGCTCTCTGAGGCTTCCAACACCAACATCGAGACGACTGGTAATCTCCCCACTGGACCGTGTGCAGATTACCCGTAAAAACAGTTTGTGTAATTAAGTGACACCCACAATACCTACCAGTTAAGAATGTATTTTAGATTGTGAATTAATAAAATACTTGATACTCAACGAAGTTACCTGTTTCTACTGAACCCCAATGACCCCATCATGTCAATAGTTATTATTATTAAAATTTCTATTAATAATATTATAATATAGACTCCACAAAGTTATTGCACATCTTTTGAAGAAACCAATACAATACAATACATGAACCAATGTCAACTTAGTTTGAAAAATTTCCAGTAAGACAAAGCAATAACTCACTAGGCATCTAGCCGTCTTTTAAAATGGTTATATCAAACACACGCGTGTTATTAGATATGTATTGCAAAAAAAGAATTTGTAAAAAACTGTGTGATTTAAAAAAAAAACAAAATGATATCAATCTTAAACGTAAATAGAGGAGTTGTTTACTAGCGAAGCAAACATCAATCATGGATTAGTAAACTGTTATTTACAATCTAAAAAAATAACTAGCCTGTTTTAGCATGAAAAAAAATGTAATCTAGCTATAGATATCCTTTACATGCCACAGAATATTAAAGATTTACAAATTATTATCAAGTGTGTGATTATTTTTATAGGAGAATCAGATAACTCGGCAGTTTTAAATATACATAATATATTTTGTATAAAAGGATGAATTGATATGAATAAGATCATCTGATCATAAGATATGGTCAAAGCCCGAATAGTATTCCTGCAGCTACCCTGAACGGTGTGATCCTGAAGGTGACTGAAAGAACTAAATACCTAGGACACATAATCACCAGTAATCTGATGGATGATGATGATATTGATAGGCAAAGACAAGCTCTCAGCGTAAAATCGAACATGCTCAACAAAAGATTTCGTCTTTGAAAAGGACTCTCTTCTGCGCAATGTTGTACACGTGCGAACTCTGGGCAAACTACAAAAAGAGTAGTATGGAAAGACTTTGTGTACAGTATAATAGCGCCTTTCGCATAATGTTTGGCCTGCCCAGATACTGTAGCGCTTCCAGTATGTTCACGGAGGGGTGAGTTTCCTGTTTTGCAGCCCTTATAAGATCCAGAGTGGCTGGAATGAGGGAAAGAATAAACAGCTCCGGGTATATTCTCATCATGGAGGCCCGCCTCAGTCCAGCCTCCAGCATCGACGCATACGGGAGAAGGATATTGGTCCCTCACAATTTAAATGCCGCAGCACCTTAAAGGCTTTATTTTCACGTACTAATATTTTTTATTTTTGTTTTATGCGTCACGCATCATTTACCTACTATCTTATTATTATTATATTTTTTTAAACTTTTGTACATATTTTGTATATTTTAATAACTATTGTATGTATATTGTTGTATGGAATGTGTGGGACTGCACTAACCTCCCCACATACCCCAATAAACATTTATTATTATTATTATTATAAGATCTTATGCTAGGAGATCGAATTTCGCTGAAAATTCTAAGTACTATCCCAGAGGGAAGATGTCCAGTGGGCCGCCCCAGACACAATTGGACAACTCTAGAGGCTGTGCGGGGAGAGGCAGGGCCTACTATGGATAGTTGCAGCTGAAGTAGCGCAGGACAGGGACGCCTGGAGGCACCTTGTCGACGTGATGGGTTCCCGACCCGAGAAGGACGAGGGGAAGAAGAGGTACGTATAAGATCAAGATTCGCTTTAGCGTTCTTAAATGGCCCCTATCGATGAACTATGCACAAATAAAAATTGTAACCAAAGAGTATCTGGAAAAGTTGCTGTTCTTCACATTGACTAAATCAACATTCTGTGCTCACTTTATACAATGTCCCAAACAATACAATAAACCAGCAATATTTATTTGTTTAATTTCAAATGGAAAAGGGAGATTGCACACTTTTCAGGCATACTCTTCTTTCCTATTGAATTATTTATGAAAAAGGCTGGAAATACAACCTACATCGGAAAAAAAACAAGATTGGAAATAAAATCAACACCGGAAATAAAATGACATTTTAAATAAAACCAACATTGGAAATAAAACCAACATTGGAAATAAAACCAACATTGGAAATAAAACCAACAATGGAAATAGAATCAACAATGGAAATAAAAACAATGAAACGGTAGAAATCACAAACCTCGCGCTCTGGAATGTGGAGGTTGAGGAGCTGCCCACGGCTGCAAAGCCGACCCCCACAGCCAGACCCTCGGGGATGTTGTGCACCGTAATTGCCACCACCAGCAGCATGATCCTCTTCCACTGGGACTGCCGCTGCTCCAGGGCGCGCTGAGCGTTCACATTCGGATCCTCATATGTCTGCAGAACAAGGAGAAACATGTATAATTTGACATGTATATGTGATTTGATTGATGGAGTGCTGATACCAACCCTGCTATATGGCAGTGAAGCATGGAACTGGCAGAGGAAGGATGAGTATATAGAAATGTGATCTCTGAGGCAAATGTGTGGTAAAACCATGTATGATCGTGTGAAAAATGTTGAGATTTGTAAAGAATACAAGGCTGATGTAAGCGTAATGAGTAAGATTAAGGGACGATTAGATGGTTTGAGCATGTAGAACAATTGAACGAAGAAAGGAGTGTAAGGAGAATATATGACGTGAATGTGAATGTAAGAAGAAACTGGGGGCGCCTGAGGAAGACATGGCACGATCAAGTGAATCAAATACTTGAGACGAGCAATGTCAGTCAATCAGAATAATATAAGAGAATGTATGAATGTGAAGTGCATCCCAAGATCGAGTTGTTTGGCGATCCGTCCTCTCTGCCTACCCCTGCTGAGAAACGGCATGATGGTTAGTTAGATTTAATTTACTGCATTACACTGAAGTGGAACTATGCAAGTGAACAACAGATGACTGTTGGAATTGGATCGTTGGTTGGGAAAAAGAAACAGGGCTGACCACGCAAAGAGAACTACCAGCTTCGAGTGGGTGAGAGCCACCAAGAATTAAAAAAACAACTGGTAGCATTTGAGGAAGGCCTATGTGCAAATCTACAAGCAATACTCTTAATTAACTCTTTTAAATGTTTCTGATTATTACACAAGTCTTATTGAATAAGTTAATAACAAAAAAAAACATATACATATTTGTAAACTTGTCTGTCTCAACACAGTATGTACAATGTCGTATATCTCTAATGAGACGGGCACAGTAAAAAAACATTTAAACGAATTTTGTATAGATGTATTAATAAATAAAATAAAGCTGAAAGCCAAAAGACCAGTGAAGAAGTTGGATTACAGAAAAATATCTACACACCGTAATGTGTAGATTTAAAAGTTCCAGTTTATTTATACATAATACTATATATACTTATTAAATATAAACTTTAATGGGCATTATGGAAAGCTTAATTTATTAGTACAATGAAAACGGGAAATTCTCTTATAAGGTTTCCCAAGGGAACTGAAAAAAAAATATGTGGATAAAATAGGCAACAAGGAACTGCAGCCAAAAATATAATGACTTTAAAAATATGTATTCATATAAATCAGCAAACGCCGATTCTGAATATATAACTTTTAATATATATAATGTAGAATTTATAAATCGTTATGTAAAAGTGAATAAAAAAATCATCTCATCAAAACACCTTGTTATGTTGTTACCATTGCATTTGGTACATCCGATGTCACGTGCGCATTCTCTTTTTAGATTAGTATGGACATTTTTACTTTTCGATATTGTTTTGTATTTTAAATTTGTTTTTTTTGTTTGGTGAAATTTAAACTTAATTTGCGTGACTTTAAGCTCTATAATTGTTGTTCAATATAAAAATAAAAAAAAATTTTAATTAAAATTTTTTGAATATTTATGAGCAAACCAATTATCAATACGGATATTATGATAATGTTAATACATTAAGTATTATTAATCTTTGAGTTAAAGTTTCTAAAGGGGTAGACATTTTATTACTTATGATTAGTTATGGTTTACCATGAATACAATATAAAATTATGTATGGTGAAGCTCATCCTTGTTTTTACATTTGTCATTCTAATCTCAAAACTGATCAAACTGGCCATAGATTTGAAGCGTTTTGGCGGGCTTTAAAAAATTGAAACTCTGAAAATTATTTTAACTATGAAAACTAACTTAAAAAAAAAATTAAATATACTGTTATTTAAGTTTGAACATCATTATTGATTAAAAAATTAAATTGGATTGGAGTTCCTTATTTAAAAAAATTTCAGTCTTCAGGGGATCGAAAAAATCAAAACTTGACTTCTTATTTAGAAATCTTATAATGTGTGGGTTTCATTATAATACGGACTATACATTCATAAGGATATTTGAATCGAAGCACAATAATTAAAAAGTTTCACTTATTGCTCTACATATTTTGGTATAACATGAACGACCTTTTGTCTGTTATTTATTAATTGTTAAGAAACACATCAAGGTCTATTCAGAAGAGAGATTTACTAAAAGTTACTTTGCAGTATATAAACACACACAAAAAGTTCTTACATAAAAACAGGCCTAACATTGTAACTATTGGCAACCTCTAGAATAAATCAATTCATTGAGATCAGGAAAAAATATTAGAACTACTATTGTAAAACATCGTGTTTTTATCCCTTTTATCAAGACCATTTACTTCTCTTGTTTTAAATCAGGTCAGGGATAAACTCTGTTGCTAGTCTCTCCCACATTGTAGATACATATTATTAAATTCTATCTTAAATATATGCTAAGCACAGGAGTCTTTGAGGGAGTTCACCGAGAATTGTGTGATCTCAATCAACAACCGACATTGGGCCCATCAATCTTGCAACACAGGCACTTTAGGGCCATCAATCTGTTTAAAGATATCTATTTGTAAGGGGCGATACTGACGCGGAAGAAACATACAGAAATTGGGCATTTTAAACAACCTAATGCCTATTTCAGGACAAGTATTCTGTAGGAAAAAAAATAGTTTAAAATTGGTAGTACCGACCTGAACGACTTCAACCGAGTGCCTGTTGCTGGAAATGGTCCTCCTCCGGCTGAAGCCCTTGTGGTTGGAGTGCTGGTTGTTGATACAGTCGCTGAAGCTGTCCATTGTCTCCTCGGCAGCATTCTCCATGGCCACGAGCGTCATGGGGTGTGTGGCCGTGCTGGAGTTGCGCCGGTCGTTGGCGATGGTCTCGATGCAGTCGTCATCCATCTTGTTCTTGGACATGGAGCTGGACTTTGTCATGGCTGCAATGAGACATTCGTGATTATTGTATATTCTATTGACACCTGGACACTACACCAACCATTGACATCTTTTAAACCATATGGAATTTGGATATCCTGGACAGATAGGACATAGGAAAACCAAATTAGAAGATTAGGTACGTTCCAACCTTCCTCTTCCCCATCTCCTTTCCTTTCCCACTCACTTCAGCCTCACAACATACCCCAACTGGGGAAATACTCTCACTGGGTCCCGACAGTTGGGAACAGTTGAGACTCTTGTGTGGTATTCAAAATTTAAAAAAGAATAAGTTCTTAATAGAATGAAATCTTCCAAAAATCGAGAAATTGTACTAAACATAAAAAGAAGGAAATGTTATTTTTGGTGAAATTCGCATTATTTTTTTGGAAAAACTCACGATATTTTGATTTTTTATTTTTCAGTAAAAACGGTTGTAATTGAGAATAAAAGTGCCTTCCCTTTTTGTTATTTTGCAACACAAGTGGTGCATTTTTTATTTACTAACAACCATCACGCCGTTTCTCCACAGCGGTAGACAGAGAGGACGGACCACCAACCAACTCGATCTTGGCATACACTTCTTGCTTCATTCACATTCATACGTCTCATACATTCTCTTCTGTTATTCCGACTTCTGACATAGCCCGACTCGAGTATTTGATTAACTAGATTGTGCCATATCTTCCTCGGACGTCCCCGGCTTCTTCTTCCATTCACATTCGCGTCGTGTATTCTCCTTACGCTCCTTTCTTCGTTCATTCGCTCTACATGCCCAAACCATCTAAGCATCCTTTTCTTAATTTATAATTTCATAATTTTAAGCTAGCAAAAAAAAAAAATCAAATAGGCAATCAAGTAAAATAAATAAATTTAATTAAAGTAAAAAATGTTATTCGTTTTCTAAAATTATTATGTAGCCAAGGGTAGCATAGCTTTACTTTCTATTTTTATTTGGGATTTTTAACTTTAATCTTCGATTGAATCTTAGGATTCTTCATACTTTAAATAAAAATGTTTAAAAGTGTACCATAATTTTATTTTATCTTATATATAAGTTATAAAACAAAAATGTTATCGCATACATTTATTAAACTCATTTATTTATTTCATAATGTTTTACAAAAGTCGCAAAAAATGTGACCTTACTGGGGTACCCATTCTATGGTCACATTGTACACGGTTTTATATATGGATTATAAATAAGGTCAAGTTCTTTGTAAGTTTGTTAAGTTTTCGTAATTGTGTTAAAATTTTACTATAGGAACATTATAATGCAAAAAATTCTAAAATCTAGGAGAAAACATACCGTGACCGTTAAACTCTGTTAGGTTGCATCATCATATCTATATTTTTCCTTCCCGTGTCCATAATTCATATCTTAATACTTCTTTTGAAGTCGTTTAATGTTTGTAATGGTTTTTATTGCTAGAGGGAGGATGTTAAATACTTTTATAGATAAATATTGCAAATTTCTTTGTCCAAAAGTTGTTTCAGTTGTAGGTTGGTGGAATGTAAGTTGTAATGAGGATCTTGTGAATCGACCCGAGTTTGTATGTGCAAAGTTATCCTGATTTTTCAATGCGTCAATTAAAACATCTTGTTTCAGAGACATTAAATTCAGGCCATTAAAAACAGTCTGTGGGAGATATGTCTTCATAGTCTAAGAGTAATTTTCAAAATTGCCTTTTGAGCTATGATAACTGGTTTTATAGTGGAATTGCATGAACTTCCCCATCCGATACGACCATATTGTAGATGAGACTGGCCTAAGGTGTAATAAATTTTAATTAGTTGTTCTTTATCTAAAATGTTTCTTACTGTTTTGAAAAAACGGGTTAGTTCATTTAATTTGTTGCTTACATTTTCAACTTGGGAGTTCCAATTTAAGTTTTGATCAATAATTATTCCCAGGTATTTTATTGTTTGTACTTCATTCAATTTTGGGCAGTTGCAAGGAACTTCTTGGTTCATTTTATGGATTTTTATGTTAAGGTTTGTGTTGAGGATATCTGTCTGCTTGTTGCGGATTTTAAATTTAATGTATTTAGTTTTTGCTTCATTTAATGTTTGTGAATTTGAATCAAGCCATTGTTTTACCCGATTCATCCCTTCTTCAGCTTTTTCGAAGTCTCCCATGACTTTCCACGGAAGAGAAGGACTGTGTCTGTGAAGAGAGTGACTGTGTGTACGTAAAGTTGTTCCAAAATTTTAAAATTCTAACTAATTTAAACAGTTTTTTTTGTTTTTCTGTAAAGTTGCCAAAATAAACATAGGTAATTTACTAATTAAGGTAGGTTTATAAAACAAACTGGTAAAATTGGTACTCCCTGCAGGAAACAAACTTCTTACATTATCATCATATTATATAAAGAAATAAAAACATTTGACATTGAATTTTGCAAGCAAATTAACCTACTAACCTAATTAATTTGATAAAAAATCAAAATGATAAAGATTAAAAAAACATAAAAATTTGTCATACCATCTAAGATTTGTTTTTCATATGAATTATTTACCAGCAAATAATGTATAAATTTGATGATGCAGATAATATGAACATTGAAAGATATGTGATAAAAGAAATTGAAGGTCAGGGGTAATTTCTATTTGGCCCTGGCAACATGAGACATGACACAGTGCACACAGTATTATAGTATTCAGGATTTTAGAGCAATGCCCGGAATTGGAGCATGGAGCAGTGGAACAGAAGGGTTTTTGCCTGAAACTGGAGTGGCTGCAATTTTTTTTCCTGCTCCAATTTTTTTACGGTGAAACACGCTTAAAAAGTTCCCACTTAAGAAGTTTTTATGCAAGTTTGATTTTTCGGACCCTTGAAGAATGACCCAATTTATCCCACTAAGAAGCTTTTTATTCCAGTAACTCGGAAAACCTTAAGAGAGTTTCACTGTAATTATCATAAATTTAAAATTTATGATAATTTAAAAAAAAATTTATATTTAACATTTAGCAATGCTGTGATTCGGTTCCCCCACTGCAGGGCAGTTATATTCCAAACTGGTGGATACTCTCAGTATCGCCCTGGTGAAAGACCGCCAATCAGAACCGAAACATCATTTAAAATGGCGGTCATCTGGAATAAGCTTCCCCCAAATATTGCTAACATTCAGAATTTAGCAGAGTTCAAACGGGTATTGAAAACAAAATTATTCAAAAAATCCTATCCGACATAAAACATAAATTCATGTACGTAGAAACATAATTTCAGGACATTTTTTTCTTTCTTTTTCTTTTTCTTTTTCTTTCAATCCTCCATAGCTTATTTAGTTGCGGTTTTCTCTCCTTGTTATTTAATTTCATTAGTATTCAGTGAAAACCATGTATATAATTTTCTCTTGTTATTTGTACCTACTACATATTTGATTATTTACACCATTAGTTTCTAAATTGTTATTTTATAATACCTGCTCATGAATATTGTATGTCATAGTATTAATTTGCATATTGTATATATATTATAATAACAGATATACTATGTAGTATATCTGTTATTTTACAATTAGGTTAGGTTAGTTAGTGTAAAGCGCACTTGAGGTGAACCTTCACAAAACTGCGCTATAGAAATTAACTCTTATTATTATTATTATTATTTAGCCATGTTTAGTGACCAGATCTGAGTAGGCAGGTACTCCCCAACCATCATCTTCCCAATCTCCCTCAAGTATCTAGAGATATTTGGCAATTCGTTGAGCAGAGAGCGGAGCGGGGCAGGTATTTTAATGTTACAAAAGAACATTAAAAAAATTAGCTTCAAATTTTTTTTTGTCAATTTGACAATCTCTACCAAAAATAAACAGGATTGAATGTCAAGTGGTCAAAAATCATTAATGTCACGGCGCATCCAGATACCAAAGATAGGCGTAGCGCATCAATCATCTACACTACTTCCAAAATGACTTATCAGCTTTATTGAATCACTTAGTATATTTTTGATAGAAATCATGTTGTTTTCTTATCTGATACAATATAAAAAGATAAGTGTTGTGACATTGATTTTAATTTTAACTTCTTAATCCATTAATGGACACATTTACACGTTTCCATAATGTGCATCGACAATCCAATGACATTAAGTAAATAAAACATTAAACCAGTGCATTTTTTGCTTCCTTGCAATTATAAAATGTCTTTTTATTTTACGACTTTCACAAGTAATATTGGCTACGCTGAAATGAATGTGTAAACATCGGCATTGAATATCTCATAAATAAATACGATTTCTATTCAGCGGGACAGCAGCCACGTGAGCAGTCCAGAGCGCCCGCATCTAGGCGGGGGCCCCCTGCCTCAAAACATTCAAATCATTAAAATGATTAATATCACATTTAAATGCAGCAGAAGTACTGAATCGTGGTGCTATGTGTTTTTATTTATTTTATATTAACTCCATACAAGAGACCTTGAGAGGCCTTGGGGATGCTGTGTGCGGGGACTTTTTGAGGAGAGGAAAGAGTAAACATGGGACTTGAAGAAATCCATGTTGGAGGGGAGAGAGGAAACACAGAGGCCGGCAAAGCGTTCCACAGCCACGAGTCGTAGAAACAACCCGTTCTCATGTCACAAATGTCAACCGTGAACAAATATTGGGCGAGCGTTTGGCGTGTTTCCCGACTATGCGCAAGAGCTGTTGGTTCTTTGACTGGAAAAATACATGAATGTCGGCCTGTACTGCTATTTTTTGTTGTTCTCTTAATGGTCAGCACCCAAAAATACACACATAGCAGGTTGCTAACTCAAGAAACACTACAAATTATTTATATATAAATTCTATACAGCTAATTAGGAAAATGTATAAGGTTTCAAAAGACAATAATTGTCAAACTGTAATCTTTTAAACTCTCCATGAAATATGTAGTGGCATTTTAGGTAAAACATTCGAAACTGTTTTCTCTGGTTTTCAAACTGACCTATTTTCAGACATTTTGGGATATATTTCATAAAATTCAAAGATTACAGTTTGAGGATTTTTGCCTTTTGAAACCTTATACATTTTCCTAACTACCCGTATAGAATTTACAGATAAATCATATGTGGTATTGCTTGAGTTAGCAACCTGCAAAGAGATGCTTGGGGACATTTTTGATTGCTGGCCCTTAACACGCTTGATGTGGGTGAAAACTGGGGTCCCGTTCGAACAAAATTGATTTCTTTTAAACCACTGTATCTTTGAAAATAATGCCCACATTTTAATGATTTTTTTTAACCACCATACTCCAGCTATAAAAGCGTTATCTGAAATGAAAGTGGACTTTGTAATATAACTCCATAAAATTAAAAAAAGTCAGTGCTGGAGTCAATATTAAAAAAAGTTTATTTCTTCAATAAATGTAAATTCACTTTGTGGAAACATTTTAAATTAAATAATTTGGAATAAAGTTTTAACCACCCTTATAAATAAATATGTACATTTCTTCAATAAAAGTAAAATTACTTTGTGCTGTCATTATTAAAGTAGAAAATATGAATAAATACTATTGAAAATATTAGATGATGATTTATATACATGTTTCGAAACCAATGGTTCCTTTGTCAGGATATAATGCATATTGGAAAATATAATTGGTTTCGAAACATGTAGATATTTATTTATTAAAATAGTGGTTTAAACAAAATATTTTTTAATTCTTTAAATTTTTTAAATGTTTAGATGAAATATAAAAAATATTGATGTAGTGTTATGATTTTGTAAGCAGGGTATGCATTTTATTAAATTACAAATTATTAATGTTTTCACTACGTCAAAATTATTACAAAAACAAATTTTTAAAATTCTCATCTCCAGTGCCATAATTGTAAAGCTTTATTACTCGTTATTTTGATGAAATATCCTTGCACATGAAAGACACAAAGATAAGGAAAACTTGTATCAATTTTTTTTATGCATAAACATATAGTTGGGACTGTCATAAAGAGATTGGTAAACAAAATTTAAAAAAAAAAAAAAATTATATAAATTATCAGATAGCAATGCCTTTCCCGACATTAAAGCAAGACCGGCGTAAAGGGTAGAACTTTTTGTATGGGGAAAAAAAACGATAGAATTTCGAAAAAAAGTTATTAATCTTTTTTACTTCTATCATCATCAGTAACTGAAACCCTGCATAATAATAATAATTGGATGATTTGTATAGCACCATTTTTGTGATAAATCTCCTCAAGGGCGTATAATGTGAACACATTCTTTATTCCGGAATGTGGAGAGGTTATTGCAATCCCACACACCCCATAATGTACATGCAGTAAAGGCCACTAAACCACTGTTTCTACCCCAATATTTGAAATCATGTGCTTACAAATAGTAAAAAAAAAACAAAAAACAAAAAACAACAAAAACAGATGAAAATATGAAGGGCATTAAACATAACAGCAACGATTGCCATTTTTTAATGTTAAATAACAAAGGCTACAAATAACTGTAAAACATTGGCAACAAAATAAAACCTTGCATAAAAACACAAATATATTAATAGGTACTATTAAAATGTACACAATTATTATTGCATAAAAATGCATTTAGTTTATTAGCACAAAAAAAAACTCATTACATGGCATTAAACTAAATATTTTCTGAATGATATTTATATCATGTTCATTTAAGTGAAACTTTGTTTTTTTTGATGGATTACAATAGCCTCATTACGGAAGGTCATTTACTCAATTATATTGACAATTTTATCAGGTGTAATGGAAATGAATCACTGTGTTGGTAGGAGAATGAAATCAACACTTGGGAGTAAGCCAATAATTATTAGCAAAATAATTAGATAATAATATTGAACGAAGAAGTTCTGCTAGCATAAAGAAGGAAGTAATCACAACTATAAAGCACTAGAAACTCGATTGCTCTAGGCTTAGAGTGGGGAATCAATCATTGATACAAAGTATGTACGGCTGTCCGATCGAAGATAAAATCGAAAGACAATGAAGTCCCGTTAGAGGAAGAACAACCCGGCTATGGTTTAAAGTTATTTAATACGAATTTATTGTTTAGATCAGAGGTTCCCAACCTTTTAGGGCCCGGCCACTTTTCAACTATATTTTCTTCCATGCCCCTTCTCCATAGATCAATCATAGTGAGTACAAAGAAAGCGCCGCAGATGAGTATTTCACTAGGCCCGAGGACAAACCGATAAATGCTATTGATTCTTATCAATCGGAAAGTTACATTTCAAACAAAATTTCCGTTGCGAAATTTTTTAGAATTTTATAAAACGGAAACCTTTAAATTGCGTCAAATGTAGATCTCAACAAGAAAAAATGGTGAATTATCTACAGTGTTTATGATAAAATAAGGGCACAAAGTATGCCCATCGCCGAAAATCGTATAAAATCGCAGCCCAAAGCACTTTTAAATCTCGATCGCTCCACAAGCCACATAAATCGCCCACTGGTGGGCGATATTGAGCACGCTGAGAATCACTGGTTTAGAGCGACTGCTTTGATAGTAACATATCAAGAGAAGCTTAGCAAGAATAATAAAAAGGTGTGAGATTTGCACACATTGCGGTATCATGAATCTTACAATATGCTACAAAAGACATCTATACAACCAAAATGAACACGGAAACAGTAAAATAATTAAATACATGAATATTATTTCTGTAATAAGTATAGTTTAATTAGGTAATAAAGTAGTGTGACTGAACCACAGATGATATAACATTGAATTATAATTAAACTGACAATTAATTCATAAACTCCATAAATATTGACACACATAGCAAATGTACAAACGTTTTATTTAACATAATAATCACAATTTATTGTTTGCCTATGCGGTGATAAGCCACTGCTTTAGATTCCTTCCAATGAATGCTTTGAATGCTTTATCTACAATTAATGTGCGTTTCATTAGTTGTGGCATTTATTTAAACACACGGCAAATACTGGCCGATAAAACCGAGCATTTCATTAAACGTGAGGAAAATATAACACGTGGAAGAACTAACCAACCATCGCACCGGTCTAATATTTCCGTTCTGACACACACAACTTGCTTCATTCACATCCATACATACTACTCTGTTATTCTGATTCTTGACATGACTCGACTGAAGTATTTGATTCACTTGATAGTGCCATTTCTTCCTCCGGTGTCCGAAACTTCTACCATTCGCTTATGTGTCAAATATTATTTTTCTTAAACTCCTTTCATCATTCATCTGCTCTGTATATCCAAACCGTCTAATCTTTCTTAGTCCAGGGCTGCGAAATAAGCGACGACCAAGCGAGAGTGTTTACTGGCAGGGGTGACAAACACAAAAATATTGTAGAATATTAAAATCGAAGCCCACAGAATAAAAAATTACCACAAAAAAAAAAATATTATAAATGCAGGGAAGCAATAAAAAATCAATTCGGAAACGTGAAGGTTAAAATTAAAATATTGTTAGCAAAATATTTTTGAAACTTTTCTCAAATGTATTTAGAATGGTTTGCAAAGATATTTCAACACTAGTACTATCGCAACTGTTTACCAATATCGTAGCTGCCGAGAGTGATTTATTTACACATTTACACACCATTGTGGACCGTTATCCTCGCGTCTAGAGGCCTGTTTAATCCTTCTAAACAAAAGTACAGCTGTCTTGTTAAAATTTTATTAAATGTGGGATGCAAAACTCTCGTAATGGACCGATCTCTCCTCACATTTATTGAAAAATTGCTCGATAATACTGCACCAACTAGCTGGCTATTCCCATTGGTTGAATGTGCATATGGTGTGCAATCTGTTGGTCCGAGTTCAATGCCCATACGGATCCCACTGCATTTGATACACAAATCAATCACACCGTCACAGATTGAGCTCATTGCAAAACATTTTTTTTCTCAACTAAGTTAACTAGTTCGTTTGATACATTATTTTATAAAGATAAAGTTATCGACAACCCATTTTTCCAACAGATATGCCAAATGCATGTGCAAATATCAATAGCTAATAGGTAGACATCGGATTAAATGCATTGCATATGCATAATGCATATTTGAGCCTTTTTCCGTCAATAATGCCTATTTTAGCAATAAAATTCTTCAAAGTATGAGTTATTCAAATTGGAAATGGTCAATACCATTGTTATAATTTAGTAAAAAAAAATTTCTATCGAAAATTTTTAGCAAAAAAAAAGGGAAATGACATTTTTTTGAGAAACCTGTGAAAGTTTCGCTGGTCACCCCCAAAATTTCACAAAGAACTGGTTCCAAAAGACATTACTGTTTTTATCATATACTTTAAGGGCCAGCACTCAAAAATGGCCCTAAATGTCACTTTGCAGGTTGCTAACTGAAGCAATACCACAAATGATTTATCTGTTAATTCTATATGGGTAGTTAGAAAAATGTATAAGGTCTCAAAAGACAAACATCCTCAAACTGTAATCTTCAAATTGTATAAAATGCATCCCAAAATGTCTGACAATAGGTGCAGTTTGAAAACCAGCGAAGGCAATTTTGAATGTTTTACCTAAAACTCCAATACATATTTCATACAGAATTTAAAAGATTACAGTTTAAGGATTATTGACTGTTGAAACCTTATTCTAATTACCTCATTACCTTTTCCCAATTAGCCGTATAGAATTTATAGATAAATCATTCGTAGTATTTCTTGAGTTAGCAACCTGCAAAGTCTGTATTTTTGGGACTGGACCGTTGAGCGGGTAGGTATATATTTAGTTATTATTAGTGTATATGTTGGCATTTTTTGTGCATATTTCGCCATTTGGCCAGCGCACATAATCCGATATCTACTGATAAGTAATAAAGAATATTAGTATTCATTTCGTTCAGAAAGACCATTTTAATAAATACAATAGTTCGATTTATAGGACAAGTTTTAAAGTGCATATGTCGTCATTGCCGCCAACCAGTGCATATATATATTTTTCCTTGTACATGTACTTTACCCGCCTCAATAAACAATGTCCGTTCTGATATAGCAGTGTAATAATAAGTTAATATTGAAACTATATTTATTATCAAACTGTTAGATACTTCACTGCTTCACCTGAGTTCATACACAAAATAGAACAAGCAATAGAGTGTACCTATTGTTTTTTTTTTATTGGATATTTCAAAGAGCTCATGATGAATTGACCTAGACGTTCCAAACGGAAAAAGATTAAAGTTTTAGAATTTTTGCTGCTTTAGCATGCACGAGATTTCCTTAACGCTTATTGTCATGACCGGGATTTGAACATATCAGGATAGTACGAAAGGATGAAGGAGTAATCAAATATAATAAAAAACTTACCTAGCATCATGTTAGCCGAGCTGATACCGAGATAGTCGAGAAAGACGTCGGTGCCGTAGACGAAGATGGCCCCGAGCAGGAAGCCCACGGTGACGGGGAGGAAGGCATACTCGCCCTTCTCCCCGTAGATGCCCGACTCCTCGGACAGCTGTATGGCCGGAGACAGCAGCGACCAGTACGAAGCGGCGATCATCACCCCGGCTGCAAAGCCCAGGGACGCGTCCAGCACTTTCCTCTGCAACCAACCAATAAGAAATTAACTCAAGAGTCTCAACTGCCCGGAGCCAGTGAGTCTATGGCATTCCCATTTCGGGGAATATTGTGAGGCTGCAAGAAGTCTCACAACATTTCCTGTGTGGAGTTATAGTAAAAAAAAAAAAAGAAGTAAGGAGGGCAGTGCCTGGCTATTTAGACCTGGTCACTAAACATGACCATTTTGTGTAAAGTTTTGATGCAGAATGGTGATCTTTTACCAGGGCGATACTGAGGGTATCTACCACTCTTGAAACATCTAAATAAAATATTTACATAAGTTTGTTAAAGAGAAAAAAAAATAGCACACAAAAAAGTTGAGGTAAAAAAAATTTAAAAAAAAAAAACAGTATAAAGGTCGAAAGTAAAACAAGCAAGATTATAAAAATATATATTTAGGTGGCATAGACAAGATATTATATAAGCCTGTAAGTATAAAAATATATATTTAGATGGCATAGACAAGATATTATGTAAACCTGTAAGTATAAAAATATATATTTAGGTGGCATAGACAAGATATTATGTAAACCTGTAAGTATAAAAATATATATTTAGGTGGCATAGACAAGATATTATGTAAACCTGTAAGTAAAAACGTAAAAAAAAAATTGTAGATATGATGGAAAACAGTTTAACTTAATTTTTTCTTTGATCCATTTAAAAAGATGCTTCAATAACCAAGTGAAGCATTTTCCACACTCCGGTTTTTGGTTTTTAATATTGTATTATTTTAGGCAACTTAAGGTTTAAAAATTAGTTTAAATAAAATAAAATTAAGAATTACGCGGTTTACATTTTATCTCAAGAACATATAAAAAATAATAGTAATATTAAAAGTGTTTATGTATTTCAACAGCGAGAACAAAAGAAGATGTGGAACGTAATGTCTATTTCTGTATACTTTTTTTAAATATATTTTTAATACCTTCTTTGTTGCAAACTCATCCAGTTCAACATTCCTAGCCATAGACTCAGAAACAATGAATTGATTTTCCTCAATCAACACACTAGACCAATTATGGGTACCAATCTCAGCTATCCGGAATGATGAGATTTGTTAACTCAAGCCAGGGCCTTGAAATTTTTGGTGAGAGTCTAAATGATTTTTGTCAATCTTTACGAAAATCAACTTCGAAGAATATAACATCATAAACTCTACCAAGGCCATGACTTATATGTTCTCTTAAATGTATATTTTTGTGAATGCTTCATTCATGTATTATGCGTGTGTTTTTTTTTCTGTAGCTTGTTTTCCTCATTTAGTGTTTTGTGTAATTGAACAATGATCCGTTAATATAAAAATAAATAAATAAAATTTCATGCCTAAAATTAGAAAGATCAATAATCCATCATTGTGTGCTTAATGCGAGTTTCATAGGCCCAATTAGGAATTCTGTTAGATGCAAAAATATATCATGTGACAGTTAAAAATCATATAGATCTAACCTAACCCTATCAATCCTAGTAAAAACCGTTTTTATTTTAAATGTAAAACTCATATCATTAGCCTCCAAAAGATACCTATATAATGTTTTATAATTACAGTAATTTTTTTCCAGTTGGAATTCGCAGAAAAACACATAATTTAAAAAAAAAAGAAAAATAGTTTCAGGTTCATAAAATTAAATAAAAAATATTTGCAGTAGCGGAGGTCCAAAAAACGGCACTACATTTTTCACTTCCTTTATATAAAAACGCGTAAATATTGAAAAAGAATTGACGCCATGCTTAATGTTAGTATGAAATTACATAGTTTGGGTTTTTTTAAGAAAGAAAAAACATAAAAACCTAGAACCTACTAATTACTTCTTTATGATTTTTTCGATCGAGTCCCAACTTTTTTTATTGTGTAATTTTTTTAAATAATAATATTACTATTCTATCTTGTATGGTGAAAAGGATTTGGAATTCTGGATACACAGGAACTGGAGTGCAGGACTGCAGTTCCAGAAAGTCACACATTCTGCAGCCAGGATATTTTTTGATCGTCCGTCCTTTATAAGGAGGCATTTATTAGAGAACAATTTAACCCAGCTTCTGCAATTGTGTCAGTACCCTCACCTTATAAACGCCAACAAAACAGATATAGTTTTTTTTTTGTGCCTAATGTTGTCGGTTCTCTTAGTTTTTATTTAGCTACTTAAATAAAAAATTATGAATCCTAATTAATAAAAGTTATACCTAGGTAGAACTTACCTCATAATTTGCACAAATTGCTTGTTTCCATCAGCATTACTGATTTCATGTAGTTTCAAAGAGATAAATTCACTAAGAAAACAACAACAATATATTCAAGATAATAAATAACATGTTTTATAGAGAATTGTAGTATTATTCTACAAATATATATTATACATATAAATCTTACATGACCATTGGCTATACAAACCTTGAAATAGTCAATAACGTATCATTAAATAACGAATGAATTATATGAATACGTGAACCTGTGGATCGTAAATTGTAAACGTAAACAACTCGAAAGAGGTTATGTAGTTTTGCGATTCTGAAAGTTGGAATAAATGTTTGTCTTAAATCCTTCGCCAGGTGATGGCCCGAATATATTAACAGGGATATTTAATGAAAAGTTCATCGTACCCTTGTTCCTCTGATGACGATTACAAGCGACGCTCCGGCAGCGGTCATTCCCCAGGTAAACAGTGTCCCAAGCAGAGCCTGGGTCACAGGACCGTATCCCTCCAACATGATTTAAGACGGCACAACTCACTCGGATTATCACTTAACACAATGTTATCACTTTTCCCAACACTTACTGACTATAAAACCTCGTTCACCTCGCTGACCGAACTGTTGCAAAACTAGCTGACATTAATTTGGTTGACGTTTTTCGCGAGTGTTGCCAAACGCGCGTGTTTTGAAAATATTCCCGGTTCAGATAGTCCGGTAGGTACCGTAATAAAATAAATAATGTAGCGTGTTTTGAGTTTGATATGACGGTTAGTCGGGCAGTAGGTACTATTCTAGGAATAACGCAAAAAGAGAGGAATAGAAATGCGATCTTAGGTAGTTACAAGTAATTTATTTTTATATACGTGGGATTAGTCTTAAATCTAGAGTAAAACTTAATTAGACATAATAAATTTAATAAAACTAGATACGCAATTACTTAATTCTACTGTTAAAGTCTTTGTACTTAAAATTAGAGGTTCACTGGCTTAGGCAATTACTTAGTTCTACTGTTAAAGTCTTTGTACTTAAAATTAGAGGTTCACTGGCTTATGTTGTGGGAGGAATTATCATTAGAGTCAGAGGCACTTCCCTTTTTGGTAATGGATGTCCAGGGTCCAGTGGCTGCGTTGTATGTAGAGTCCTCGCGTTCGCACTACGTATTCGTGTACCTCCGGATCGGGAGTAGGTGCAACGCGGCGATAATCAGAGGCCTGGGCGGTCTCCGATCTTGATCTCCGAAGGGCGAAGATCAGTTACTTCCTTCTGGGATGGAAGCGTAGAATTCGTAGAGCGTAGAGGACCTGGGCGGCCTCTCCAAGGAGCGAGAATAGGAACCTTCCTGGGCGGAAGGTTTCACTTGGCTGTGTGTCCTGGGCGGACTACTGCAACCGACTCTCCGTCCTGGGCGGACTCTTACAACGACTCGTGCTTCCTCGGTGGAAGACTGCACGCGACTCGTGCTTCCTCGGTGGAAGCTTTCACTCGACTCTCCGTCCTGGGCGGACTCTGGCAATCGACTGTCTCCTAGAGCCCACTGTCCTTCTGTCTACCTGTCTACCTGTATTGTTCAGCGGTCGTTCCATCCGCGGCTCAATTCCCTTGAGGGGATTATCTTTTATTGACGTCCCATAAAATTCCAACGGAATTGCGGGCTTTCCCAAAATAGCAGTTAAGATTATATTATTTTAGTTACGATTTTTCCTAACAATAGGTTCGGCTAGCCTTTGTACTAAATTTATTTTATGGCCGGTCTAATCTGGGAATTCCTATTATTTAAAATGCACATTTTAAATCTAAATATTTCGGTGAATTCGGTCAATTATTTTAGGTGATTACAAAAGGCTATATCAACCTAATCACTGGATATTTTATCATATTCTATGAAAGGAATGCCGAAAATAGCGTCGAGAGAAATTTCAATCTGCAATTACTTAGGTGTTAACTGTTTCTAGAATTCATAATAAATTTTTGTCGTCAAAATAAACCCTCAATCATTAACAAATTACAGTCTTGCGAAGTTCCTTAGACTCTTTTTTCATTATCTGTAACGAAAAAGGTAAACAATATTTAATAAATAACTTTTATTGCTAACTTATCACTTTTCGAATGAAGGTTGCTCTTTTTCATTACATTTAGTCGTTCCCCCGTTTATGCGCAACGGTGACATCTTTTGTAATTACATATAAATATATTTTGTTTCTTCGATTAAGGTAGTAATATCACTTTTTGGCATAATTTTCAAATTAACTTACAATTGTTATTTTATGTAAATCAGATTTTAGTAAATAAATTTCAAAGCGATTAAATAAATAAATTTAAAAACAATTTAATAAATCATTTTCACAACTATAAATAAATATCAAAATATTTTATACAAAATAATTTTTCATTAAAACATATTTTGTTTTCCCCACCACTTCATCACCATTCATATAAAGTGATGTTAAAAAAAATACTGTTTTTTTTTTAATTTTAAAAAAATTGTTGCCAAATCAATCAGTGACTGCATCAAACTTCAAAATGACCTCAATTGTATTTTGTGTACTGCAAATTGAACAAATTATTAATATTTCAAAATGTAACAAATTATCATTCAAAGGTAACAAAAAGAAAATAGTTTTAATTACACTTTAAACGATACACATATCATTAAAGTAGAATTTATTCGAGATCTTAGGGTAATACTGGATGTGAAACTAATATTAGATAACTGATGTTATCAATAAAGCCATTAAAATTCTGGGATTTATAATTCGTATTTCAAAAACTTTTCGCAACATAAAGAATCTACGTATACTTCCATTACAGTGTATATCCGCCCTCACTTAAAATATTGCACACCGATATGGACGCCTTTATACCAAGCCCATATTGAAAGAATCGAAAGCATCCAACGTAAATTCTTCAAGCACATACATTATAAATTTAATTTACACTTTGCAAATAATACACAAGCCTTAAAAATTCTATAACCTCATCACGCTTCAAACGCAAAGCTTAATATTTGATCAAATCTTGTTATTTACAATTATGAATAATAGCCTGGACTCGCCAGAGCTCATTAACTTTATAAACATTCACATACCATCAAGACTAATCCGACAAACCGATTTTTTTTTATTTGCCCGCATGCAGGACTAATCTTAGGATAAATTCTCCAATTCCCGTTTTTGTGCGCAATATAACGCACAATTTCAAAATATCGATATTCTTCACAATACCCTTTCAAAATATCGAACCGAAGTAATACGTACGACCATAAATTGATGCACGAGTGTAACATGTACCGATGTTGTGAAATCATCTTCTGTCCCGATCCTACCTTCCTCTTCCTTTCCCACCTTCCTTCTTATTTTGTTTTTCTAATAAACCATCTGTACTTCATCACTGGTAGCACAGAAACGTTGTTGGCTTACATTATGTTAAACTTCCTTTTTATATGAATCTGTATTAAAAGCTGTTTATTTCTTACAAATAAATAAATAATTAATAATGTCAAACTACGAGGTGTTTGCTTTCTGTGAAAAACGAAGTTATTTTTACTATTTCACCACCCCCGATATGTCCAGTTTCTCCTGCAAGAGCAATAGCTATGGTCACAGCAACATTAATTACTTTTGTGGATAGTTTCAATATCCAGCTGTGTAACGTGAATGGTATATCTATGCGTGTAACTGTCAAAAGTCAAAACTGACAGCACCGAACTAGAAATTTCGTGCGCTGCTCAATTCAAATTTTAGGACAGCTGGCAGCTTGGGTTACTCGTTTTTATTGGAAATTGTATGTTGGTGTATCAATTTTACTGTTATCCTTAACTGGTATCCCGATGAACATACCGCTACAAAGAACCAGAATGAGGAAAAAACACAAACGGGATGAAGAGAATGGGTTTGAAGTACGTATTTGACATATTTAAATAAAATGCCTTTTCGCCTTTCAATTGTTCATACACTGATCATTATTTACAGGGGGGATACATGAATGCAAAAATATCTAAACTTGAGGATCAGTTTTTGGAACAAGTGGAAAAAGAAGAATTGAAAACTAGCGACATATTTAGCGGAGTTTCCATATTTGTAAATGGTTATACCAAACCATCATCAAATGAATTGAAAGTTCTAATGGCTGAACATGGAGGAATATACCACCATTATTTTAAATTTGGTAGAACAAAGTTTATAATAGCATCCAACTTGCCTGATAGTAAAGTAAGTTCATTTTGGAATGTTATTTAAGTTCATGTTGGAATGTTATTTAAGTTCGTGTTGGAATGTTATTGAAGTTCATGTTGGAATGTTATTTAAGTTCATGTTGGAATTTAATAATTCAGTTATCATCATCACTTCTGTATCTGCATTTTGTACATTTTTGATTTCTGACAGTTTTTAGATTTTCATAAAAAAAATATAAGATCGATTTATTTTGAACATCATGCATAGCAGGGGTGACCACACTTTACTTTCTAGGAGGGACTAGATGTAAAAAAAATTGTGGCGATTGCCTCTTCAAGCCACAATTTTTGGGAATGTTTCTTTTAAGTGGTGTCAGATCAATTGACAATATGGTACAATTATTTTAGTTGAGAAGGGTATTTTTCACACAAATAATAACTACATATATTATAGTAAAACTTTTTTTTTTTTTTTAACAACTATCCGTGAAATGACTCAAACTTCACATCTCATAATATTATAAATAGAAATGCAATATTTTATATCACTTCAGGAAAAAAAATATTCATTAATTTAAAAATCACGATTTAAAATTAGTTATACAAATAAAATATTTGTTTTTATCATCTCCTGTAAAAATTTCATTTTGCAGCTTAACGGGTTTCATGTATTTTTTTTAAATTTTTTTATTTATTTAAGGAGAAAATACAGATACAGACAGTAATATCAAAACAATATACAATATATGGAGAACTCGCCTGCATCCTAACTATTTCTCACTGATTAATATGATACAGTTAAATAAACCTTTAAAATAATATTTCGACAGGTTAAGGAATTATGTTACACAGAAACAATTTGAAAAAGTGCGCAATATCTAAATAATGTAAAAGAAGGTAAATAAACTTTACAAATAATATTTACAAGAGTGTAAAGGGAAAAAATAATGATTAAATTAAAAGTATTGTTATTCAATGAAATAATTAAAAAGTACACAATGTCTAAACACTTTTCGTTGAAGTTTGTTTGTGTAATATTCTTATATGAAAACAGCTTTCAATTTTCTCTTAAAAGTACTGCATGTATCAAGGAATATGTCGGGATCCATCAAAGTTTGATTTTGATTGAATAACTCGCACATTCTTCTGATTGGATCCCTGACACCAGCATTTGTACGCGTCCGGCTAATGTGGAATAAGTCGTTAAACCTAGTTGTTCTGGATGGTATTTTGAAGTTGATTAGTTGGAGTAAGGTAGGACAGTCGATAATGTTATTGCACACTTTATACTACAGGGTCATGAGTTCAAGTTATGTTCGCCGGTTAGAGAGGGTGGACACATTATAGATAGAGAGCATATTTACGTATCCCCGTTTAGGTGCGCTCATTCTGTAATTACCTATTTACCGTCGACATCATGAGATGACAATAAAACCCAATTACAGTTCGAATATGTATAGTATGTATTTTGAAAGCACGTGTTTATTTATTTATATATAAGGCATATTAAAAAAGAATACAATAATATAATTATGTATTTCAATAGTAAAAATGAGAAGAGAAAGGAACTAACAGATTTTAAGAGATGGAACGTCGAGTAGTTTTGACTTGTTTGAACAAGAGATAGTGCAATATGTGGGTCCGCGATCTGCTAAAAAAACCTTTGCGATCGATTCGCTGGCCATCCCTGATGTATAGGGTCCAAATAATTATATGAAGCACTTATCGTTTAATAAAATTACTTGGTTACAGCTGCCAAGTCTGCAAGACTGTGTTTTAATATGTATCTGAATATTTTCAATAAGGTAGTCCTTTGCTAAATTACCAACCAAATATATTTCGGTTTTATTGATATTTTACCATTTTTTTGATTTTCAGGTAAAACATCTGCCAACTACAAAAATAGTGAAACCAGAATGGGTATCAGAAAGTATTAAAGCAGGTTTTCTTTTAGATTACAAAAATTTCCTTCTTTACACTAATCTTTCAAAATTACAGCCCCGTTTGAAATTTCAAAGTGCTGGATCCAGTTCAACCAAACAATGTTTAACTTCAGATGATAAGTATAATTGTATTAAAGAAGATGCCATGGAAGATGTGAAATATAATGTAACACAAAACAAAACAGTGACATCACAAGAAAAAGCAAAGTTATACATGGATGAAACAGTGTTACTAACTACTGATAATTCAATTATTCCAACAGATAAAATAATTATTGAAACATTAGAAGAAACAGAATTCCCCCCAAATAAACCAATTGAAACATTTTTACACTTGGGTAAGGAAGTGTTAGCACCTACTAAATCAGTTTTACCAACAAATGGAACAGTGCTTTCATCAGACAAAGTAATCTTACCATCACGAAATAAAAACATTGTCGTACCCGCCGATGTTGATAAAAATACCTTTGCCCGCACTGCCAATGATCCCAAATTTTTATCCGAATACTACAACAATTCAAGACTTCATCACATCTCACAACTAGGAGCTGGCTTTAAACAATATGTAAATGAACTGAGAGACTCTAGTGACCATAGTTTTCCACCGAGAGAATCCTTGAGATTCACCTCGCTAAAAGTAAGTGTAAAATTGATATGTATTTTTGTATGCCATTTCCAACTATGTATGTTCAAATATTGGGCATGCGTTTGGTGTCTTCCAGCTGTGTACCAGAGTCGAGGATCAATAACACTAGTTCTTTGGAGTACCCTCCATTGAGTTAGCGATAGATAAAACACAAATGTTCTAAATGCATATTGCAATCTGTCTGTTAAGATAGATCTATCGTTTTTACGCAAAACCAGGAGTGTGTTTTTGTTTTTTATTAAAGAAAAGTTACAAATAACCTGGTAATATTAGAATTTTTTCTACAACCATCATTATAAACGAGACGTGTTGCTTCTACAATGATGGATGACTTAGTAGAGAAGTGAACCTATGACACCTGGGTGGGAACCTGATGTTTTGCACCACTCGGCTACCAACCAAACAATATTATTTATTATTGGAGACAAACCAGTAAACTTCCAATCAATATCTTGTTCAAATCATTACAGAAAATAACCCCTGGAAAATTGAATGCAGGGAAAGTAATAATGCACATTGACATGGATTGTTTCTTCGTGTCTGTTGGTTTGCGCAAGTATCCGCATTTACGGGGACAGCCCGTTGCAGTAACCCATGCTAAGGGAGGCGGCGGGAAGCAGCAAAAAAGGGAAGGAGTGGACAGGAAGGCAGAGTTTGATCTATATAAAGCTAAGAGAAAGGTTAGATATAATAGTAATAATAATAATAATAATACTTGACTAATTTACATAATGCCATTTTCGAGAAATTTTACCTTCATGGCGCTTTACCCAACGATATGTTAACAGGTTCACTGCCGCCTATATACACTAGAACTGACCACAAGTCAATTGTATATTATATAGTCAGCGCATATTATATGCCAACTACTAACAAAAACATATTATTTCGTTTTAAATATACTAACAATAAAAATTAGAAAATCATTTGGCTTAAAATGTCAGTACAATGCTCGACAATAACGCCAATGAAATGGTGAGTGCCGGCGAAAAACCGATGCCTATGCATACATAATACTCAGCACCGAGTGTATGATGCCGAGTGGCTGCAACAGGAGTTACCGGCAGCGAACCTTTATTGCTCGCATGCATTTTTTTATTTTACATCACGCGCATCTACCGGCCCTAATTTATTTTAAATGTAACATACTTAACTGCAAATAATGACGTTTCTTTTTAGTTTATTATCACGCTTATGTAAATGCACCTACAGTTGTTGTAATATTCAGTTATCACCAGAAAATCTTGCTACATGACGGAGTAAAAGCTCTCGAATGGCGAGTTTTGATGTCATGAAATTTGCACAGCTTTTTTTTTCTGGAATTTGTTGGTTAATGCACTGATTTAAGCTTGCAACATCGTGAAATTGCTTTGAAATATCCATTTAACAGTCAAGAACAGGACGATATGTCATATTTATATTCTTTGTTACAGTTTTTTTTTAATAAGAAAATAGAAGAGGGGTTGTAAAACTAGTAAGTAAATGGATTTGTAAATGTCGTATGCTGATAAAATCTTCACATATGTACCTAAAATAATGAATGTGGCAATTATTTTATTTCAGAATAACATGCAAAAGAATCTGGGCAAGGATAAGATTCTAGAATTGGAAGCGGAATTCACTAGTCGTGTTGACGGGGTGGGGAATGAGAATGAGGAGTACGGTTCCATGAGTGAGATCGCCTCCTGCTCCTATGAGGCCCGGGCGCTGGGAGTTCACAACGGGATGTTCATGGGGCCCGCCCTGAGGCTGAGCCCCAACCTTAAAACTATTCCCTACGACTTCGAAGCATACAAAGAAGTGGCGTATATTCTCTACAACACTGTTGCTCAGTATGTATATTTATATATATTTTTAAAGTAGATTCCCCGTTTATTAAACGTTATAAAATTATTATTTTTTTAAATGAATTATTTTTTTATTCTACATTATTTATACACTTATATTTAAGTCATTAATAGCTGAAATTCTTTTACTTTGTTTAATTTTAGTTAGCATAGTTTCATTTGCAATATCAGGTCAATACGAATGAACGAAGAGAGGAGTGTTAGGAGAATATATGACGCGAATGTGAATGGAAGAAGAAGCCGGAGACGTCCGAGGAAGACATGGCATGATCAAGTGAATCAAATACTTGGCCATGTCAGAAGTCAGAATAATAGAAGAGAATGTATGGGACATTGTATGAAAGAGAATGAAGCAAGAAGTGTATGCCAAGATCGAGTTGTTTGGCGGTCCGTCCTCTCTGCCTACCCCTGCGGAGAAACAGCGTGATGGTTAGTTAGTTAGTTAGGTTAGGAGAACTTGCTAACAAATCTGAGACAATTTTATTTATCCTTATCACTTTTTTTGTATTTTTTAGGTACACTTTAGATATAGAAGCTGTGTCATGCGATGAAATGTATGTCGATTGCACTAATTTGTTGAACGATGTTCATCTAGAACCTCTTGAGTTTGCAACTATCATCCGTGAGGAAATTAAAAACAAAACAGGATGTCCCTGCTCCACAGGATTTGGCAGTAATAGATTACAAGTAAATACATAGTTGAAATCTGACGCTTTCATTATAATATCTCTTTATTATTTTTATCTTCTTTCCCTTATTCTGTTTGGGTCGGAGACCCATCGCTTCTGTGACTTTTCTATGAAAAGTAGCAGGGGTTCCATGCCAACATTGTAATGTATTATCTTAATTTTTTCAATTTTTATTTTCATATGAAGCGGTAACTTGATGATGTGACATTATAATTTAAAAATAAAAACAATAACTTTGTTTACATCACTTTTATTTGGTATATACTTTTGCCGACCGGGTTTCGCTACTACCGTAGCTTCTTCAGGGCAGTATAATACTAAACTATGAACTAAGATACACATGTGTTATAGATTGATAAAAACGGGCAAGTGGAAACACAAAGGTGGGAGGGGAGCAGGTATCTGACCGGGAATGGCCTGTCCTTTGTTTAGTGGGAATATTTTCAGGATTGGGCTTTTAGTTAAATTTATTTGATTATTAATGAGTCTACTATTAGTGTTTTTGGCTTTCCTTATTTCTTATGCTTCTAAGTTATCTAGTCTAATACCAATGCCATTTTTATGCAGTAAACTAGTGCCTGTATTTTTGTTGAATATGTTGCTGTTTCTAAGAGGTGGTTGGCAAATTCTGAGAATCCATTATTATTGAGACATCTAAAGTGTTTTTTTACCCGGATATTAACATTACGCTACGGTTTGCCTACATAAAACGCGGGGCAGTCGTTACATTGAAGCGAATTAATACCCGAGTTGCCTAAAATATCTTCTTTATCTTTACCTGAATTTTTTCTGAAAATTTTTAAAGTTTTATTCTTTTTTCTGTAGGCTCGCCTTGCAACTAAGAAAGCTAAACCAGATGGGCAGTTCTATTTGTGTGAAGATGAAGTAGAAGCTTATTTTGCAGACATTTCTCTGGGTGACTTACCAGGTATTGATTTATGTGTTTATAAGCAATGCCTTTGGGAATGTTTTCGTATCGGAATCCTAAATATGAACTTTTATTTTGATAGGAGTTGGTCGGCAAATGGAAAGTAAGTTGACGTCCCTCGGCTTTACGAACTGTGCTTCACTACGCTCCACCGGACTCACCAGATTGCAAAAGCATTTTGGGAACAAAACTGGCCAACTGTTGTTTAATTATTGTAGAGGCCTGGATGATAAAGCACTGAATTTCACAATAGTATGTTTTTATTCATGTTCAGACAAAATCATTTTCTTAACTTAAAATTTTTTAGTGATTTAGAAAAATACTGTACTTATTTTTATTTTAGTTAAGGAAATCCATCTCAGCCGGTGTGAACTATGGAATAAGATTTGAAGATTTCCCTCAGTGTGAAACATTCCTCAGACAACTCTGTACAGAAGTTTGTTCTCGAATGTCTCAGATTAATGTCATAGGAAAAGCTCTGACCTTCAAACTCATGATCCGGGCGGCTGATGCTCCTGTCGAAACGGCTAAATTCATGGGGCATGGATTTTGCGATAATGTAACCAAAACAATTAACTTCCCGCAAGCCACAGACAATCTAGATGCTATTACCAAGCAAGTTTTGGATGTTTGTAAGAAATTAGACGTGAAACCTGAAGACATGAGAGGAATAGGCATTCAAATTTCCAAGTTAGAAAGTAAGGACAACTGCGGAGTGAAAAGGGGTGGAATCCAAAACTTCTTGCGATCTAAATCTAAGTTGACCGAAGTTAAACCTGCAGATAATAAAGTCAAAGAAGTAAA
Organism: Halesus radiatus; assembly: GCA_022606495.2. Classification (NCBI taxonomy): domain Eukaryota; kingdom Metazoa; phylum Arthropoda; class Insecta; order Trichoptera; family Limnephilidae; genus Halesus; species Halesus radiatus. Next base: position 495,760 of record JAHDVE020002897.1, read on the forward strand.
ACAGAATTCAAGTAAGCTAGAGAACTGCGAAAACAAGTTATCTGAAACCGTAGTCGAACCAAATAAATTTAATAATGAAACAGCTATACTAACACCTCAAGACCTTCCTCTTCCTAAAAGCAGTCCAAGTAAAAATGAATCGGCTTCTAAATTTAAAAATATGAACACGCCGGATGTTGGAAAGAAAAATAAATCACTCGGTTTGACAGGACGAAAACGAGGCAGGCCTCCGAAAAATGCATCACTACAAAAGGAAAAAAACACAAAGTTGAACGTATTTTTAACTTCCAATTATAGCCATCCATCAAATAATAAAAACGCAGCCAATGTGTATAACGTAAGATTTAAAAAAATATATATATATATTGTTTTATATGTATGTAACGGTTTTTGTCCAGAAAAAAATAACTTGTCAAATTGTTTAATTATTAATTATTTTTGTGTTTCATTCATAGAAATCCATTTAATTTTTTTTTAAATTTAATGTAAATCAAATTTATTTATGTTTATTATTAAGTTCCGCAAGTATTTTAGTTTTTATTATTGTGACAGCTGTTTCAGCGTTCAAGGCCATTTTTAAACTGTGGTTAATCATCATTGCGCCGATTTACTAATATGATTTTATTTTCTCCCACCCAATTCTAATTTGGACGGTGTTTAAAATTATTTATTATCGGTAAAACCGATTTACATAGAAAAAAATTCAAATTCTCTATTCTCTGAGGTACTTATATTTATAATGTGTTTTCCCATCGCAATGTGGATTAGCCACTGTTTTAAAATGGCCTTGAATGCCGAAACAGCTGTCACAATAATAAAAACTAAAATACTTGCGGAACTTAATAATAAATATTATTAAATTTCTAAAAAAATTATCAATTTGTATTACAGCTTGAAGACTTGGATCAAGATTTCCTGAATGCTTTACCTGACGATTTGAAATCTGAAATATTGGCAAATTGCAAAACTACAAAACCAGCAAAAGTCAACACCTCTAAAACAAACCCTGTGCCCGATAAGAGTAAAAATAACTTACAGGTGCTTACAGTTTTCAATATTTTATTTATTTTTTGTATATGACGTCTGATGCTAAAGTAACTAACTGACTAACCATCACGCCGTTTCCCCGCAGGGATAGGCAGAACGGACGGACCGCCAAACAACTCGATCTTGGCATACATTTCTTGCTTCATTCACTTTCATACAACTTCTCATACATTCTCTTCTGTTATTCCGACTTCTGACATGGCCCAACTCAAGTATTTGATTCACTTGATCTTGCTATGTCTTCCTCGGACATCCCCAGCTTCTTCTTCCATTCACATTCGCGTCATATATTTTCCTTACACTCCTCTCTTCGTTCATTCGCTCTACATGCCCAAACCATCTAAGCGATCCCTTTCTTGATCTTGCTCACTACGCTTACATCATCCTTGCATTCTTTATGAATCTCAACATTTTTCACACAATCATACATGGTTTTACCACACATTCGTCTCAGAGATTTCATTTCTACAGCATTCAGTCTACTTTCATCCTTCCTCTGCCAGTTTCATGCCTCACTGCCATACATCAGGGTTGGTATCAGCACTCCATTGTTGACTGCTAGATTTGCTTCTTTGGACAACTTTTCGTTTGTGCCAACCGCGTTCAGTCCTCTGTTATTGGAGTTTCCTGCATTCACCCTTCTTTCCATATCCCTATCAGTCTTTCCATCTCTCATAAACATACTTCCCAAATACACAAACTCATCGACCTGCTCCAGGTATTCATCATTCACAGCTATATTGCACACTGTTTTCGTACTCTCTCTTTCAAACACCATGACTTTGGACTTACTTAAATCATTAGCTCATTCTTCATACATACTTCTTTCATCCTAGATACGAGGGACTGTAGATCTTCCATACTGTTAGCAATCAGCACCGCATCATCAGCATACAACACGCAACATACTTGCAGACTACTCATTTTCGCGCCCAAGCCCACCACTTTCAATTCTTGCATACAATTGTCCACATATAGATTGAATAACCACGGTGACATTACGCAGCCTCGCTTAACACCTTTTGTGATGTCAAACCACCCCGTAAAATCACAGTATGCCCTAACACATACAACGCTTCCCTCGTACAGAGATCCGATTGCCTGGATAAGATTTTTATTCACACCATACTTGGACAACACCTTCCATAACTTTTTTCTGTCAACTCGGTCGTATTCTTTTTGTAGATCTATAAAAGCACAGAAAAGTTTCTGCTTTTTTTTGCCAGAAACTTCTCTGTGAGTATACGCAACGAGAAAATCTGATCCATGCACCCCCTTCTACTCATAAATGCACCTTGCACATCCCATATTTTATCCTTTGTTTTCATTTGTACCCTTTCAATCAATATCCTACCATACAGCTTTCCAACTGAACTTAGCAGGCTAATAGCCCTGTGATTTCCACATTCCATGCGTGACCCTTTACCTTTGTATAGAGGCATGATCACAGCCTAAACACTGGTTAAAAAGTTTGCATAACCATGTGAGAATTATACGGCTATCTCCTTTAAAGTATTCAGCAGCAATATTGTCGAAACCAACAGCCTTACCATTCTTCATACATTTAATTGATCTTTTAATTTCATCCATGCTAATTTTGGGAACATTCACACCATCGTCATTCATATCTGACTCTCCACTGGAATCACTATCACTCGGATTGCTTTCGAAGACCTCTTCAAAGTATTTCATCCATTTCTCTTTTATTTCTTTCTCATTCGTCAACATTTTTCCATATTTCGATTTTATCACTTTCACACATCCGTTTTCTGGACCATTCCGGGACCTTTTGACCCCCTTCCAAAACAGTTTATTGTTTTCTTGGAAGTGGTTTGTCATTTTGATCCCCTCTTCCACTTCCAGGCGTTTCTTTCGTTCTTTCACTCCATCACATACTCTTTTCTTGCATCCCTTGTAAACTTCTTTCGCTCTATCGCTATTCGCTAGAAGCACTGCCAGTCGCTATCAGACATACAAACAGGTTCCACTCTAAACATACTTCAAGCATTCTGTTTCCATTGTCATTCATTCTTTTATCCCCAAATAAACCTAAGGCTGACTCAAAACCATCCCTTCTAACTCCCACCCATCCATTCAAATCCCCTACCATTATAATCCTTTCATTCACACACGTCTGATGCTATATAGTAATTATGTCTAATGAACATAGATTTGTATTTAAATGCTTTATAGATTGATCCAGAATATTTAGCTGCTTTACCTGAAGATATCAGAAAAGAAATAGAATCAAATATCTCTGAATATTCAAACCCATACATTGAACAGAAGACAACTCTCGAAAGGCTCAGACCTCCAAACAATTGTCAATCAAAACCTTCCGACGAAGCTTCCGTTGTTTTTGATGAAATCGTTACTACAGATGTTGAAATTACAAATGAGAAGGTAGAAAGAGATAAAGATATTTTAGATTTTCATTGGAAAGAAGTTCGGCAAATGCTTAGGGATTGGTTTAAATCAACTATATCGCCGATGCAATGCGACGTGGAAATGATTGCTTCTTACGTCAAAAATTTGGTTGTGCAGAAACAGCTGGAGGACTTGGACTGCTTGATCAAGTTTTTCTACAGGTAAATAATATGATTAGGTTCTTCAATAGATGTATAATTATTTTGTGGTGTCATTATTAATAAAATTAATAAGAAATACTTTGTTTACACCACTGCACTGTTTAATATATAAATATCAACATGTTTCAGAAGCTTATTAATTTTATAAATATGATTAGTGTTCTTGATGATGAATATAATTTAATATGGCTGTTATAGATAGTAATCAAAATGTTATCATTTGTCTTCTGGTTTTGTGCTCCTTTATAGGATCATGCGCGAGGAAACATCCTGTCATTGGCACCGAGTTTACTTGCAAACAGAAGTCAATGTACAAGAAGCTATGCTCTTAATTTACAGGAAGAAATTAAAAACGTCTACCGCATTTCCTTGTTGTAATCCATGACCACATATATGTATTATTACATTCTGCTGGATTGGTATATTCAATACTGTTTTTGTATTTTGTTAATAAATTTTCTGATTGATAAATTAAATAAAAGCCCGTTATTTCTTTTTATTATTATTACGTTTTATTTCAGTAAAATAAATAATCCTAGAAAGCTTAATATTATAACCTAATCAAGAGCACAAGCATGCAATGAGTAGTGGCCAATTATTGTTTTTCATCATTTCATGAGAGAGCCCGCCCCCACTTACAATTAAAAAACGAATTATATTTTAAAATGTTTCTATTTATATATTTTAAATATATATATCTATATTAGCTGATCTGTATCTGGCCTTGCTCAGGAATATTATTTTTTTTTAATAAGTTATGTAGTCATGAATTCTTGCTTGTCGTTTGGGTGCCATAATTGATTTGATAGTGAAAGGTAATGCCTTATGACGACTATTACTATCACTAAACAAAGAAACATTAATTTAAAAAATTTACTTCATTCAAAATATATTTAAATAATAAAGTTTTTAAGTAGCAACCTACTTGTGTTTTCCATTTTGAAAATATTCTACCCCAATAAACTGTCTTCTTTTGAATATGTAATCTGAGGCTAACCTCGATACAGCATGGCGGGTTCAATGTTTTTCATACTAATTTAAAAACGTTATAACAACAGTTTTACATATTGAATTTCATTCAAACTCCTCTCTAAACCTTCCCGGTACTAATAAGAAGAAACTGTACTATTTTCAGCGAAACCGGTCGAGTAATTTTCGAGAAAATCGAAGACAGGTAGACAGACAAACATTAATTTTTATATATACATAGATAGATTAGGGAAGTAAAATATGAGTAATTAAGAGAGGAAAATAAGCATTTCATAAACAATATTTTTCCACCTTTAAGGCGATATAACGAGCCACAACTGAAAAATAGTCATTTTTGGAACGAATTCTAGACGCGTCGACACTTTTCCACAAAAAAACATAAATTGATTTTGAAAGATTGTTATTTTATTTAGCATAGTAAGTTTGAAATTTTAAAAAATTATAAATATATTTTTATGTAATAAAGTTCTTCCGTTGGTCGTTGCGCAGATTTTTACATTTTCAAACGAATGTTTGTTATAAAACACACATATTTCGTATCACCTAATGATACAATATTATAAATCAATGCATTATCTAGCTTGGCTACTTTTCGGAAAGTCAATTTTACTTTAAATAAAATCATTAATAAAAAATTCCGAGCACGTGTTTTGCTACAAAACGAATTTGTCTATTTATTTACGCACGTACTAATCGATATATTTCAGATTTTTTTACTCATCTACTGTACTTAGATATTATTAAATAATTTGACATATTTAAAAAAAATAATAATAATTGAAAAAGTGCAATATTTTAATGCATTTACGAACTCGCATTTGCCTATTTTATCTAGTTAGCGTGATACTTATTTACACTGGTCAAATCGCCACTAGCTGCCCAGTGGCAGCTAGGACTGAGTCATACCTGTTCTTTTGCGATATTACCCATACTTGATATATTCGTTTGCCGGTATTACGTTATTTTTACCGTTCCCAAATATTAGGTACGCCTACTAAATGTTTACATGGGGGGGGGGGGTGTTCGTGGGGATTTTTTTTAAAAGTTCATTTTTTCTATACATTTTACAGTAAGTAGTGTACCCATAGATATACCGTGTACCTAATGAAAGTTACATGATACGTTTTTTTTTATTTTGTAATTTAAAACATTTTACAAAAACATAAGGCAAAAACTCCCGATAAACTACTTTTTAGTAGTTTGTCTAACGGGAGTTTGTTATTCAAAACCTTATAGTAAATTTATACCTAAGGTTAAGTATCTACATAAAATAAAAATAAATATATAAGAATTATATATAATATTAATATTAATACTTAAATATATTTTTAAAAACAAATGACAACATAAAATCGTAAAAAAAAAATATTTTCCAATTATCCAATAGAGAAAGTTCCTTTCAGCTAACAAAGTTTTCAACACATGATATTTAATAACTGTTTAGTTTTAATAGATTTTTTTTTATTTCAGCTGGTGACATATTTAAACACCTAGAAATTAACTTATCTTAAGTTCTTTGTCCATATTTGTTTGTGCGCTTAGATAATACTAAATGTTAATTAAAAATACAACAAAAATTCATTGAGACATTGTGTACATATTTCAATTGTCGAGTGTGTTGCACAATATGAAATTATGATTTATGATGGATGTATTGATACAAATATAATGATTTTGTTTTAATAAAATGTCCCAGATACGGGGATTACCAAAAAATTATCACTGTTGGATCATCTGTGGCCTCTGACAATAAAATACGAAATTGTCAAGAATTACGTCCAGAAATCGGGTTTTCCCCCACGCGGATACAGATCGACAAAGGCCGAGCTTTCCGGTATGGTTGCTTCAACATTTTTTGAATTCTTCTTTCCTCGATGACATTATAAAATAAAGAATTCAAATATTGTGTTCACGCATAATACTTGTGATAGATCATTTTTAGTGGCTTTATAATTTTTGCAACGAAAATAAAGTTTTTAATCAAAGTAACCATTGAACCGTTTCACTGTAGGATTATGCAAAGAGGATAGACCGCCAAACAACTCGGTCTTGGCACATACTTCTTGCTTAATTCTCATTCATGTATTGTCTGCTTGATCGTGCTATGTCATCCTTGGGCGTCACCGACTTCATCTACCATTCTCATTCATACATGTTCTTCTCTTATTCTGACGCTTGACATGATCCGATTCAATTAATTGGTTCACTTGATCGTGCCATGTCATCCATGGGTGTCACCTACTTCTTCTAACATTCTCGTTCATAAATTTTCTCCTGTTATTCTGACTCTTGACATGATCCGACTCAATTAATTGGTTCACTTGATCGTGCCATGCCATCCTCGGGAGTCACCGACTTCTCCTACCATTCACTTTCACGTTAAACATTAACACTCCAATTAAATGTAGTATAATGTCAGGAACTGAAAACGTGCTTTTTTCGGAATCAAAAGTAGTGCTCTAGAGGTGATTTTATATAAAAACGGTGCTGTATAAATCATCCATTATTATTATAGATTAACCACCGAAAACAGGATTGTTTATTTGATCAAATCTCATAATTACTTTTAAATCGTCAATTTCTAATGTATCTGTCAAAAATAATGTCAATATAATATAATGTACCTACGCCTGCACGCGAGTATGGCGGCGGGCAGAACGCGTTTCAACTTGGAACTTGCCCGATACCGATATGGATAGGTACCTTGTATCTGTCAATATCGAATAACGATGAATACTGGAGATGATACTTGTATCGAATATATCGAGATCGGTCAATAACGCAACCGATCCGGCCGTTACGAATATGTAAGCGATATTTATTGAATACGTGATTTCTGATATTCAGTATTGGTATATCGTATATCGATATTTAGAACGCTAATATCTATGGAGCCAGTATCGATATATCCGATGTATGGCGGTATTATAATGCGTATACCTGTTACGAATATATTAGGTTCAGGCCTAGTGGCAGCCGTGGGTAGACGTGTTTTTGCGGCGCTCTGATTAGCAAAATTTTTTACGAATTATTTGGTTAAAAATTGATAGAAAAAGACGAAATGAGAAATCTTTCACCAGAAAACACAAGTCACAACATCAAAAACATTTTTGGAATTAATATTTTGTAGAAAAACATTGATTAGCGATATATTTAACAATGCATGTACCTTATATGTATAGGGTACTCCGAACGGATCAATGGTATTCAGTCAGATTTTTTACTATTGCAAAAATATTAAACGGAAATAAACGGATATTGACATTTAATTTTTTTTTACAGTTTTAGTTATTTACGGTATTGAGGGCTGTGAACGCATTTGCGTACCGCTGAGTGATTTTTTTTTACTTTTTCTATAAGTGAGTTTAAGTAGTATAATAAGCTGAGTAAGCACTAACCGGCTAGCCTAGCTAAGCAATTTACTGGTGCAGTTCTTCCATTTATGGATATGATTGTCTGAAAATATGAGTTTTAAGTTTAGTTCTGAATCCTCTCGATTCTTTGATCATTCAAATCATTTGCAGTTCATTCCTCATTATATAGTAATGAGTTTTCATTATGTAGTAATGAGTTTTGCGATTTTGTTTTCTTTCGAAAGGGAAGTCTTATTTCATGTCTTCTTTTTGTAGAATGGTTATGTTTGTGTTGATGTTTATTATTTTTTTACAAGAATTCAGAATTTTAATGGTTTTTTACTTGCACAAATGCACACGTGCGATGCAAACCTTGAGCCCTGTATAGCTCGTCTATTCTAAATAAATTATAATCACAAAAAGGAACTCCAGGACATTTTTTTTCACAAGTTAGTTTTCATAGTATAAATAGAAGCCGAAAATAGCAATTCCTCAATCAGCCAGCAACACTCAAACCAACAACACCTCTGCTCCCTCAAACCGCCCTACCTCGCTCTACTTCTACCGACTTGCCTTCTTCTTTATTCTGACCACCACTGACCCTGGACCCCCTCTCCCCGGAATACCACCACTCACTGGCCTGAGACTCTCGCATCACCACAGATAAGGCCCGCAGAACATCATTCTAATTTGTACAAAAGGACTCTTGGGAAACAAACATTCAGGGAATTTTGCACAAAAGTGGATCTTGTACAAAGGGATTTATACAAGTTTGAGGTTTGCACAGAAGGGAGCTTTGTGCAACTTAACAAAAGTCGGTATCGTTCCACCTTGTAAAGGGAACGATAGGTTGTGTTTCCCTCCCCTCTCCGCAGATCGGGATCAGCTGCCCACTACAGTTCGCCTGTGTGCTACACGTCTGACATAATGTCCTAACTACTTTGAAGGGCATCACCACTATTGAACTTTAGGTACTTTAACTCCAATAATATTAATTTATAATACCTTATCATAATTTCGGTATTGACAATTGGTTAGTTAGTAGTTGTCGATTTGCCCGTGAACATATGCTATATTCGTCATTAATAGTAGCTTTTTTTCTATATTGAACAATAGTTATTATATGGTATCCTAAATTTAGTTTCGAATTTGTCAAAACTAGAAGTTACTTATTTGATATCAAAACAAAATCAACAGTTAAAATTATTCATTCAAAACCAGATTTAATCTACGCGTGAATATTCTCGTGATGTCCGAAGCAGCGATCTATGATGCCAACCAAATAGGGTTTTTGATGTGTTGGTGTTTAATTAATTTTTAATGATGATTTGTTAATTCTACCTATAATTACATATGAAATGAAATTTATGTATTCAGAATCGGCATTTGTTGATCTATATAATGTAAATGTAGGAATGTAAGTATATATTTTATTGACACAATATTTTCATTGGAGTTCCAAAAAATTAAAGCTGTGATTTAATAGATTCCCCTATGCTTCCACAAGTAATAAGTAAGATATCAGATTTGTTACCAATGTATTATTCCAATATCGTTTTTATTATTGTTCATTTTACAAAATCCGCCAATTTAATTAGACCCGCAAACTAGGTTCCTACTTGAAACATCGAATGATTTTGGTTTGTTAAGTTTTTCATTTAATGGAGGTCTTTCATTCTACAATTGGTACCAGACTTTTTTCAACCAATAACGTGAGGTATAATGTCATAATCGAACCAATCACCGACTGTTATATTTACCGCTGCTTTTCGAAATAGAATTTCGTCCTATAAACACTCGAATTTTTTATTAATTTTCTATATTTCTCAAAGAGTTTTGTTGAGATAAAATATTTTTTACATAGCATCTGTCTTATGGCAGTATTAAGAATAAATTATTTATGTTGTTCGATGTTTAAAATTCGAATTCCAGCGATTCGTTTCGATGTATTGGCATGCAGGTATGCAGTAGCGCCATCGCGTGACCGAATTAGCCAATCAGAGGGCGAGACAATTGACAGTCGCACGCATTCAAGAATCAGTCAATTATGTGGAAAAATATTTCATAGTAGAATTTCTACTGGTTGGTTTGGTGTATGAAAAAATTATTCGGTCTGTCCGTGGCTAAATATGACAGAACAAAACGGAAAGAAGGGAGAAGTTCGGGTTTGGTGTGATGGCTGGTGAGTGTATTTCATAAAACATGTATTATTTTGCCGGGCTGGGTAATTATTATTCTTCCTAGTCGATTTTCAATGTCAATCGAATTTACACCGCGCAATTTTAGTTTACGCATTATACTATGCTATACGAAATTACTAATCGTTTGACCTTCGTGGTTCAGTGTTATAAATACTATAAATAATTTGCCGAAATTAATTTTTCATTTTACTATCTAGCCGTCATTCAAAAAATATTCCGATTGTATTTTGTTTTTCCACTTTGTGAAAAATACATGAATTTAAATGCTTATTTTATGGACTGTTTTGCTTATTAAATGAGATCGTTTATTCATTAGGTGTTTTGATTCTCCGTGGTTTTATGCAAATATTTTTTTTGTCGAAAATATATATGTTTCTAAAATGCAAATTCATAAGTCCCCATATTTTTATTTACATATTATGGTATTATTTAAATTTATACTTCCAATTTGTTTGGTGCTTTTCATGGCTACATGTTGAATGACAATAGGAAATGTTTTAATATTCGTATCAATGTTTATCTAAATGAGATAACCCGCCTCTTATACGGATGCAAGAATAATAATTATCTACATTCCAGGCATTTTTTGTTACAACTATGATTAGGTGCACCACGAAACATGCCCGATAAAAAAAAACATTACTACGCAACTAGTTTTTTAACGGAATTCTCCAAAGATTATAGTACAATACAAAGATCCCAGAAGTGTTATTATTGTATAATTTTAAATTCTAATTACATTTCCTGTTAGCTTCGTGTACACCATTATTATATAGGTCTGGCAATTATAGGAACGTATAAAAACATGGTCCTCGCTCAGAACTAATAGACGTTGAAAATCTAATCGGCTTTCTGATATTATTTACTAAAAGTACGTATTATGAAGCTAATCTCAAAACTTTTTTCCACTTAACTGTTTTCTGAATACGCAATGGCATTTATTGTTATAAATTACCAATAATAAACTCACAGCATATTTGATGTTTATTATGTACTTACTATTTTTTTATGAATATTATGTTATATTCTTTACATAAATGAAATAGTAAAATTGTTTTCTTAGGAGTGCTTTGCTGGTTTTTTATGGAATTGTAAATAATATGTATATTTTATTTCCGGAAGCTTACATTTTTCACACTGAAAATATTATATCTCTAAACACATTTATAATAATTTATTGCCTTTTTATCATTTTTGATTTATAGTGCTTTGTAATCATATTTTTTGATGGTGGCTTACAGGTGTGAGAAATTATGCCAGAAAGATAATTATAAAAGTAGGTATAATATGCAAATAGACCCTGAAAATAGTATTAATCGAATGTTGAGGTGTTGAAATTACCAGTTGCTGTTTGCATAGTTTTAATGATCTAAACCAGTGATACACAACCTTTTTACCCGGATGGCCAATTTATCATTTTTCAATATGTTCGCTGGGCGCGGGTGGTAGGGTACCTACAGCTTAAAATGGTTAACTTTGCAGTCGATGGCATCGCCAGTGTAGATATTTATTTATATTTTACTAATACCTTACAAACGTCCCAACTTTCCGGAGGTAGTTGGTATATTCCTATTGTAAACAAAAAAAATATCTAGGTACCTACCTAAAATATCTTGTTTCGTAATAACTTAACGCTAAATCTTTAGATGCCGTATCAAAATTTACTTAAAATTATGTAATTTATAAGTGAGTTTTCAAATAACATTTTGTCGCATAGGCCTTTTTGTATTTTGTAAAACGGTAACCATTTAATAAAGTTTTCATCTCCGAGGTTCAAACCAATAAATGCTGTCAGTATTTATTAATCGGAAATTTAAAAAAGAAATTCTTGTAATTTTGGGCGGCCGATTCAAAATATTGAAGACTTATTTGTAACGATTTCCTTTCGTATTTTGTAAAACAGAACGGAAACCGTTAAATATTTTAATCTATAGCACCCAGAAATCGTTCCGATTGCTATTAAAAAATAAATACCAATTTCACTTCCGCCACTTCTACGTTTTCAGATGCAATATTTGATTGTGTACCCTTAGAAATAGAACCTAATAAAAATATCAATCACAGCGCCGTTAATAAAAGTGCTACAGATTGAAATTTTCCTCATTCCGGGGTCAAACCACATGAAATAGGTTTGTGTGGCACGCGGGCCACTGGTTGTGCATTCCTGATGTAAACATTTGACTTTTAAACCAATAAAGGTATGCATACGCACAATGTTAAGAATATGCTGTGAAGACTATCAGATGTTGCCGTGCCAAGTTAAGAAAGTGAAATATTTATGTATTTCTTTTAACTTAATAAATAATTAAAAATCACCATTACCATACGAGCCTTCCACAATATTTGTTTTTCTATGGACCCAAATCATCGTTGGGTCTTACGAAATTCTTCAAAGGCCATTTAACTTCCAAAAATATTATCTCTGGATTATTTCAAATTCTTATGGAGATGGTATCAGTTAATGCCACGTACACCTCTTGGCTCATACAGGCCTTCTAGAGGTTATTACGTGTACAACATGGATGCAACCACACGGCAAATAGTACATAGAGATGCCCTAACACGTGAGGGGAAGAAACCAAAATAAAGGGGCGAGCTCGGCGTGCCGCCAACTTAAACAGCAGATGAGTAAAAAGGTTCAGCTTGTTTACGAAACAGAATATTTTGTCAGAGTATTTAGTTTGACCCTTTTTAAAAATGTTTTGTAATTTGCTTACCGCAGTCAAAATTACGTGAAACAAACGTGGACGGCAGTGAACTAGGCTCACGCCAAAATGGGTGTCACGTGAGCTTAGCTTTCAGCTATTGAAACGGTACTTAGGTCAAGTCTATTAATTCAGACGTCAGTCGCTGCAACTGCTACCGTCCCTACAATTTTTATTCCTTGTGCGGATGCATCATTAAAGTCATAACATAGCATTTTATCAATTAAATTTGGCACCTTCTTAATTATTTTTTCAAGTAAAGTATGAATGACCTTCCCATTGTTCTTCAAAATGAGCCAAGTTCCCAACCGAAAACGTTTGAATATTTGTTTTTAGTTATGACATGGTGCACTTTGGGCACGCCAATTCGCTGAGGCAGGCGAAGGCCCTGGGGGACAAGCTGGTGGTGGGAGTGCACACAGACGAGGAGATCACCAAACACAAGGGGCCCCCGGTGTTCACGCAGGAGGAGCGTTACAAGATGGTGCGCGCCATCAAGTGGGTGGACCAGGTGGTGGAGGGGGCACCCTACGTCACCACGCTCGAGACCCTGGACCAGTACCAGTGCGACCTCTGTGTCCATGGGGGTGAGCCCACTAAATTTATTCATTATTTGTATATATATTTTAAATGTTCAAAGAGAATTTCATATTTTCCACAAGTGTTACTCGGAATCTTCTATTAGCCGCCAATAAACCCTTCTCTTGGAAGAATTGTAAATTTTATTTGATAAAATGTATAAATTTCATATATATGTCTTACAACAGCGCCCTTCAGGTGATTTTTAATAAAAACGGCGCTATACAAGTCATCCAAGTATTATTATTTATTACAAAACAGAGTAGAAGTTTAATTGTAAGAAATCCCGCAGTATTTTTATATATATTTAATCTATGTACACAATTTGGTTTAATTCTAATGTGTACGTAGATTAGATATATGTATATGCATATTTTTTATATTCATGTTTTACGGAGGTAGAATGGACCCGACCATTTTATTTTCGAAATTTTGAGAATTTTATTCTATCTCCATAGAAATTTGTGATTTTTCAATAATATACATTTTTCTGTTTCTCTATGCTATCTTAAACAGAATATCTGTGAAATAATGGTGGCTAGTGGCCATTATCCTCAGCCTAACCCTAATCTATTCAAAATAATTTCAAATAATACGTAAATACACAAGACTTGTATAAGGCCTGTGTAAAATTCTTGTTAAAAATGTATTTTTATAACACTTTTATTTTTGATAAATATAGACAATACGTGTACACTTTTGTATTAGAATAATGTAAAAAACAATGTACATTACTGCGTATCATTTTAACTGAATTGTTTTCACGTAAGTGTGAACATCTGTAAAAACCCAGTATAAATAAATATCATAGATGGTATAAAATTTTGTATGTCAGAAATGTAACAATGTATTTTTTTTTGAATCAATGCAGTTTTCTTATGTGTTCTATTCCACTTCCGCCGACCTTGTTCAAATTGAATATATATACACACATACCTCACGTCATGGTATAATTATTTGCTACTTTCACATTTTTCTGCTATGAAGACTTATTATAAGAAGAATAATTATTTAGTTACTTTTCTTGTAATTTTAAACTAATGCTTTATTATATTTATTTCTCGTTCATGATGGTTAGATAATTTGCATGCTAGGACAAAAAAATGTTTTACGTTTTAAATGTTGATAAAGAGATGACACTTATTATCATAGATGTTTTTTATTGGTGAAGAAAGCCGGGGTTTTACTTAAATACAGTTTGGAACTGCTGGGCTGGAGTACTTGCAACTTGATCCAAGCTGTTTTTTACTTGTAAATGCCACCACAAGCTGTTTTTACCTGTAAATGCCACCACAAGCTGTTTTTTTTTTACTTGTAAATGCCACCACAAGTTGTTTTTACCCCAATTATTATAAACGGTTTTTATCACTCTGAAAATATTGAAGAATGAATGGGTTGATTTGAATGGATTGATTGGTTGATTGATTGAGTGTAAGCATGAGCCAGCAGTCCGCTGTCCCCTGTCTAATGTACCAATATTAATTTGGCCTGATTGTTTCAGATGACATAACCATGACAGCCGACGGGATCGACACCTATCATTTAGTTAAAGCCGCGGGAAGATATCGGTGAAGATCACTTTATATTTGTCAATCACTCAGTTATATATATTGCCGCCATATATTTCATCTCAATATTTTAATTCTTAGACCCACAGTCTGTGGGCATTTGAACCTGCCAGGAACTTCACATTATGTGTAAAATACATACATATTCTATTATAGACATACTTTGCTTTCCATTATTTTATTTTTATATCTTCAAATTCTTGTATAAGGCGACGATCGGAGCTGCAATAAACTTATTTAACTCTCTGAGAGTGTTTTGCAAACATATATGTGACAGACAAATTGTCAGAAAATATTCATGGATTTACGCCACAAGTTTTAAATACATATTATGTTGAAATAAGTTACTCTCTGAGAGCATCTTGCTTGCACAACTTTTATTGCAGATCTAATTGTCATCTTAGAAATGCCGTACAGTTGACAATGCTAATGGCACTTTACTTTGCTTTTCATCAACCATTCCTCATTCATTTATTAAAGTTACTAATGTAATTTCATTCATATTGCTACTGCAGCTTAGAATTTGGTAATCATACAATGTTAGTCATCATTAGTTAAATATATTGTTCAGAGAACAAATTCCCACTACTTGGACAACTTATCATACTTTACAATCTTGCATTATTTAAACCAGTAGAAATTATTTATGGAGAGTTCAAGGTACTGATAAGGAACAAGCCAACAATTCAGCCTGCGTAGTAAATTAAATTTGAATAAAGTTATGTAATTTTGAAGATTATTTATTCCTGCTTTATATTATGCACTGGAGACATTCATAGTATGGCTGCCCCGTGTTTTGTACTCATGACATTATCTTGTTTTTTAGGGAAGTACAAAGAACGGCTGGAGTATCCACTACTGATCTTGTCGGCAGGATGCTTTTGATGACACGGCAACATTTTAGGTGAGTTTACACGCACGTGTGGCACTCTTATCTTCTCTCCATACCCCTACTGCGACTTATGAAATCCATCCTCGGTTGGCCCAGTAACAGCCTATCCAGTGTCTTGCTGGGCTATATGCAATATCCTATTACTACTATTCTTCAGTGGGGTGCATTCCTACCGTAAACCGCAGCCTACCTTTGTAATCAAGTAATCAAGTTCCCAACATCTAATATTTAGCAACAGGTAATTTTGCCAAAAGCCTCACCAGTTGTGGCACAATTATTTATTGGCATTACCATTTAACACGTTGACTGCCACGGCAATTTTCAGAATTCCGGTCTAAAAAGCCAATTTCATTTAATCATATTATACTATTAAAAACTCTAATTATAGTACATAGTTATCATCAAAAAGCACACAAAATGTATTTTCTGCTCATGTAAGCCAGCATTGATTTTTTGTTCTCTTCCCGGAAACCATCTATCCATGTTAGGACTGATATACTACGAATTTTTTCGTAGCTGCACGAATATGGCAAGTAAATACAGTACGAGATAACTCGTAGTCGGCGTTCTAGCAAAGAACGCAATCTACGAGTTATCTCGTAGTTGGCAGTCAACGTGTTAATGAAGTTTCAAGTAGTTGTCGAAACTATTCTTTTCGCTAATTCTGATAAACTATACAAAAGTACCTACAACATAGGTTCCGAAGGCGATAAAAAATAATAAAACAATGGAGAAAATTTCACGAAGAACTGGATTCCAAAAGACATTTTCCAGTATGTTTATTTTGACATTGACGGTGCACATTTCATCATTTTGATAGTGCGTGTAAATCCGATGTCTAGTCATCAATTCTTTGTATGACCCACCTACTATAATATCTGTTTTTTTTTAAATATGCAATCAAGATAGCATTGTGCTTATATTAAAAGATAGTATCTATGTAACATTCCTGTATGGCTCAATAAGGGGATTCTCTCTATTTTCAAGGCAAACAATGAAACACCTTGTGTTTGCCGTGATGATTTCATAGTATCTTTCAAGAAGCATCTAAGCTGTGTGCCTATTACCTTACCTCCCCATTTAAAGGTCAGAGTTGAATCTCAAGGCCACAGTAATTAGTTAATATTAATACTGACTATCTTAAGAATAAATGCAACAATACAACACAAATATCATCAGACTCATTGATGACTCAGGAGACCTTGGGGAACACCTCGAGGTCTTACATATTAACAGAAGATTATTGGTTGTCATTTTTTTTATGTATGTACATAATGTTTGTCAATCGAAATGAATGTAAAATTAGTGGGGATATATTGGTAATGTTGTTGTGTTACTTCAAACATTTAAATTAGTATATTTCTGTAATTTTTTGTATTCCATGGTCCTGGCCTTAGTTTTTAAATGGAAATATGTATTTTCAATAATCCTCAATGTTTAATTTCTTAGAGAGTAAATAGATACGGACATTTTTTTTATTAGTGTGCATTATCTGAGATTAATTTGGGTTAATCAATGAATTTATTGAGAACCTTTTTAGAAAAAAATCAACCACTTGTGGAACCTTGTGAAAGCGACCTTATCATATTATGTATGATCTGTAGTATTTTACTGATGAATGCATAAATGATTTGTTAACACGGTTTAAAACTGGTTTAGCAGTTAACTTTTGAGTAATGGCCTGTCACACGATTGTCTCATTACCATTACCGTATCTGAAGAAGATATCAATATTATTATCTATTATATTTCATAATTATTTTTCCAATTAAATAACTAATTAACCATCACGCCGTTTCCCAGCAGGGGTAGGTAGAGATGATAGACCGCCACACAACACTGTCTCAGCACTTCATTCACATTCATATGTCGTCACCTCCATGCTAAAGTTGAGAATTTGCAAAATGTCAACTTTTCAGAAGATCAAAAAAACTGTAATTTCTTAATGTATTTTTTAAATTTTCTAACAAGTTGTAGGCCGGTTTATCACTACACGAGAAGTACGAAAATCATTGCTAAAATTTGGCTTGCTAATTTGGCCACTTAAGCTGATAATTGGAACTAGTTCCAGCGCTGTGACCACTACCAGCTACTAGTAACTAATCCCATATCTCAAATTTGACATTTACGTAAATAATTGCATTAAAAATTTACGTAAATTGCCTACTTTTACCAGTACGGTGTTTGATGATTCATCGAGCGATGAGGAATGTCGATGATATTAATTGATAAAAAGATGATTTTCGATCTAAACCAGTCTACAGAGGAATTTTAAAACTTTCAATGTGATAATATAGTTTGTTTTTAACGGTTAGGTCGTCCTAATTTCATGAATAATGCACTGATTCCAGCAAAACAAATACTATTTACAATTAGGTTCTTCGCATATGGAACCGTGCTGATTGGTGTGTGGGACTTTATCAAATATTAACTGTGACAGCATGGTTGTACAAAGGAAGCCGCAAACAGTGCTTGTAACCAGTTTCAGCACTAGTACATACCAAATCTTATCTGTCAAATTTGACATTTATGTAAATAATTGCATATCGTCGCTGCATTCATAATATAGCTTATGTGCCGTTTCATACATTCTGAGATGATCGAGAAAAAGTGCTTTAAAAAATAATTTCAAAGACTAGATTTGCTAAAAGAATAGATTTGTTTAACTGGAAAGCTTATAATATATTTAAGGTTCGCAAATTTTATAAGTTTAATAAATCAGTAATTGCTGGAGAGAGAATTTTGTTGATTTGCCACAGTGCATATCATCACATTTGAAGTTTTTCTCATCAACAAGTCATTTTCGCAAAAATGGCAGATTCGCAACTTTAGCATGGAGGTGATGATATCGTGTCATATATACTCTTCTTATTATGACTCTTGACACGACTCGACCCGAGTATCAACTATTTGATTCAATTGATCATGCCACATCTCCTTCGGGGCATCTCTGACTTCTACCATTATCTTCCGCATCATATATTCTCCTTCACTTTTTTCTTCGTCCATCCGCTCCACATACCCAAACCATCTAAGTGTCTCTTTCTTAATCTTAACCACTACGCTTACATCAGCTTTCCATTCTTTCCAGATTCTTATTTTTAACACTGTCATACAAATTTTTACCACACATATACCTCCGATCTTATTTGTACAGCATTCAGTTTACTTTCATCCTTATTCTGCCAGTTCCATGCTTCACTGCCATGCATCAGGGTTGGTATCAGCACTCCATTGTGGACTGCTAACTTCACTCCTTTGAACAATTTTTATTAGCGCCAACCGCCTTCAGTCAATGGAGTTTCCTGCATTTACCCTTCTTTCAATATTCCTATCAACCTTTCCATCTCTCGTAAACATACATTCCAAATACACAAACTCACCCGCCTGCTCTAAGTATTTATCATTCACAACTATATTGCACACTGTTTTAGTACTCTTTTTTTCAAACACTAAGACTTAAGGTTTACTTACATTCATCATTAACTAATTCTTCGTACTTACTTCGTTCATCATAGAGACTGTAGATCTTCCATACTGTTAGGAATCAGCACCGCATCATCTGATCCATGCAACCCCCTTCGACTTATGAAATCCCCTTGAACATTCTATATTTTATCTTTTGTTTTCATTTGTTCCCTTTCATTCAAAATATTACCATATAATTTACCAACTGAACTTAGCAGGCTTAACAGCCGTATGGTTTCCACATTCCATGCGCGATCCTTTACCTTTGTGCAGAGGCATAATCACAGCCCTTCTCTTTGTGTGTCTGCATATTGTGTTGTTTATACGCGGAGCCAGTGGCGGCTCGTGACTTTTGAGTGAGCTAGAGTGCTAAGATTGAAAAATACGACGTTATTGATGTTGCTGAAGCTGAAAATGATTTTTAATTTTTTTCAAAATTTCAATTTTTTGTATGGAGATTTAGATGGTAGGTAGGGCAGTGCCCAGTGCAACATCAATAACGTCGTATTTTTCAATCTTAGCACTCTAGTTCACTCAAAAGTCACGAGCCGCCACTGCGCGGAGCACACTGTAGATTTACTTTATTTCCTCGTACAACTCAATGTTAATTATTCCAATTACCTTTTTTCATTTATGACCACATGAGCGAGGTTTAACAAATATGGGAAGAACCTCAATTATCTATTGATGATAATTACACAAACACTATAAATATTCCAACATTATGTTGTCCTGTTGCTAAGCGATCGCCCTCGTTCACGCTTGTGGCACACTTCTCTGACTTTTCTCATAGTTTTCTTCTGTGCATTAGAAAGTTTACATGATAGCTTCTAGTAAATATATAGTAATGTATATATGTGCGTGGTTTGTAATTGTTTCAGACGGGGAGATTTAGAATACACCGTAGCTCTAGACTCCTCCTCCAACATGGGCCAAGACTCAGCGGCCAGGAGCCCCTACACGGGCTGCTCACAGTTCCTGCCCACAACTCAGAAGATCATCCAGTTTAGTAATGGGGTTTCTCCCAAACCCACAGACAAGGTATATCCACACCCATGATAACTACATACGTATTATAAATTTACATTGTTGTACATATTGCTTGGTTCTCGGCCTGTCGGTGTTTGGTCAAAGTCTGTATTCTTGAGTTATTTCCTCATTTTGACCTATACTCCAATTGCACTGGTGAACAAGGCTCCACTCTTCACTGTTCTGCCCTGTACAGAGAGACGCGGACACCGATGTTCCAGATGCCTGTAATGATTGATAAGTTAATGCATTGGTGATCTTCCTCTGCTTCCCTTATCTCCCACTTTGCCAGTGAGCAAAAGCTTCTCCTGGTTGGAGTTATCAGTTTGGCGAGCGACGTGTCTAGAGGCAGAAAGTCTGAATAGTGATCTGCGTGTGATATAATGAGGTATTTATGTATGTGTTCAGGTGGTGTACGTGGCAGGCGCCTTCGACCTGTTCCACGTGGGGCACTTGGACTTCCTGCAGGGGGCGGGAGCGCTAGGCGACTTCCTCATCGTGGGGCTCCACACGGACCCTGAGGTGAACCGCTACAAGGGATCTAACTGTCCCATCATGAACCTGCACGAGAGGGTGCTCAGCGTACTTGCTTGCAAGGTATACTAGTCGTTACTCCACTTGTGGAAAATCAAGTTACTTCATTTTCTTTCCTCTGTTGTTTCCGCTCTTCCCAGGTTGTTGAATATGTTTTAACTTTCCAGTACGTACACGAGGTGGTCATCGGGGCACCGTACAGCGTGACAGATGAACTAATGACGCACTTCCGTGTGAGCGTGGTCTGCCACGGGACCACGGCCATCGCGGCCGACCGAGACGGCTCGGACCCATACGCGGCCCCCAAGAAGAAGGGCATCTTCCAGGTCATCGACTCGCACAACACCATGACCACCGAACACATTGTCAAGCGGATCATCAAACACCGCCTGGAGTTCGAGATCAGGAACCAGAAGAAGGAGAAGAAAGAGTTGGAACTGATCAAGTCTTTGACCAATGGAAAGGACCACAATGGAGATTGCGAGGTGTCCGATTGAAGTCAACGTTGTTAATTATCCAAATTTTCTGTTTGTGTATGGTGTATGTGATAAAGTCATATGTGCGTGTGCGTCTGCATATTGTGTTGTTTATATGTGGAACGCACTGTAGATTTGGCTTTGGTTTAACTCAATGTTAATCAAGTCAAATCTAGAGGGTGTTCTGTCCTGTTAGTTCTGTGACTGTTAAATTAAATTTTATTCATACAGTTTGTTCTCTATAAATAATGTGTATTTTATGTTGCAAGAGAGAACCGAGTGTGTGTGTGTGTGCGTATGGCATGTTTGAGTGAAATTATTTTTGTTATATTTTTTTAGATTCATCGAATTGTTCCACCGGAAAACGTTTACGAAAGAAAAGTTTTCAGACATTTTGTTTAGGCAATTGACATAATTATAAATATTATTCAAGGTGTTTAGAGAAATTTATGTAATATACTTACAGACATGACTTGTTGGTTCTTGAGCAGTCGCAATGCATTTGTTAATTAATATTTTTATTTTTAATATGCTTTTATAAAGATTCTTGAATTTTATAAAAATATTTAGATACATACATATTATATTACGTCTATTGCTTTTACATTTAAATGATATTTAGATAAATTTGTTGCGAATCATGTGGATTTGATGATTTAATAAATATATTTATGATTTGCCAGGTGCAATGCATATTTGTCTATCACCCTGAATACATATTGCCATCAAATTGAGGTTTCAGCATACATAATATTGAGATAAAAGCAATTACAGAATTAAATTAACCAGGTTTTTGCTGTTTACAAACTCCAGGGACAGGTACAATCTGTACTAACCCGTTTGCCGCTAACCGCATTGTGTGATGCTTACTGCCAAAATGCGGTGAATAGGTTTATATTCAGGCTGGTATATAATGATGGTATTTAATGTAGTTAAATAAATAAATAATTGATAGATGTGAGAACTTTAGGGTGCTTCGTAATAATATAATGTATGTTTTGTTGTGCCAATACTCTTAGCTTTAGTTACATGCCCTTTTTGCAATTTCAAACGAAATAATGTATGTTTTTCACACTGCCTAGCAGCTCGAATATTATGTACCTAATTAGAATAATGTACATTGTTATGTTGAAGTTATATTATTCATTTGGCACCTGCTCTCTCCCATCGTCCGCCGACATTCAATAAAAGAGGCTTTTATTGATTTTCTCACTTTCTTTGAACTTGTCTTAAAACGGTCACCTTCAATTAAACTATTAGTAGTCCATAATTTATAGTTTGTTCAATTACCTCGTTTTCTACAAATTTTCTATATACATTTTATAAATATGTTTTATACGTAGTTATTATTTTACTTTATGTTTTTTGTGTTTGCTACATGTAATTTATGAATATTTTTTGGTAATTCGATTTAATTCAGGTTTTTATCGAGACTTTGTTAAAAATTAATATTTGAAAAAAAAAGTAATTTCTGAATGTGCCTTGGTTTGTTTGTTTTGTCGTCGGGAAAGGTTAACATTGTTCAGTTCATTGGTCAGTACGGTACGGAGGTGAAAGAGATATATTTCTATTCGGTTGCTGCCTGAATGTAAACTACATATCTATGTATAATTAAATGTTACCATTAATATTATTTATTTATTATCGTCTAGTTTGGCTATTACATTTAAAAAATTAATTTTAGATTTCTCGATTTCTAAATTATTCAATATTATGTATGTAGTATGGTTGGGACCATATTGTATGTAATGTGGATTTAATATTGAAATCTTGAAAGAGATGTATATAACAATAATATTATACACAAAATTACTATATTACTTATAAAAATTGTGAGGACAAAAACCAAAAATTTGTAAATATTATCGTATTTTTTTAGACTAACCCCCGAGGTTTGGTCGGGGAACTGCGTTGAATAACATTGATTAATGTGTGTTTTGCCAACTAACTGTAAAGAGGAATACAATCAAACAAACAAACAATACATATTATGCTATGTAGTTTTTTTAATGCTTATTTAATACTAGAAGGCCCAATTTACACATATTTGAGAAAAGTGCAAATTTTATCTACTTAATCAATTTAAATCTAGCGGCGCTTTGCTGTTTTTTAAAATGTGTCAAATTATTGTCATTATTTTCAATCAAGTTTTCATTTCTCCTCATAGAAAAACAAACACCCTTGTCACAAGATAAGATACGTATGTATATCTTTGCACTAGTCAGTTTTTCATATTCATTTATTGTATTGATTTAATCTTAGTGGGGGATTTCATTTTACAAAGTAGACACCAAATTATTTTTGGACAAATCTAATAAAAGAATTTTTAATACATAAAATAATTAGATATTTATATGAAATATTAGGCCGTGAAGTTATTTTCTAGATTATAATAAGTTAGTCCTTGAATGGTTTCCATCAGATCCTGTAGGAGGAGGCGGAAGATTTTCAGAGCAGCCGTGGTGAAGCTATGATTACTAAAAGAGATTCATAGCCCCGTGGTGCCAGCAGAATCTCTCAGGCTACTTGCATTATTTCATCATTTTCATTAATAATATTAGTTTTGCGTACCTGGAATTTGTTGTACAATATAAGAAGAACACAATAATTATTACTTTTTACACTTTTTCATCTGCATTTTTTTTTCATTCTCTTTTTATCTGCCATCAAATTTATGTGATATTTTCAATGAAGCACACAAACAATGAACACAAGAATTACATTTTGCCCATCACAAATTTTTTAATTTACACTTTATTTTTAACAAACTAATAAAATAAACAAGTGATCTTTTTTTTAGTTTTAATAAAATTACCTACATTCCCGTCGTACTGGTTTGTGACCTTTTTTTTTTAAATTTTATTCTCAACTGTTTTGTGACACTGTTGTTTTCTTTCAATAAATGGCTTGGAAACTTACTATGTATTTTTTATTTACCTGAATGAATTTTGTGTCAGACGTATGTGACATACAGGTGAACCGTAGGGGGCTAATCCCGATTTGTGGAGAGGTGGGGGGAAGAAACACAACCTGTGTCGATCCCTTTGCAAGGAAGGGGGAAAGACACTAACAAAAACCTTATTTCCGACCTTTGTACAATTTTGCAATGTGCACAAAAACCCAATTTGTGTAGAATTATGTGTAGAGCTTGTCCTTGTCCATATGACGATGCGTGGGTCTGGGTCCAGTAAGAGGTAGTAGTCCAATAGTCCAGGTGAGGCGAGGTCAGAAATCATAGATGTCGAATAGGGGCAGAAGTTGGAGCGAGGTAAGAAGAGAGAGAGCTGAGATTTGGTCCGGGCAAAGTTTGCTGGCTAACTGACTATTTTCTTTCGGTTTTCGTGGGTTAATTTATAGACGCTTGTGCGATGTTTAAGATGCCTGAATCAGCGCCACGAACTAAGCGAACGTCCGGCAAAGCGCATCAGTACCCCCATTTCTCTTACACCGTCGTCCTAACATTTTTATTCAGTCTTTTCATTTCAAACACGTTCGACACAAATTTAATATTTATTCTAAATACTAAACAAAACGAAACTCGGATTCTGGGTGCTTAGTTAGTTTTTGTGAAAATGTGAGATTTTTTAAGTGCTTATTCACACAGGACAGAGGACAGTCAACCAAGTGGTTGATGTGAGCTTACACATCGGCGGCTACCGCACAGTTTGATGCTCCTTGAGTTTACTTTAAAAATTAAGGTTTTCTCAGTTGACGTAACACTCGGGAACCACGTGGGAACTGAATACTAATTTTTCATAGCAAATTTTTTAAACTTCAATAAAATATTTAAAAATTAAAAAATTGAATATTCTTTAGACTTTTAGTAAAAAGTCAATAGATGTCTCATATAAATAAAAAATCGGATATTTATCCGAGACACTGTTTAGGTTGCAATTGTGTTCGTTTAGAACTTTGTAATCATCATTAAGATAGTTGCCAATAATATGGAATTAAAAAATAGAGGATGATATTGACAAGGTCTTGAATTTGAAATATGATTTCGATGAAGATGACAAATTGAGCTGGTCTCGTTAGCTAAGTTGGTAAAGCGGTTGTCCGGAAAAACAGAGGTCCTGGGTTCAAGTCCCAGATGTGACTGATATCTTTTATTTTCTGTTGTTTTTTTCAATGATTAAATATTAAAATGAGGTTTTTATAAAATAATAAAAAAATTTAATTGAATCCTTTCATAGCTATTCATACAATTCAAGTTGTGCAGCAACCGTGTAAACCGAGATTCCCGGCGCCAGCTGCTTGGTTTCTGAGCTGTGCAGTTTCATGTGAACACCACTGGATCTCCATACACCTTGACAACCGAGTGTCAACCACGTGGTTCAACCGCCCTGTCTAAAACAGCATTAAACATATCCTGGGTTCGGAATAATAAAAGACTACAATTTGTTTTCCGTTTTTTTATTTTTTATTTTTGTTTTCAAAAATTATAACAAACCACACTTCATAATATTTATTAAAAAACTAAAATATAAATACTTAAATACTGCAGTAAATATTGGCTATGTAAATTGCATCGTACCTTCTTACTTCTAAGTTATAGTTGCCTACATTGGATTTTTTTCCTTACATTAATATTGGGAGGATTCGCTGAAAAGATCATCTTTCTACCGGAACTAACGGAAAAAGCCATTAAGAGTCTTAGAGCCAAATAAATACACCTCGCATGAATAATTTATTACAACATTTTATAAACCTGTTAATATAACATTGCATTTATAGACATAAATGTTGGCTATCAGAAATGTTCTTTGATCGGATTATCCGAAATGTCCAATCATCGAAAATTGGTAAATCGGGAGTCTACTGCATGAGGTAAAACTATTTTCTAATGTCGTACTTTTTCTTAAATCCAATACAGTATCAAAATGATTTCCTTGTACATTAAATTAGATAATTTGATTTGAGGAAAAAGGAAAATGGGTATGGGTACCTACCCGTACTCTGCACAAGTATCCGCTAAAATAATATCTGATGTAAATGTAAGGATAATACATATGTAGGTATTCAATTCATAAGATTTAATTATTATATTCTTCTACTTGCGAGATAGCGGGTTATTTGATTTAGTCATGATTAGGAAATAGGTACAATACTGATATTTGATTGCATGAAATGCATATTCATTCTACCATTTCCCAGTCACAAGTTAAAAATACCAGGTAAATATTGTATTATTCAAAATAAATAATTGTAAGTAATAAAAATAAATAACATCTAACATTTTAAAATAATTATTATCAACATAACAATTTTTATTTTTATAAACAATAATTATTAGCCTGAAACACTCATCCAAATTGAAAAAACCTCCCGAGAAAAGAGCATCTGACCGGATATTAGAAGGATGCAGGTTCGAGTCCTGCCGGCGACATTTATCTTTTCTCGGGAGGTTTTTTCAATTTGGATGAGTGTTTCAGGCTAATAATTATTGTTTATAAAAATAATTGTTACCCTTTGCGCTATGCACAAAAATCTTTTCTTAAAAAAGTTTATCAATTTAATAACAATTTTTACTTACTCCTAATTTGGTATACATGGATAATTTGAAATTATGCTTTTAAAAATCAATCAATCTTCTTTCAACGATAAAGTAATTTAGTCGTCTGGAAGAAGTGCTTCAGATTATTTTTTCCTATTGAATCATAACCTATCTAAATCAAATCACTGAATATGAAGAAAATTAACAATAATTGCCCATTTTGTTATGCCATCTGCCTTGCCAACTGGCAATTTTCTTCTCTTTTATTCCCATAATTAAATTTAAAAAAAAATTTCATCAAAAAGGACTCTATTAGCAGTTTATTGAAGCGTGGGCCTCCCAGTGTACCCGATGGAGTCTCCATAGGAATGTGCATGAACCTCCCTGACTATTTGATCGATGGATTTGTTTGACAAATGGGGCATGTTGTTCTGTAGCACTGCAGCGTGTAGTCTGCTGGCCAGGTAACACATCTGTTGAATAAAACTTATATTATTTTACAGATTTTATTTATATATGGCAACGCTTTTCCAGTTTTCCAATATGATCTTCCTGGAATTAATAGAACCAAATACTCCTAAATGACAATACCTCCAGCACTTGACATTTTATGGCAACATGCTACACTAGCGCCCTCTAGCAGCCCGAGTTGTATGAATTGGGTTTTTCCATACATTTTAATAGATTTTCTGTAAAATATATTCTTAATTAATTATAGAAATAGAAAATTAAAAAAATAAATATTAGTTGACCTACATATGATTTTATTCCTTTTTTTGCTCATGTATATATAATATACATTTTTAAAAGAGGCTGTTAGGATTGTATTAACATTTAAAGCCTCACCGGTCGCACACTGTCCTAATTGTTTACAAAGAAAATAAAATATTTACTACAACAGCAATACAGTCTGGAAGCCTATAGCCCGGGCCGCTAGAGGCGGTAGTGTAGCATGTTGCCAGCATTTCGACAAAGCTACCTCCGTAATCAAATATAGACTTCAAAATACTGTCAAGTACAACTCGGGCTGCTAGAGGGCGCTAGTGTAGCACGTTGTCGTCTCAATGTATGGTAAAAGTCAAGAGTTGCGTGTATTAGTATATTTCTACGGTATTTGATAGAACGCATTAATAAATTTTAGACCTTTGAGAAAATACAAAAAATTAATATTGTGCCTGGCTGCCAGAAATCATGTTTTTTTTTTGAACTAGTTTAATTATGTTTTCATATGAAGCGGTAACTTTGTGATGTGACATTATAATTTTAAAATAAAACAATTACTTTGTTTACATCACTTTTATATTTTTATATACATACTTATTGCCGACCGGGTTTCGCTACCATCGTTGCTTCTTCAGGGCAGTATATAATGCCCTGAAGAAGTTGATTTGCCCAATGTTTTATTGTAATAATAGTTTAATTACGTTCAAATATTCCATGAATGGAATCTTAAATTTATTTTAAGTAAAAATGAAAGAAATCCTAAGGTACCATTTTAAATAGATCCTTGCTTGTTTAGTGGTGTACTGTTTCGTAGGACTACTGCGGGGTAATAGGGGACTATGGGAAAGTATTTCCAACCAATTTGAACCACTACCGGTGTGCACAAATACATTCAAACATGCGCTCTTTAAAATGTTTTGCCTGTAAGCTTCGACAAGCAATGAAGACTGGCAATATGTTGCTTTTTTGGTTCTGTAAGCTACCCATCAATTGGATATACAGCTATATCAAACATGGATAAGTAAATTCTATTTTCTATTTATTTTAAAGTACATAATCTTTTGCATTTTTTTTTTTTTAATGTATTGTTTATTTGTCAATGATTAAATATGTACTTACAATCAAAGCCGATATGAAGAGCAGACATCCTAGGGCTCCAGCAATCACGAGGGAAGAGTTACAAGAGGTTTCTGTTGCTCCAGTCTTGTGGAACAGTTCTCCGGGCATCACCACGGTGTACTCGATGTTCTCCTTGAACTTGGTGAACTGGGTTGTGTCATTGTACTTCTGCGTGAGCGCCTCGGCTCGTATCCCATTGGAAGACCTCTGCACGTTGGTGGAGTTCTCGTAGAGCATGAACTTCATCTGGCGCTTTCTCCGGCCGTGACCTGGTTGAGATCCTGATAAAATCCTTATCATTATAAAAACATGTTTCATAATTGATCAAATTTCAATATTATCGTGATTGATTTTTGTGGTATTAAGCCGTGCTTCCTCTTCCTTCAGCCAATGTTTCGGATAGCCTTACAATGTCCATCATCGGAGCAGATGTGTAGATTGTGGTGAAGTATCTGATTATGTATGCAGAAGTGATACTGCGGTATCTATACAAACATTTTTTCTCAGGAGGTGAAAGAAACTAAGTAAAGAATTAAGTAAGAAAGAATCTCTTTAAAATAAGGAAAATTGACAGTTTCTTTCATCTCCTGAGAAAACAAGATTTTGTAGATATGACGTTGAGTTAGAATAGCAACGAGATGTCAGTTAATATTGCACACCTTTTTGTGACAAGGGGGCCTACAGACGGTTCCAATATTTTCTTTACAATTTGAAGGAAACATTTTGAAAGGGATAGGAAAATGGCCATGGCCTAAGGAAAGGATAAATCCCAGCACTGGAAGAAATGGAAGAATACTCATAAACGGACCTAACTTCAGACGATGCAGGCAACTACTCACTATGTGTTGCGGCGGTTTTCGTTTTCCGATAGCAGTTATCCGGAAATGAATGCGATTGCGAAATGAGGAGTATGGAGGAAAAGGACTCACCGAATTCATTTATCACTCTACCATGGCGGCTTGCATGATTATCGACCGGGCAATTCCGAATGGCGAAAGGGTTTCAGCAAACTGGTTCGGTCCGGACCTCTGCAGCGCTCCCTTGGAACTTCAGAGCTGTCGTCTCGGCGTTGACTCGATTTGGAATCCGGGCAAGGCCGGGTAGCGGCACTTCAATAGTGGTCGCGGCGGTGAAACCGGGCAAGGCCGGGTAGCGGCACTTCAATAGTGGTCGCGGCGGTGAAACCGGGCAAGGCCGGGTAGCGACACTTCAATAGTGGTCGCGGCGGCGTCTTGATTAGGAATGAATGCGGATAAAGATTCACTCAGGAAGCCTGGACTGGAGCGGGGGGAAGGGGGTTTGAAAGGGAATGAAGGGGGGAACTTCGCAATCGCACCTTGTCGAAGGTAGCGGTAAATAAACTCGCGTGAACACTATGGATGGTCTCCGTGGTTGAGTGGTTACAATCCTCGGCTACGAATCTGGAGGTCGCGGGTTAAAATCTCGGCATGCGCAAGTAAATTTTATTTGACTAATTTGTCTTATTTCACAAGTGATTCATTTAAAATAACATATAGTGTATTTTGCAGCACGTTCCAGAGTGGTAGATACTTTCAGTATCGCCCTGGTAAAAGACCACCATTCGGAATTGAAACATTGCTTGAAATGGCTTTAGCCGTGCTTGGTAACCAGATCTGAATAGCCAGATACTTCCCCACCATCTTCTTTCCCATCTCCCTCCCCTCCACATTACCTTCAGCCTCACAACATGCCCCAATTGGGAATGCCATAGTCTCACTGGCTCCAAACGGTTGGGAGCAGCTAGGACTCTTGTGCGATACTCACATTAAAAAAAAAAAAATTGTACAAAAACTCGCTGAGGAAACTGGGAGGCACTACCACCTTAGGAGACACATGCAGCAGTTTTATTTCTACTATAAAAAGTCAGACTGTATGTACTTAGGTACCTACGTATTATTTGGAACCATTTTGAAATGTTTAGTTCAGGTAAGGTTTCCAAAAGGAGCTTTAATAATTTCCCACCTGAAGAATCATAAAGATCCAAGCAAAAGTCCGGCTGACAATCGGCTGCATCCATGCAAGCCTTGATCTGCGAGTGGATCCACAGGGTGCTGCGCTCCTTCATGGTGCTCAGGAGGAAGGCCTCGAAGTCCAGGAAAACCTCGTTGTGCTTGTCCCGGTATCGGGCGGGCTGGTGCGGGATGATGGACGCAAAGTCACGATTTCTGCATCTGGACAAAATTAATAATGTTAAGTATATCTATTACATGATGGCCCTGATTACAACCAACCTATGGCACGAAAGGGCACTAGTTATTCCAAAAAAAATAATGTTAATCCTAGACTTGTAGAATAAGTCAACAGATGTCCTATTTAAACAAAAATCGGATTGGTTTATCCGAGATACTATCTTGAGATTACAAACAAAAAGGTAGCAGCCAAAATATGTGGGAATTAATTGAACATGATATTAATAATAAATTAATTAAAAATTACTTTGTAATCACCACTTTATTAATATATACATATTTTCGAAAGCGAAGCTTTCCTCATCAGGACATACAGAATAATTAAAGTAATTTTTAATTAATTTATTAATAATGATGTCACAAAGTGAAATGTACACCTATGTGCACATGTGTGCATGCTTGCACACATAATTTTTTTTTTTATGATCTAATCCTTATGCTCCTTATGTCTCCATTAAATATCATGTATTTTATAAATAAATAAATTAAAGGCATAGCTTACGTATCGCCAGTGAAAATAAACATATGACAGGGCGTGGAAGTTGGTTGTTTAGCATCACCGACTGACCGCTCCTGATATGCTTGTAGGTAAAGTATTAAGGGTAAACAAAACATAATAAGCATTCAGAGATGGTGCTAATTTAAACATTTTAGGAAAAACCTTAATATTATTGTAACACAAACATCAGTATTTTTATAAATTTCTTGAACGAATTGTGCTTTAAACTTGCAATAAAAATTTATTCAATTTTTTATTCCGTATGTACACCCGCAGCAAAAAGTTCATCTCAATATTCAAAAGCATTACGTTTTAAAAGTATTTTTTTATAAAATATTAAAATTAACGCCATTTAATTGGAACAAAATAATGATAACGATGGTGGTTATTTTACCCTTCTTTAATTAAGGTGACACTCCCCGCGGTGTGAGGGTTGTCCGGGTCCGGAGACACGGTGACCTCCATCAGTTTCACATACTTCCAAGCCGAGTCAGGGTTGATCCGGGCTCGCAGCTGCAGCTTGGTGCCAATCGGAACGGCCTGGAAAACCTTCACCATTAATTTATGTGTATGTACTAAAATGTACAGCGCCCTTGAGGTGATTTTTCACAAAAACGGCGCTATGCAAGTAATCCAAATATTATTATTATTATTATGTAATATTTACATTTAAAATCACTGTATGAAATCGTCAACATCATTTATCATGTTTTTTCTCCTTGGGGACCCATCGTCCAGGCATTCTGTGCTACTACCGCAACCTCTGTCCATTGCAGGCCCATTCTCTGCTCATACAGCCTCCAGCTTTAACTGTACGACTATCTTCTGGAATTGCCACCAGTATTTTATGCGGAAGTCGCTCTTCCAGCATTGTCTTCTGGTACTTGCCAAGCCACCCTATCTATGATTTTTTGATGTCAAGCACATCTTGAATCGTCGAACTTCTCACTCTAGAATTCACTCGTTATCTGGATTCACATAGACCCCTCTTTAAAATACTGAAACTTCTGCCGATCACTGGTATAATGGAGTTATGCCTATTAGTACGGACAGGTTTCCACTAAAACACTCAATACATAAACACACAACAAGATTTACAGAAAGCCTACTAATACCACAAGCCAACAAAACTATATTTCAAAAAGGACCTTATTGTTGTATACTTTGCCATGTAGGCAAAGTATACAACAACCTTCCACGTAACATCAAACAAACACACAATCTACTTCTATTTAAATCATCACTAAAAACATTCCTTTTGAACACATGTCACTTCACCTTAAACGAATACGTTGAACTCATAAATTGAACGCACTTAGATTAAACTTCTCAATATTTTATATATTAATATGTAGTTATATTTTTTTACTATATAAACATATGTATTTTGTGGGTTAACTGTAAGAAATAGTATGTGGCATGACTCCTGCCACTCCTCTTCAAAATTTCATTTAAGTAGCTTGGACACTGGAACGCACTCTTTTGTTCATTATCCAAATTGGTTCGTTCATAACCATTTGTAAGAATGGGGTGATACTCTGTTTTATATAGGTATTGAAAACTCTGCTTTTCTTATCACCGAGCCAACTATTTTATCTACAAGATATAATAATAATAATAATAAATGTTTATTCCGGTATGTGGGGAGGTTAGTGTAGTCCCATACATTCCATATAAAATATACATGCAATAGTTATAGAAAAAATATACAAAAATATGCACAAGAGTTGAAAAAAATAAATAAATTATAAGACAGTAAGTAGTGTGATGATACATCACAACATAAAACAAAAATTAAAATAAAAAAATAAGAATTTAACTAAATAAGTATATGAAAATAAATCCTTTAAGGTGCTGCGGCATTTATATTATGAGGGGACAATATATTTCTCCAGTATGCGTCGATGCTGGAGGCTGGACTGAGGCGGGCTTCCATGATGAGGATATTCCTGGAGCTATTTATTCTTTCCCTCATTCCAGCCACCCTGGATATTATAAGGGCTGCAAAACCGGAAACTCGCCCCTCCGTGA
Source organism: Halesus radiatus (assembly GCA_022606495.2). Taxonomy (NCBI): domain Eukaryota; kingdom Metazoa; phylum Arthropoda; class Insecta; order Trichoptera; family Limnephilidae; genus Halesus; species Halesus radiatus. Next base: position 529,266 of record JAHDVE020002897.1, read on the forward strand.
ACATACTGGAAGCGCTGCAGTATCTGGGGAGGCCAAACATTATGCGGAAGGCATTATTATACTGTACACGAAGTCTTTCCATACTACTCTTTTTGTAGTTTGCCCAGAGTTCGCAGGTGTACAACGTTGCGCAGAAGGCAAGGAAGAGAGTCCTTTTCACAGCGGTACTACAAAGACGAAATCTTCTACTGAAGCATATTCGATTTTACGCTGAGAGCTCGTCTTTGCCTATCAATGTCATCATCATCCATCAGAGTACTAGTGATTATGTGTCCTAGGTATTTGGTTTCTTCAGTCACCTTCAGGATCACACCGTTCAGCGTAGCTGCAGGAATACTAATCGGGCCTTGTCTATATCTTATGACCAACAGAGCTGTTTTATTGGGGTTATAAGACATGTTTGTTTCTTCAGCAAACTCTTCGCAGATCTTCAGGAGAATGCGCAGCCCTCTTATAGACGGTGCCATTAGTACCATGTCGTCCGCATAACTGATGTTGTTCAGACACTGTCCTCTGATGTGGCAGCCCACCCTTGCATTGTTTAGCCTTTCAGTTAGTTCGTCCATGTGAAGGTTGAACAATATCGGGGACATGCATTCACCCTCTCTGACGCCGCTCTTTAGGAGGAGCGTTATATAAAATAGCGTTTATTTTCTATCGACCAACAGAGTTAGTACATAATGTTTGAAGAGAGTTTAATTAATTTGTTGTAAGTGTGTCTACTTGCCTGATCAACGGGAAGTTCACTAGAAGCGTTGGAAAGCCTGGCCGCGGGAGCCTCCTTGTACAGAGCCACCTCGTACTCCAGTCTGCCTGGAGTCTCTTCCACCACACCGGACACTCGGGCTCCGTGCGGACTGAACAAAGACATTATCAAATCATAACGATGTCAAAAATCACCCGATTTTTATTCACGGGAGCGAACTTGCAAACAAAATGGAAAAAAAAATGTTTTGATATCTGATTTTTTAGCCATGTGCGGCCAGGTGTCTAGATATGGCCCGCATTTGGTTTTTCGTACTTTTAATGGCATTATATCACTTTTAAAACGTGTGCCCATTCATACTTGTGTTGAATTATGGAACCATGAGAAACATGTAGATATTCCACACTTTTAGTTTCAAACTCTCTCACAATTAATTGACGCTCAGCACCTTTCAATTTTTGTGCGTTTGAATGGTCTCCGTTAAAAGCTGTTGATCAAATGGTGACCAGCCATCAAGGATAACAGTTCTCATGCTCTGTGTTACAAACTATTTAAGTAGGTAAGTATTGAATTTGGTAAAGCTGCATAGGTAACTAATTGCATTTTCTTTAGAAGTGAACCCAAAACAACTTATTGGCATGATAGTGATGTAGTATTATGGTGGCGTAAATGTGTAATGTGTACTAACAAGCTGCCCGCAAAGCCGGCCGCCTTGTTCTCGATGATGGTGGGCTCCGGCGGCTTGCACATGATGATCAGCTCCTGGTCCGACTGCATCACCACACCCGGGAACTGCGGGAACCACACGCGCACGTGCACGAAGCCCTGCAACCAACAAATAAACACAGTAACACACCAACCATATTTACTAACGGTTACCAAAAAACAAACCAGTTTTTTTGCTAAAGTTTGTGCTTATAGCTAGCACCAAATGGCGCCAGGATCTTCTTGCACATTGACGAATTTGAAAATTCAAAAAAATATTAG